>CM071639.1:2428923-3036154 GCA_036419045.1 Scirpophaga incertulas | reverse complement strand
TTATAAAGAGTTGCAAAATGCTACTCGTGTTCTCAATGTATGCCTATTATATGAATTTACATGAATTTACACATATTTTTGATTTAGAAAAAAAAAATATTGTTTATAGGAAACATAGTTTATAATATGAGACTTTGAAAATATTGTTTATTTACCAAAACTTTCTGCTCAATTAATTACTGCATTACCTAACTAATGTATAACAAATGATTTTTTTTTTCTTCTCTCTTTACTATGATAATTGTACATAGTTCTTATTGTTATGAATGCTCTTCCTTGCCGAGTGTAAGGTTTGTGCTCGTCTCCTGGTTGCGTGTATGAGGACATACACGAGGTCAGGATGGACGAGTGTAAGGTTCATTATTTGTATTTAAAATTGTTTATTCAAACTGGCAACACTGAAAGAATACGAACCGTGAGTTAGTAATGAGTGGCGAGGAAGGGCATTCGACATCGGGCAGCGGAGCCGAGTGGTCGTGCTCTAGGAAAGTGTAGTAAGTGTTAAGTCTGTTGTGCGAAATACAATTAAGTTAAAGAAATAAACGAGTATTAATTCAGATAACGGAGTTTTACTACACTATAAATACATAAATAACAGTATATATAACAATAATATATATTAATAATCATATAATATATATATATACATACACACATACATATATCTATAAATATATATACATATTAACATACCTACAATATAAACATGACTAATTAATTGTTCGACTCAAGTTGCGATAAAAAATGCTCTTTCAGTCTAACTTTGAAAGTTTCCACAGATCGACTATCACGAATGCTCTCAGGCAACTTATTCCACAGGCGGGCCGCAGTAATAGTAAATGATTTAAAGAAAAATGTTGAATTGAAAGTTCGCTGCTCCAAGGTTTGGGTGACACATGTGCGTCTAGGATATGGTCTTTCGGGCAAGGAAAAGAAACGTGAGCGAAGGTAATCGGGAAATTTTGGGTTATTGAGCACTTTGTATAGAAATGTGAGTATGTGCAAGTCATGTCTTTGCCTTATTGGGAGCCATCCAAGTCGTGCCCTATATTCCGATACATGGTCATACTTCCGCAAGCCGTAGATGTATTTGATCGCAAGATTTTGTAAACGCTCAAGCTTGTTCAACAGCTCCTGTGTAGCGTCCAAAAAGCAAACGTCAGCATAGTCAATTAAGGGCAAAAGCAAAGTATGGGCAAGCATAATTTTGGTTTGGAAAGGAAGAAAAAATTGAAGTCGTTTGAGGGAGTGATATGAGAAATGTACTCTCCTACTCACATCCCCTACATGGGCTGACCACGAAAGATTGCTATCTAGAATGAGGCCAAGATTACGAACTTTGTCCATGTAGGGAATAGTTACTCCGTTGTAAACTACGGGGGCATTGGTTGGTCAACTGATCTCCTCAAACGATTTCCTCCAATCAAGATAGCCTGTGACTTAACTGGATTTACTACTAGTCCATATAGAGTGGCCCATTTCAAGATTGCTACAAGATCTGCGTTGATACGCTCAGCAGCCACGGAGATCTCAGCGACGGAGAAGTGAGTATATAGCTGAAGGTCGTCAGCATACAGGTGAAAAGAGCTATTAATCACGGTTGTTAAGTGATTAATAAATAGTGCGAAAAGCAAAGGTGAAAGTACCCCACCCTGTGGCACACCGGCATAAAGCTCACACCATTCCGAGGAAGCCCCCCCAGAACTTACACATTGTTTACGTCCTCGAAGATAAGACTCAAACCAAGGCAGAGCAGAATATGATACACACGACAACTCTAGAAATCTGAGCAAGATATCATAATCAACAGAGTTAAATGCATTGCTGAAATCGAGCAATACCATTAAAGTGAGTTTTTTATTATCCATGGCCAGTCTTATGTCATCAGTGATATTCAGCAATGCACTAACCGTACTGTGTCCGGGACGAAACCCAGACTGAAAACTACTCAAGAGGTTGTTTCTACAGAGATGTGCATGCAACTGTCGCTGCACAGACCTCTCTAGGACCTTGGAGAGAATAGGAAGAATAGATATGGGACGGTAATCAGACAAGGAGGTGGGATTGGGCTTTTTAGGAAGCGGTATCACATATGCACACTTCCAGGACTTTGGAAAAGTATTCGAGCGAAGGGAGAAATTTAACACATGCGTTAAAATGGACAGTAAATTTTCCAGAATCGGTAGCAGCATATCACGACTGATATCATCACTGCCCACAGCTCTAGAATGTATAGCTAATAAATCTTTGCGGACCTCATCCTCGGTAAGTTCAATAAATTTAAAAGGTTCGCAATCAGTGAACGTCGACGTAGAAAGAGATAAAAGAGATAATGCCTTGGAGGTACTGTTCAGAAGCAAAGGTGGAGAGGAAAATTGTGAGTTGATGGCATTCAAGTCAAGATCAGGGTATATATATATATATATATATATTCTATATATTACTAAATCCATAGTAACGTTTTGTTTATTCACCTCAATAGACATTAAACTAAGTAATAAAATAGTTTTGAACGCAAAAAAATTACCACTTACGCAATAAACGCACTTTCTTATCTCTATCAAGAAATAAGTAATAATAATAATCTTTAATTGTTTCTTTTTTTTATAAAGTTACATTAGTCAAAGACTGTGTCGTAGTTATTAGCGCCCACCTCGAACAACTTCTTAACAAAAGAAAACCTTATACAAACTAATATTTTTTATGTTTTTGACGTGAAACGTCTTTAAAATCGCGCCGAAACATACGGGTACCAGGTTTAAAAAGTGGACCGTAACGAAAAGGTCTATATCATCGTACCTTAATAATTATAAAACTATTAGTCTTAGGAACAAAAATGTGGTGTGAATATTTCACGTATATAGTCAGCTCGCTATTGTGACATTGAGTTTATTATTAAAATACTTAAAACACCGTCAATATTGTTTTTATTTCAATCTTTTACTTTAAAAGCGATTCTCTAACCTAGACGTTTCACGTTAAAACCAACGGCCGTGTGCCCCGGTACAGCCGCACCAGATTTTTTTTTACGTTTATGTCTATTTGTGTGTATGTTTAATAGAGAAGATGCAATATATTATTTTTGTGCTCATTTTAAAGAACTCCACGTAGAATAGACCACAAGTATATTAAAAAATGAAAAGATTGTATATTACTGAAAAAAATGCGGGTTAAAATTGTCAATTTAAATTTTCGCGCGAAAACGGACCTATAGTTTGTATGACGTCACTCCTGTCTGTCATTGTCACTGGCTCACTGATTGTACTATGCGTGTCATTGCTGGTTCTAGTTGTTTTTACATTTATCTCGACTTTCAAGGTATTATTTTGTAAAAATTTACAATAGACTATCAGTCAACATCAGGTGATCACAACTATGCCATTGATACTCCGAAAAAAAGCCGTGTGGACGTATGTTTTGTGCCAATGTGTCCATCTACTTCAAATAAGTTTCCCAATAAATTGTTTTTGACTGGACCTTCTGACCCAAAACTGAGAAAAATGTGGTTTCAAGCAGCGAAGGGGAATGACATTTATTCCCCAAAGACTATAATTTAATGCTGTCAAGACCACTTTAACGTAAGTCGGCGGATATATTTATTGTAAACTTAGTTAATCTGCTTGTACACAAAAGAAACAGTTACCTACCTAACACTTACCCAAACTTTTCAATGTCTTTTTGTTTAGTCCCTTTCATTTCTACACTTGAAAACTGCACTTTCGACAAAAAATGTCACTACCATGTCAACTTTTGGCAGAGTCCTAGAATCTGCTTTGGCAAACCCAACTTCCATTTTTATTCAAAAAACGTAATTCGTTTTGGTTTGATTGTTCACTTTTACTACAACTTATAACCTCAAATAAGTTGTTATAGCAGGAGTGACGTCACTGAACGCTGATTGGAGTTTAAAATCCGTTCCGTTTCACGTTACTTTTGATTCATAATTATTGTTAAAAAAACAACATTATTTTAAATGTGAACCTTGTAGTGGCCCTATTTTTAATTTTTTTTGGCATTTTAATAATTTTTTTTTAAATATTATAATTGCATGTTCCCCATTATTAATTAAACAAAAATATTAATACAAGCTTACGATAACTATTAAGATATGATCAACTTGATTACGTACGAGAACATTTTACACAAAAACGATGCATTTCAGTATTTTTAAATTCAGACGTTTCAATTCACAGACACTTCGATACTCAATTCACGTCAGCTTGTATTCCTTTGAGTCGTCTAATTGAATCCTACGCAATCATTCTCTATGCCTTCGCCTCTACTTATCTATCAATCGATTGAACTAAACACAGAGAGAAAACTTCTGTGTCTCCCACACAATAAAGTTCTAAATCGAATTAAGTATCTTAGCTTTTATATATATACATGACTCTGCTGTATTTATAGAAACTGATCCTAATGGAGCGTTAGTGACCGCTCTTAAACAACTCTATTAAAACATTTTAATGCTAGTGAATGTTTCTGATATTTAATTAAATACTGCCGCAGTTTTACGAGTACTGTTGGGTATTCTATTTTAAGTATCAAAGAATCTTCATTTTAATTTAATGAGTTCCTAAAAATATCTTTGGATGTTTAATTTACCAAATTTTTTCTTTGTTAAATACAATGTGGCTAAGAATGTTACTGGATAAATCTAGCTAAAATATGTCGCATTAATGGTTGTTTTGACAACGTGAGCATCGAAAAAAAAAGGGTTGAATTAAAAATAAATACTTTCAATATGTATTTTTATTTATTTTTAAATAAAAGAGGTTATAAAGTTAGATATATCTGATGTAAAATAATTTAAGGGACTCGATACATATACAAATATAATGAAGAGCAGATCGCATGTTTTATTGTAATTTTATGTATTTTAATTGAGGACGTTAAGTTGCGTTAATACATACACTATTTATGAAAAAATAACGGTCAAGTGCGAGTCGGACTCGCGCAACGAGGGTTCCGTACAAATTTGTCGACATGTAAATTGTTCGTTCATTACTAGAATTAAGTCACGAAGATGTTTCCTGTTTTTCTCAATTTTATTGTATTTGTTTTTTAAATAACTACAAATTTACAGTTTTTGCAATTTTTCCTTTATTTGTGCTACACGTCATTACTTCTTGTTAAATTTCATGATTCCAGGTCACGGAAAGTACCCTATAGGATTTGATTCCCTTGCAAATGTCAAAATATGCAATATAAATGGAACATAAACGGTTATATCTTTTTATTGCGTTGATTTAGAAATTTGATTTTTTTACTGCTTTGAGACCGGACCGGTCCGATAGGAGACCTGAGTATGTGATATTAAGTTCAGACGGACAACAAAGTGATCCTATAAGGTTCCGTTTTTACCTTTGGAGGTACGGAACCCTAAAAAAACAAAGTTTTAATAACATCCATACAAAACGGCAATTTTTTTCATTCCCTTCTGAATTTTCGTCACTAAAATGTTTTTCAAACCGTACATTTCACAGAATAAAACAAAAAATTTCCAGGGTCATCCACAATGTTATTTAATTTCGATCTTAAGTAACAGGTGTAATTAAACACCCATATATCGCCAATTTTTACCTTGAGAGCCCTTATGTAAAGGTAACCGAATATTGCCACTGTCCGGGTTCTTCGCGGAATAGTGATTGCGGTAAATTCCCTTCGTCAGCTTTTACTACACTCACAAAGGGAAAGGGAGCGGTGACACATATTTTTAATCCATCACCGCATATATATAATAAATCTAACATAATCTTGTTGCGTTATTATTCATAGATTGAGAATATAGGCCGATCCACAATAATGTTACACGAAAGAATGTTATATATAACATTCTTTCGTGTATATATGTAGGCTATATATATATATATATATATATAAGTATATATATATATATATATATATATATAATATTATTATCCCAACTAGATTATGGTGAAATAAGCGGTACTTATAATACAAGTATAACGTTAATTTTGCATTGTTATGTTAATGTTGTCGTATCCAAACTAATATTATAAATGCGAAAGTAACTCTGTCTGTCTGTCTGTTACGCTTTCCCGCTTAAACCTCGCAACCGATTTTCATGAAATTTGGTACAGACAATCTTTAGACACTGAGACAGAACATAGGCCACTTTTTATTTCGAAAAAAAGGGATGAAGGGGTTGAAATAGAGGTAGAAAGTTTGTATGGGATTTCTTAATTTTAAAAGATAAAACCATGAATCTTTATATTTAAGCACTTGATAAGAAATCACCAAACATTTAATAGATTGTGACCTTTTTTTTTGTTCCCCCTAAGGAAAATGCATTAAGTTGCATACCCCGGCTGTGGCGAGCCGGCGGTTGTGGGGTTCTCCTCCCCAGAAGGGGGAGGCCTACACACTAAAAACCTCAGGGATGGCCTTCCTCAGGCATTTAGGGAGCCCCCGGGAACATCAAGCTACTTCCGGGAACCCCCAGCCTCCGCTCCTCTGCCTAGAGGGGAGCCCTCCTCGGGGGAGGCTACACTACCTCCCCCGGTCTCCTCCACCGACGACGCCCCCCGGCCACGGAAGGGGCGTGGTCCATCCCGGGTCGCCGTAGCAGTCGCGACTTCCTCGCGCCCGCCGGCGACCCGCGGCGGCGCCGCAGCTGTGCTACCGAGCCCGGCGCCGCTTCCTTCGAGCGGGATCGGCCATCTCCCGACCCCGTTCGGCGGCCTCCTTCTGGAGCATCACTGCTACACAGAAGGAGGCCACAGCCCTCCAACCTCCCTCGTCTGCCAGCATTGCCGCAATCAATGCCGGCGGAGACAGATCTCGCCCGATCTCTGCGACCAAGACTCGGCGTTCGGAGGCCCACGCGGGGCACTCCGCCAGGGTGTGCCGAGTCGAATAGATTGTGACCTAGGAAACGAAACAAAATAGCATTAGATAACACAACTTTCCTATAGAAAAATACGGACATAAGCTGGCAACACCGCGGATAGAGCAACTAATATTATACAATCAAATTTGTAACCAACTCAATAATGAAAACAAAATGCGATTAAATAAAGCCTGTTAACACAACGCGGACATAAATAAATAATGCACACTATTTCATTCGTACGTGAATCTTTAATGACGTGCGCTCCACTCGTGACTACATTGATTTTAACTAATTAATTTCTGTATGCGAATTTATTTGTTAAATTATTAAAGCGGACGCATTGAATTAATGTCTGCAACGATAGAGGATTATTCACCAAAACCAGATTATGGTGAAATTAGCGGTCGGTATTATAAGTATAACGTTAATTTTGCATTGTTATGTTAATGTTGTCGTAACCCAACTAATATTATAAATGCGAAAGTAACTCTTCTGTCTGTCTGTTAAGGTTTCCCCCTTAAACTTCGCAACCGATTTGATGAAATTTGGTACAGATAATCTTTAGACCCTGAGACAGAACATAGGCTACTTTTTATTTAAAAAAAAAAGGGATGAAGGAGTTGAAAAGTTTAAAAGATAAAACCATGAAACTTTACATTTAAGCACTTGATAAGAAATCATTAAACATTTGTTCAAGCATTTTTGAAATTTCGACCAGCTAGGGGGTGAAATAAGCGTTGAAAGTTAGTATGCAAATTCGTCAAATATTACGCCATAAGAAACAAAAAATCGTTTGTTCTAGCATTTTGAAATTTTTACCAGTGTGAGGGTGAAATAGGGGTTGAATTGAAGATAAAACCATGAATCTTGGTACCTTAGACATAAGGGACCAGGATTGACAAAAACTAATTTCACGCGGGCGAAGCCGCGGGCGGAAGCCAGTTACTTTATATTTCTTAAATAAAACAATTTGCCTAAAATAAAGTTAGCTTAAGTTACTCCTTATTACATCAATAAAAATCCCGTCAAAATCGGTCCTGCCATTTTAGAGACTAGCCGGTACAAACAAACAGTCACTCCAAATTTATTTATGTGTATACATTAAAAGCTGTTAAGATATTTTTTTTTTATCAAAAATACAATATGAACTATGTTACGTATGTAACTTTTATTTACTTTAATATCGTAAAAGTAATATTTAGCTCGTAATTCGCCACAGATCAATGGGTTCACTAGTTTACATTTCCCGTTAAATTCTCCAGGTAAATTTTACCCCTAATTCATTTATCAGAGTTTATATTTATTGAAATCCTGAATCGTACCGTTGACTAAGCGAACGCCGACTGCGCAGTACTTTGTTAATTTATTCGAGTATTGTTGAAGTCGGTTTGTTTTCGAGAAGTTAAGGTGGATTTGCATTTGACTAGTTAGCTATGGTTAACTAGCCGTTGAAGTGTTGGCCAGTAATTATAATTTCTGGCAAACACTTGAATAGCTAGTCTAGGTTCAATTACTGAATACATTTCATTGATTGAATCAAGTTATAATGAACATTAAAAAACATCTATTTTCTTTTTTTATTTGCAACCGACTTCAAAATGGAGGAGGTTCGTAATTTGACTATATTTTATTATGTTTTTTATCTCTCAACTTTACCTATTCTTCACAAATCTAGTACTACTCGTATGAACTCATTTACGAGATTTTAATCTGGTTCTGACAATGTCATCAATGAGAAAACCATGCCCCGTCTTAAATTTGCATTAAGAATGTGCTTGACAAATGGACGAATAACTCAATAATATTGTTTTTTGTGATAATTAAAAGATATATTTTTATTGATGAAGCTATATAAATATCATTAAATATATGTAGCGGAGTAAGAAATGTAAATTACTCCTTTACTGGTCAACCGTCAGCGGCATATTTTATTTCCCTTTGATAAGAAGCAGCACGTAGGTACTAATTTGAAAAGCCAACGACATCCAGAGAAATGACATCAAAAAATACTGTTTTATGTAATTTCTCACTAAGCTATCAATTAAGCAAAAACCGTCTAATGTATATTACGAAACACCCACACCCCCTCGTTTATTTATAAATTAGCATCAAAGTAAAAACGTGAAAGTTGTTTTGTCAAATTGCCCTCCTTGGGGGAGACGCATTTGAAATTCAGATGTGGTCTTCTTGTTTGCGCTAAAAGTGCCACTGGAGCTCAGAGGCATCGCATAATAATAATTTGGGATTCCCTTAACCCGACGCGATGTCGACTAAGCCAGTGCCAGAGCTTTCCGGGAATTTTCGCGAAGCCTCCGAATTACGGTGAAACGGTTACATTGAAACATCTTGGAAGCTTTCACCTTGAGTCGGCAATTGTTTTTTGATGTCGCGCTTAATTAATTATAAATCGATGGGCTTATGTCTACCAAAGATTAATGGCAACCTATCCTGGCAAATGCACGAAGGCTTGACTAAAATTTGTAAATTAAAATCATTGCCGCGTTTATTACTTTTTCCCTAATTTTGCGGGTCAATTAATAAACATATTTTCTCATAGGGGATTCGAACACGCGATCCATTTTGCAGCAGTTATTTCGTATCATCGTTGTATAACATGTATTAAAAAGCACATATACACGTGTAAAATGTATGAGTATTTAAATAAATAAACTAGACGTCCATCTATGGGAAAATGTATAGTTTTTTTTACAACAAAGTTCCACAAAGTGTTATTGAAATGCCTTTGAAAGCACATGTAAAAAATTATGAAAAAGGGCTATCATAAAGTTAATAATTATTTAAATGATAAGAATTTTCACGGAGTTTTTGATAATGATTGAAGAACAATTGATGTTTAAGAATATAAAAATAATATAGTAATGAAAGTTGGCATCAATCTTATGTTCTGAGGTAATCTTACAATTGAAATAGTAGTATTTTTACAAGCTTTTATTTACTTTCACCTGTCCCGTTGTCTGTCTGTAATCAAATCTTGAAACTTAAATTTGATCCACTTCCCGGTTTCCGATTGAGCTGAAATTTGGTATACACGTTTAGTTTGGATGACAATGCATGATTAACTGTGTGACGTCATTCTAAATGCAACATGGCGGCGTATCCAATATGGCGTATCCAATACATTGTGGAAAATAGCTTGAGGAAAATGTTGTGTTGTATTAAATGTAACACGCTTTTATTTATAAATGGGGACTATGATAAAGAGGGGGGACGAGATTGAATAATTATGTATGGTGAAAAGTTTTAGTGTTAATAATTTATTTTCAACTTTTTAGTTCATTTTATAAACAAATAATAAAAGCTTGTTTTAAAAAAGGTTTTTTTTTTCTTTAATTTTTGTAAAAACGCTTTATTAGTCTATCTTGCATCTATCAAGAGTTCGAAACATGGTTCAGCTCGCAACGTAATCAAAAGAGTTTGTAAAGTCACGCATTGTGGTAGGTTAGTCTTCCATTTTCTTTATTTCTATAAGAAGTATCTGCGTGTAAGCCTTTTTTTTTTGTTTTTTTTTTGTTACCCTGAGGAAAATGCATTAAATTGCATACCCCAGCTGTGGCAAGCCGGCGGTTATGTGGGGCTCTCCTCCCCAGAAGGGGGAGGCCTACCCACTAAAAACCTCAGGGATGGCCTTCCTCAGGCACGTAGGGAGCGCCCGGGAACATCAAATCTGCGTGTAAGCCTGCTATTTTAAATCGTGATGATTCCGAGAACAGCTTCCAAAAAATGACTCAGAAGTATGTGTATAAAAATGGAGGTCCCAAACATAAAAATAATAATTTAGGTTAATTATACAAGCAACATAACCTTTGAAGTTATCTTATGTTACAAGCCTCATAATCCAACCCCATCCAGCTCAGTAACTCAGGTATGTCAAACCATTTAATGTGGAGCAAAATTCATGAGCAGGTAGTCTGCTAACTGTCAGCGAATACCTGGAATGGGACAGCTCTTAGCAGCGTCTCTTTTTATTGTATCCCGAGTTAAGTGCAGGCATGCCGAAAGTTCTATTAGTGTTAGGGTACGTTTTCTGCTCGAATAAAAACGGTTTTTTTGCAAATTAAGCAACCGTTTGTTTTAATGTGAATGGGAATGATAAAAAAGTTAATGAACGAGTTTATTAAAACAGTGAATGATAGTGATTAAGAAGGAGATCAGAAAGGTTTTAGAATGGGGTCATACACAAAACACTCGAAAAAGAAAACGCACAAAATAAAAGTCACGCAATCGATTCAAAATGTTATAATTTTTATATTATCGCACGCCCGTGACTTTGCCTACGTCAACTTACCTCGCGGGAAAATTTTATATAAAGCAAAACAAAGCTAGTTTTGAATAAAGTTGATAGTTATTTGTCGGTAATACTCTAAATCATCAAAATTAATTCAGTAGTATTCAAGTGAAAAGGTTATAAACAATAAACTATGTACATTTATACTTGAAATTAATAAGTCAAGACATATAATAAAGCTTATTTAAATACCAACTTATCAAAAGAATGAACACAAAAGTCTAAATTTCACTTCTGTAGAATTTATCTTTTCTGTAGACATGATATCTGCAGAAGAGATTTCTACAGGAGAGACAAACGAAACAAAAAAAAAATAATACAATCAAAATTTTAAGGTTAGAATCTTAACAATGGCACAGTTATAAACTAGTTCTTAAATCACATAATGCCAAAGTAGTTTAACATAAGAAATAGTCATAATTACTTTGCAATAAATCACTAAGAAAAGATGCACTGATGTTTGACAAAAACTTGTGTATTTAATTATGATAATATTTTATCAAAGCGTATAGGACTTTCTTCTCAGCATTCAACCGGCGACTGATGCGTGACTCAGTGTTACCAACACAAAAAATAAAAGTTGAATATGCGATCTGTTACGAAAAAATAATCGTTTATTTTTTAGTCTACAGGAAAGATGTCAAAATTTAGAACAACATTTTTATTTATTTTAAATGAATAATTAACACACTTATTTCTGAAAATCTTCATTAAGTGTGTACCTACATACATACATGTCATTATAATAAAAATACCTGTTATTTTAAAACCACAAAAGTATTTTTTATTGCCCTCCAAAGATCTGTACTCAGTATCTGAACAGTCTACAGGAGGAGAATTTTATAATGATAAAGTTAAATTTAAATAACTAATTGAATATTTTTATTTTTCCTTTTTATATAATTAAATGGACATAAATGTGATTTTCATAAATTAGAAAACTAAGCAAGTTAAGTAAATACTAAGTTAGCGTTAAAGTAAGTGAACGCTTTTTTTTTAATTTTTGTGTATGACCCATGATTATATGTAGTTATAAATGTTTTCAACCATTTTTACGATAAAATAAAAAGGTAACATCTTAAAGCTTTTTTTCAAATGTAGATGTTTTATCATCATCATTTCAGCTTAGAGGCGCCCATTGCTGGACATAGGTCTTTCTCAATGATTTTAACGCGAATAAGCTTTGAGCTACTAGGTACTAGCGCCTCCCGCCGGCATTGATTGCGGCAATGCTGGCGGACGAGGGAGGTTGGAGGGCTGTGGCCTCCTTCTATGAAGCAGTGATGCTCCAGAAGGAGGCCGCCGAGCGGGATCGGAGATGGCCGATCCCGCTCGAAGAAGGCGGCGCCGGTAGCACAGCTGCGGGTCGCCGGCAGGCGCAAGGAAGTCGCGACTGCTACGGCGACCCGGGATGGACCACGCCCCTTCCGTGGCCGGGGGGCGTCGTCGGTGGAGGAGACCGGGGGAGGTAGTGTAACCTCCCCCGAGGAGGGCTCCCCTCTAGGCAGGGGAGCAGAGGCTGGGGGTTCCCGGAAGTTGCTTGATGTTCCCGGGGGCTCCCTACATGCCTGAGGAAGGCCATCCCTGAGGTTTTTAGTGGGTAGGCCTCCCTCTTCTGGCGAGGAGAGCCCCACATAACCGCCGGCTCGCCACAGCTGGGGTATGCAATTTAATGCATTTTCCTCGGGGGAAAAAAAAAGGTACTAGCGCCTTCATGCGATTTTCAGCAGCTCATATATTTAGTTTCATTAAAAGCTCTAGTTTAGTATTGTTGAAGAATGATATTGGACTATTTGAAAAGCGGAAGAACATAAGACAATTTCTACCTAGGACAATATATTGTCACTGATAACTTGTAAGCCTCTGACTTGTTTCTTTGCAGCAAATAAAAAACTTCAGAAAATGTAATAAGTATATTTTTAAAACGTTCCTTACAATTTTTATTATCCATCCAAAAGCTCTATTTATTTGGCAACCCTTGTCATGTCAGGAACACCGTCCAAAGTATTTATCAAAAACCATGAAGAACAAAATTCGACCTATAACGGTGTTCCGTCGTGAGTGCGACTTTATTTTGAGTACGACGGATGTTCAACGAAAGAGCATTACACAGGCGGGTGGCAGATAGAGTAAAAGGATTGGAAACGAAGCCAGAACTGTAAACAGGAACGTATTGGCTTGGGTAATTACTTGTGCGAAGGTCATAATGGTGAAAGATTTTTAATCTTACATATAAAAATGAATCGCAAAATGTGTTGGTAAGCTCATCACTCAACAACGCCTGGACCAATTTGGCCAATTCTTTTTTGTTAATGTTCGTTGAAGTTCAAGGAGGGTTTTTACAATGAGGAAAATTCGAATAATTATCGGAAATACCTTAAAAACAGCCCTTTTATTTTCCCATGCAAACGTTTTCTAACTAAAACGTACAGTCGAATTGAGCTTTATTGTTATTGTATAAAGTTCATATTGCAAGCACTCACTGTTGTCTAAGCAATGAAGGTGTGTTCCTAACATCAAAGAGTCAATTTGCGCTTTATTAACGCTACATATAGTTGAAATTCAATCATATCTATCAAAACAGTGTGCGTGCGTGCGTTGGAGCACAGAATACATCGTTGGAGGATTTAATGTCACGTTCCAAAATTGAATAGCCACAAAATGTAATAGGTCATTTAGACTTTTTTGCGATTTGGTTGGCTATGCGACATTATCTATAAAATAATTAGGAACAAAAAACTGCCACTGTACAAATCTTTTTGACAGGACGAAGTCTGTCGGGTCCTCTAGTTAAGTATGCTACAGTATGTTACAGTGTTTAAGTGTATTTGTTACATTGTGTAAGTGTATTTGTTACACTTACACCAATTAGCCTAGCCCAAAATAAGCGCTATTCGGCTAGTGTTGGATACATATAAAAATATTTTTAATAGAAATATATATTTTAACAACCATGACTAAAGTACAAATGCTCGTATTTGTCACACAAACATCTACCACCACCGGGATTCGAACCCGGGACTTTATTCTTCAAATAGGATTTTACAATCACTTTTGAATGTCAAAGATGCTACGCCATTGGTTCACAAGTCTACGGCGGGAGACCTGGTACTGGAAAGAACCAACAAGAAAACCAGCAACGGCATTTTTTTTTCCTTCCTGTATCATTACAGAGTCGTCAGTTGGCCGGCTTCAGATACACAGTCTAAACCCAACCAACCTCCGATACAAGTTAAAACAACTAACAAATATATATTTCCGTCACAAGAGTCATATCGCATTAAACAAATCTGATATGTATATGTCCGGCACAAAACAAAATTATTATTTATTATAGAATCATTAAAATTATATATCGCAAAATTTACATCCAAGCATTTTTGTCATTCAAGAAATCATTGACCTTGTAATTTCATTAGAGTATTTTTACTGTAAGAGTATTTTTATATGTGCTTTAAATTCATGAAATGGTAAAGCAGTAATATTTTCTGGAAATGTGTTATAAAAAGTTACACATTTCCCTAAGAACGAATGTTTAGTTTTTTTAAGCCTGTATGTTGGAACGGCAAATTTACTTTTATTTCTTGTGTTTAAAAGACACCTTGAAACCGGTGGTATTATTCCATCAAGAAGCATACTCATCTGTTTCCCATAATTTATTTATTCACTAAATTATTACGTACCTTTGCTGAGAATTACCACATTTTGATATATTAATGTACTAAGGATATGACTATCTCGTGGATTAATACATTAATTTCTTATGTTGTGGGTACATTAAACATCTTAGAATAATTAATGACATCCGCTATAAATCTAATATGTAACAGGACGTGATCTGTTTAATCAATATTTAATAATCGTAGCAGGAACAAAAGACAGCATGTTAGTACATTGATTAATCTTTACTCAATTTTCAATTCAATTGATTAATTTTCACTTATGTAAAATATAATAATATTTCACACACGTATTATTCAGAGATTCCTTTTTCTGGAGCCCTGAGCTTACTAGACTTAACTTTTTATCGGTTTTTATTATATGGATTATAGTTACTATATATGTATATATAGTAAAAATATAAGTTAATAATTTTAATTTAATAATAATAAAGTCTGGAAAGCTATCTTTTTATTATCCTATCTTTGTAACGTAAACACTAACTAATGTTTTGATCCCTCCTGAGACACTTTGATTCCTTTTTTAAAAAGCAATAAAAATATGAAATAAAGTAAAAATATATTTAATTTTAAATAAATGATAATCATAATAAGCATTTATTTATTTTTTCTTGGTTTAATAAAAAATAGACATATATTTGCAGATGATCCACAACCTCTTCTATTCTCCTAAAATCTTATAAAACAGTTATATGCCTATGTATTAAGTGATTTCTGTTAGCTAGTACTATTGATTAAATTAAACCTAATTAATTAGAAATATGAAAGAAATATATAACAAACATAGCCAATAACAATCAGCCTTAAGACAACTTTGTTGAGTCGTTGTAAACTGGTGGAGCTTGGCCCTAGGCTGCTATGCCAACCAGCTGAATAAAAGAAATCTACAGATAGTAGACGAAGCCATAACTGGTCAGTGTTCATTGAATAAACACTTCTACACATTATACTCTGTCCATTATGTTATTTTCTTTTTGACAGATCGCGCGTATGAAATATTGTTTCTATTTTCAAATTATAGTACTACAGTAATAATATACTTTCTAGACGGGTAACGCCCACATAGTGAAGTGCTCTGTGCATAACAAACTACCACAGACAATAAGCAGTTCTTGAAATCAGATAAATCGATAAATTGTCTTCAATCAAATATTTGTAAATTTATTTATTTCCTTCTCGACAGCTACCTTACATTATTTATAGGTATATGAATTTTAATATTAAAACGCATATGTAGTTAATAACATCTACGTCAAGTTTAAATCAAGAATTATGATCAAGAATACTTAGAAAATCACATACATACCATTTTTTTAACAAACTAGCTAGGTAATTGGTAATTCGCCAAAAATATAAAATTTTGCCTAATTTACTTGGCATGTGTAAAACTTTATTTTTTCATATATTTCTGATCCATTTAAGAGAGAAAAAGGAAAACTTTCTTAAATGGATCAGAAATATACGAAAAAATAAAGTTTTACACATGCCAAGGAAATTAGGCAAATTTTATATATTTGGCGAATTACCCCAATTGGGTAATTCGCCAAATATATAATATAAAAATTAAACAAGTAAATTTAATATTTATAATAAAAATAATATCGCTGCATTAAATCGATTAAAAGTTCTTCTTAAATAAAATCGATATTCTGTTTTAATCGAATCGGTAACTTGCGAGTTCATCCCTGATTTCAAAATATCTTAAACTGTCAAAAAGAAAATAATATAATGGACAGAGTATAGGTATTACCGATAGCCTTCCATGCAGAGAGAGAATGCATTTGTTACTAGATTATACGGGCATCAAGGAAATGCGGAGAAGAAGGATTATACACTTTACTGCACATAAATTTACAGTACGAATCATAATAATAAAATGTAGTTCACAAAGGTGGACTTATTTCTAATAGAAATTTCTTCCAGCCAACCTGTAAGTGTGTATCTAATATTAATAGTGAGAACCTCAAAGCAAGAGACAGAGTTATACATAATTTAAATGAGCAATAGAATAATAACTTGTGCAATTTTACCTAGAATATTTTTAACTAACTTACATAGGTACAATAAATAAATACTACATAAATTGCTTACTGTATATACATAAATATATACATGCATATTTATACCTACATACATACATATAAATATACACATATACATAATATATACATACTTAATTAATAATATAACAGATATATAGAATGATGGTGAGAATGTGTTACTTATGACGATTTTATAGCTGTACAACTTGACGACTGTAAGCTCTGCTTAAGTCTGCGTTTAAATGTGTTAGCAGATGGGCTCTGTTGTACTGCAGAGGGCAGATGATTCCACATTTGGGCAGCTCGAAAGGTAAATGACTGTAGAAGGAAGTTGGTATTGCATTTGGGTAGGTCAAGATTGTCGGAATAGCATGGACGAAGAGAACGAGATGGGAGAGGCAGCATTTGAAACCGCGATTGAAGGTATTGTGGGCAGCAAGGGTCTTTTAAGATTTTATAAAGCGCTGACAGAACATGCATATTACGACGCTCACGGATTGGTGGCCACTTCAGCTCAGTGCGAAAGTGAGAAATATGGTCGTATTTGCGAAGTCCGTATATGAATCTGATCGCTAGGTTTTGAAGCCGCTCAAGCTTATCAAGATGTTCTTCATTTAAGTCGAGGAAACACACATCAGTATCATAGTCTAATATAGGTAGTAAAAGAGATTGCGCAAGCATAATTCTAGTGGAAAATGGTAAAAAGTATTGGAGTCGCTTAAGGGAGTGGACTGCAAAGTGCATACGTTTACTGATTTCATTAATTAGTGAATTAGTAGTTAAGGATCACCAGGAACAATAACTGAAGCCCTGAGTAGTCCTCAGATTACTTGAATTTCCAAAAACCTGACCTGCTTCTGGAGGGAGGAACCATCCCAGTTGTAGTAACAGTCTCCCTACGGTTCACGTACAATGGTCCATACGAGGACTAAGTGCGGAAAACCACAGAGGTGATGGATGTCCCGTGATGTTGACGATTATGATGATGACAACACAACAACAGCTATTATTGGCACTTTGTCACGCATAATTTACAGCCTTCACATCACTTGCATATACATAACATGGTATTGTTGTCCACTTGTTGACAAAGCTTTGTCACACGTATATTATACGCCGAACAATAAATAATCATGAACATAAAACATGGTATTATAATATTTTATTTAAATGTATGGAGTTGCAAAAAATCCGAGTGGTAATTTTAGTAATAAAATAATTCTCGTGATACAGCTGTTATACTTTTGCATCACATCAAACTCTACATAACTTGATACTTGTATCCACAAAATTCTTGTCCACAAAACTTTGTCACATACATATTATACTCTAAAGAATAGTTATGAACATAAAATATGGTGTTATTACATTTTATATAAATGTATGAAGTTGTAACAAATCTAAGTAGTAATTTTAGTAACAAAATAATTCTCGTGATACAACTGTCTTAGTTTGCATTACATCAAACTCTACATAACTTGATACTTGTATCCACAAAATTCTTGTCCACAAAACTTTGTCACATACATATTATACTCTAAAGATTAGTTATGAACATAAAATATGGTGTTATTACATTCTATTTAAATGCATGAAGTTGTAACAAATCTGAGTAGTAATTTTAGTAACAAAATAATTCTCGTGATACAGCTGTCGTTATTTGCATTACATCAAACTCTACATAACTTGATACTTGTATCTACAAAATTCTTGTCCACAAAACTTTGTCATATACATATTACACTCTAAAGAATAGTTATGAACATAAAATATGCTGTTATTACATTTTATTTAAATGTATGAAGTTGTAACAAATCTGAGTAGTAATTTTAGTAACAAAATAATTCTCGTGATACAGCTGTCGTTATTTGCATTACATCAAACTCTACGTAACTTGATACTTGTGTCCGCAAAATTATTTTCCAAGAAACTTTGTCAAACATACATTATACGCAAAATAATAATTATGACCATAAAACGTGGTATTATAACATTTTATTTAAATTTAAGTAGTTGTAAAACATCTGAGTGGTAATTTAAGTAATAAAATAATTCTCGTGATACAGCTGTCTTAGTACGCATTAAATCAAACTCTATATATTTTGATACTTGTACCCCTCCTCCGAGGTTAATAGAAAAGCCCCGAGCGTATTCTTTTTATAAATACGCAATACTTGAGTTTATGCCTAAAGTATCTTGGCGTACCTACCATCAACATATTTAAAGCTAGACATAATCTTGCTTTCGTAACAGCTCATACGCTTAAAAAGAGTTTTACCTTAAAAATACGGCGCAAAAGACGCCAGATAATAAAGACGCGAGGACTGAAAATATGTCTTTGTGGATAAAGCGGTTAGTACTACGTCACATTTGAATTTCAGTTGCGTTTATAGCGTTTGTTTTTAGGCGTTTGTTTTTCGGCGTTTAAAGATAAGATTTGCGTAACAATGTGAGATTTCCCGGATGACAATTTTATTTTGACGATATTCTGGTAGAGCATTTCTGCTTTGAAATCTATAAAAAAATCCGAACCAAAACTGAGCGTGATTGTAAAATCCTATTTGAAGAATAAATTTTTGATTTGATTGCTTGATTTGAGATAAAACAGAAACAGGTAGGTCAGGGGCTTAACAACAAGGAGGTATATATGTCTATAATACGTGAATACAACATTAAAACCGCCTATTACGTAGATAATATGTTACTAAGTAGATGTTATTGGTAAAGACAATTATTCGATTCAATCTTTAAAGCAGTGTTCTAACCGCGATATCTGTCAGTGTCAATCAAGTTTGATAGCAACAGCTTTACAGATAATTAGGGGCGAGGACGAGCTTAGCTGTACGAAGTTAAATGTGCGCGTGCGCACCGCTCTTTTTATTAAAGTTTTTTAATAGTACGCATTTGGAGTTTTCGTATATTTTCGTCTGTCAGGAATTTGTATAAAAATTTGAGATTGTTTTTTGAGACAAGGAGGTCTTTCTGTTTTAAAGCGTTTCTAAATATAAGTTCATTCCTTTGAAAAAATGGACGTCTTTTCTTAACGCAGTATTCTATTTATAACAATTAAAACAAAAAAATATATACAACTTATTAAACGTGTCCATTTCTTATTCCGCCAATGAGGTTCCGGCGCTGAACACGTTCGAGTTCCAAACTTGTAAAGCCAACTGTTGCGTTTTACCATTCCGTCGCCTTCGTAATTACAATCCTCAAGAAATAAATTTCACAAAAGAAAAGTTTGGCACAGGTTTTATAATTTTAACGAGATTTACTAAATAAATGTGTAATTATTTTTTTACCTAAATATGACAAATGGGCAGATTGCCAACCTGATGGTTACTGGTTCCAAAAACGTTTACTACGTTATGTTGACAACTTTAGACATCTATACTTATAATAAATCTGTAGAGGGGTCAATTCTGTACATGAAATATATTTTCAAAATAACTATCAGGGGGTGATTAGGGATCGATACTGATGCCAAAAATACAATCAGTAAAATTTTTGTCTGTCTGTCTGTATGTTCATTATACAAACAAAAACTACTGGACGGATTTTAACGCAACTTGGTAAAATTATTCTCCATACTGCTGGGCAGGTTATAGAATACTTTCCATTACGCTACAATCAATAGGAGCAGAGTAGTGAAGGGAAATTTTGGGAAAACGGGAGAAGTAACTCCATTTTTTTAGCTTCCGTCGCGTGTGTAGCCTTAATGGTTTATGTCACATAAAAATCATGTATGACGGAAATATTCTACATAAAATTATCTAAAAAACATCCCGCAACAGCATATATCTATCTTTTATAGTTGACTCACAATAATCTATAATAATATTATAAAGCTGAAGAGTTTGTTTGATTGTTTGTTTGTTTCTTTGAACGCGCTAATCTCTGGAACTCCTGGTTCGAATTGAAAAATTCTTTTTTTATTGAATAACCCATTCAGGAAGGCTTTAGGCTACATAAAATCACGCTGTGTGGAAAAAACGGTGAAAATTATTCATCTTTGAGGGCTTCCGCTGCGTGCGCTGCGAAAACGGTTCTAGATACCAAAAAAATATGTATAAAAGAATTATTCCTCTTTACATGATCTAAAAAAATGTCCGTGACAGTATATGTCTATCTTTTAATGTTAACTTACTAGAATCGTTTTTATGGTGATCAAATTTGGATATGTCGCGTTGTCAAGATCGGGTAACAGCTGAGGTGGTTGTTTGCAAAAATAAATATGATGCTCAAAATACCAATTCCACGCGGACGAAGTCGCTGGCACAGCTAGTATATAATGAAATAAATAAATATTTCTTTTTTTTTTTTTCCTCAGGGGAGGAGGCTGAGAATCCATCATGGATACCAACGCAACAGGCAAGCAGGGATGCGTTGATTATGTCGGACTCCTGGTACTGTCGAGACGGCTCGACTACACAGACCTACCGACTAAACTCAGCCTAGCCTTTGGTCCTATTGACTCTACTGGCTTTATTGACGAGATGTAAATATTTCTTACTCTTACACCAATTAACCTAGCCTGAAGTAAGCTTCGAAGGCTTGTGTTATGGAATCTAGGGTAACGGATAGACATACATATATAAATATATATTAACAACCATGACTAATGTACAAATGCTCGCATTCATCACACAAACATCTGCCCCCCCGGGGTTCGAACCCGGGACCTCAGAGATGGCGACACCTTGAAACCGGTGTACTAGCCACTCAACTACAGAGATTTGTCGAATATTAAGTGACAGTACCTTATCATTTATAATCAGAAATTAGATCTGTCGTCATATATGGTTCGGAATGTCGGCCCGTCTTACGGATGGATGAAGAAAGATTTCATGTTGAGTAACAAGAAAGAATAGAGTGAGGAATGAATATATCAGGGGAAACCTGAAGGTAGCTCCTATTGTTTGGTTATTTGTTTCTTGTATAGTCACGAATTAAGAAGAGGGCACGATCATGTTAGGGGGCGTTCAAGTTATGTAACGCTATTTGCGGGGAGGGGGGTCTCGTAAAAAGATGCGTTACAGGGGCGGGAGGGGGTCCTTCTTACAAGACGATACGTAACATTGTTTCTTTTTTTAAATAAAAAAATAGGAAATTAAAACTCCCATATTGGCAACCCTTTTCGTTAATATTTCACGGTGAATCCCTAGATTGTATTGTACGTCATTTAATGTTGTTTTCATTAGTGTTTATGCAGAAGCACATTGCTGTAGTGGGTGTTATTAAAGAGGGTACATAGTGTTCATACTGTGATGTCCTCACAAGAGGGACTTTATGGTAAAAAATCACTTGAGTATCTACTTCATCTACTAAGCGCGCAGAGCGAAATGGAAAATTATAACGTAAATATATCATTCATATAGTAACTCTTAAATATTTATATTAAGTTGTTAATCATTATTCATAAACAGTATTTTATGATATGTATGTATGTTTCGTATTATATTATTTAATATTTATGTAGTTATTAACTTAACGTAACTTAAAACGTATCTATTATTATTTGTATTTAATATATTTTGTTTACGCCTTCGTGGCGTAATGGAATTTACCATTTAGAAGATAAACTCAAAAAACAATATGTTGATGAAATTTAATTAAAATAAAAAATACAAATATAGTGTGTTGTTTAAACCGACGTTGGCAATGCAATGAGCGGCCGAAGCAAGATGATTTTAGCACCGAGGTGTAGCAAAATTGCTGCCATAAATATTCTAGGCGTAAACATACTCCCCCCGTTGAAGACTATCAGTTCTTCAACCATCATTCTTCGTTTAAAAGAGGGCATAGTCGTACTAGGGGACGTCGATAGCATCCTGTAGTTGTCTTCACGTCAGCAACACGGGATATGCCGTCAGCTCCTGGATATAACTTGGTAACGCGTCCAGTGCGCCAGCAGAGCGGGGGAAGGGAATCTTCTGAGATGAGGACCAAGTCTCCAACCTTTAGTGGCGTTGTATTTTGTCTCCATTTCGTGCGGACTTGCAGTTCAGAGAGATACTCCATTTGCCACCTTCTCCAAAAATGTTGGCGTAGCTTCTCCAGGCGAGAGTACCGATTTAGCTGGTTTTCGTTGCTAGCTTCCAGAGCACGGGATGGAACAGCATTTAGTGGCCTTCCTATCAGAAAGTGCCCTGGGGAGAGAAAGAGGGGATCATCAGGAGAGGAAGACAATGGACACAAGGGACGACTATTCAATATTGATTCCACCTGTGCGAAAAGGGTCGTTATCTCCTCGAATGTTAAATGGGCCGTACCCATAACCCGTCTTAGTATGCGCTTGGAACTTTTAATTAAGGATTCCCAAGTACCTCCAAAGTGAGGAGCGTAAGATGGGGTAAATGTGAATGTTATGCCTTCTTGAGCTCCAAACTCAGAAAGCAGTTCATTTTGTTGAGTTTGAAAATTATCGAGCTCTTTAGCGGCTCCTACAAAATTACGTCCATTGTCGGAGAAAATATTCACTGGTCGACCACGACGTGAAACAAATCGACGTAACGCCAATATAAAGGCGTCTTTGGACAAGTCGCTTACAGCTTCTAAATGAACACACTTATAACAAAAGCAAACGAATATGCATAAATAACATTTTGTCAACCTTGCACCGCGCCCTTTGCGATTCGTGATGTAAAAGGGCCCAGCCATATCTATTCCGACAGATTTAAAAGGAAAATCTGGATTTACGCGGTAAGACGGAAGGTCACCCATCTTTGGAGTCAAAGTCTGCCCCTGCACTCGTCGACAACGCACGCAATCGCGCACTGTGCTTCGTGCGATTATTCTGCCCTTTATAGGCCAAAAGGTTTGTCGAACTGTTGCAAGGAGCAACTGAGGGCCGGCATGCAAATTGCGAATGTGCTCATATTTAAAAATCAATTTGGTGAAATGGTGCGAAGAATTTAGAAGGATTGGATGTTTCTGGTCATAGGCACAATTTGAGTTATCAATACGGCCACCCACACGAATTAAATTGTTTTTGTCTATAAATGGAGACAAAGATAAAATGTGACATTTAGAGCTCAATTCTCTCTTTTCTTTTAGTATCTTGTATTCATTTGGAAAACATTGTTGCTGAGCTATAGAACATAACAATGTTAAGGAAGCTTTTAGCTCGGCTGCAGTTAAGAAACCGGTTAATTTAGGTTTTGAGTGTTGAGAGTTATTTAAAAATCGTTTGACATAAGCTATAGTCCTTTGTAATCGATTGAAATTAGAAAATCGTTCAAATTCGATAATTGACTCTGAAATCGTAATAGTAGCTACAGTTTTAACTTCAGGTAAGCTACAATTATTATCTATTTTCAATGTAGGCCAATCAGTTTCGCATTTAAATAAGAATTCTGGACCATACCACCACAATCTTGAATTTTGTAACTGATCGCAGCTAACACTTCGCGAAATAAGATCAGCTGGATTGTAGCTCGTAGGTACATAGCGCCAAGCAGATGTCGAAGTTAGATCCTGTATTTCGCTAATTCTATTGGCCACGAAGGTTTTCAGCCTTGAAACATCACCCTTAAGCCAACCCAGAACAACACTAGAATCACACCAGTGAATAATACGGTCAGGGGCAAGTCTTAGTGATTCGATTACAGTTTTGCACAATCGAGCTGCGAGAAGCGCACCGCATAGCTCCAAGCGAGGTACGGTAGTAGGCTTAAGTGGTGCTACCTTTGATTTGGAGCAAAGAAGCCGGGTAGTGACCTCATCATTTTCGTTTTTAGAGAGTAGGTAAATGCAAGCACCATATCCTACTTGTGAAGCGTCACTAAACGTGTGTATTTCATAAAAAACCGAATTATCACAAAGAACGTAGCGTGGAATTTGGAATTTTGGTAAGATAGACAAACCTTTAGCGAAATCTAACCAAGTTATTTTAACATCGCTGGGCACTGGTGCATCCCAATCTATTTTCAAATGCCATAGCCTTTGAAGCATTAATTTAGCTTGCATAATATATGGACTAAGTAAACCTAACGGATCGAAAATTTTGAATGCATTAGACATAATGTATCTTTTGGTGACAATCACGTCATCATAGGTAGTTATAGAATTTACAGGAAAATGGAACGTATCTGAATTAGGATCCCAGCCTAAACCAAGGGTACTAGAAGATTCACTAATAGTTAAATCTTCTTGAAAAGTAGTAGAACGAGATTCTTCAAAAATTGATGGTACATTTGTTTTAAACTTGCGTAATTTGAAGCACCCTTTATTCAATTGTGAAGTTACTGATTTTTTAATAGACGTTAATCCTTCTTTATCATTTGCACCTGTAATTAGGTCATCCACATAAAAATCATTTTGGATTATAGTTTTTATGTAATCGTCATCACATTCCTCTCCGAGCTGCCATAAACAACGTGTGCTCAAATAGCTTGCACTTGCAGTCCCGTAAGTGACTGTATTTAATTGAAGTGTTTTAATAGGCAGGGTCTCATCGTCCCTCCATAGGATAAGCTGCAGATTTCTGTCTTCCGGATTAACTTCGACTTGCCGGTACATTTTTTCAATGTCCCCGGTAAGTAGATATCGGTGAAGACGCGCGCGAATCAGTATGGAGAAGAGAGAGTCCTGTACATTTGGGCCTATCATTTGCAAATCGTTAACCGAATACCCGGATGAGGAAGGTGCTGATCCGTCAAAGACGACTCTAAGTTTCGTAGACTCGCTTTGCATTTTAATTACTGCGTGATGACATAAGTAGTAACTTGGATATGGCAAAGATACAGATGACTCAGAAAGATGTCCAAGAGTTTCATACTCTTTGATAAATTTAGAATATTCTTCCTTTAGGGGAAGGTTTGTGCGGAAACGCTTTTCTAAGTTTAGGAATCTCTTTTTTGCAAGATTGTATGAGTCGCCTAAACATTCTGGTGAGTCTTTTAATGGTAACTTCACAGAAAAACGACCATTTGGTAAACGTTTAGTATGTGCTAAGAAGTGACTTTCACATGCTAATTCAGTTTCACTTAGTATTGGTTTGTGTGGCACCTCTTCCAGATCCCAGAATTTTGATAATAACTGATCTACTTTACTTTCTGTGGAACATTCATCACGAAATAATAAATTATTGCAATGAACTCGATCAGATTTAGAACCTTTGAATGAGCCGGCTATAAGCCAACCAAATTTAGAATTTTGGAGTATCGGCTTGTTTTTGCCTAGTAATTTTTGTTCACCCAATAAAATATTCCAAAATAGATCTGCACCTATTAAAAGATCTATAGGACAGAACTCATTAAAGTTGGGGTCTGCTAGATGTATATTTAGAGGTATATTTAAATCAAGAAAACTAACTGGAGCCTTTGGTAGGTCTCCTGTGAGTTTATCTAATATAAAACAATTTAAATACTTTTGAAAATTATGAAATTTCGATTTTAATTGAATAACGCAGCTTTCGTTTACTTTATTTACTGAATTATTGCCGATACCAATTACGTTAACCAATGTGGATTTTGTATTTAATAATAACCTTTGTTGTAACGATTTCGTAATAAAAGAAGATTGACTGCCAGAATCCAATAAGGCACGTACTGTTGTTGCCTCTTTAGTTATTGGATTAAGTACCTCTATCAAGGCGGTAGACAATATGACATGGTTCGCGTTGACTTCTTTAGAAAAGGTAACGATGTTTTCATGTTCTTGGATTTGGGCATTGTTGGCTCTAGTGGCTTCAACTGAATGCAGTAATGTGTTGTGTCGTTTGTTGCACTGCCTACAGGGACCCATATGGCAATCATTAATTGAGTGACCTTGACGTAAACAGTTTGTACAAAGTTTGTATTTTGAAACATCCGATAATTTATCATCCAATGATTTAGATTTAAAACTAGGACAATCATAGATTTTATGGTTTTCATCGCAAATGATGCACTGTACTTTTGGATAATTACTGCTATTTTGTTGCATTGTAGCATAGGATTTAGTTTGAAATTCTTGTTTTTTATTATTATAGTGCGAATGCTGAGAGGGTTTCAGATTATTTTTATAATTATTTTTTAAATCAAAATTAATGTTTTTTTCGCTAGTGGATTCAACAATGTGTGCCCTATTAATTAAAAATTCTTTAAATTGTTCTAGACTAGGAAAATCACCCAATTGATGTCTATATTCTTCCCACTTGACAAGTGTTTGATTGTGTAACTTAGAACTAATCAAAAAAATTATCAGTGTATCCCAGTGTTCTGTGGGCTGGCCAAGGTTAGCTAAGGCGCGTAGGTTTTTGGTGATATGGTCCACTAAAAAGCGCAATGAACCCTCAGTTTCGCGTTGCAATGGTTGCAGGTTAAAAATAGATTTAAGGTGGTGATTGATAAGCAATCGTTTGTTGTTAAAACGGTCATATAGAAGCTGCCAGGCGTCGTTATAATTCGCGGATGACACTTCAATATTCGAAATTACTCGAGCAGCATCACCTTCCAAATACGATATTAAATAATGAAATTTTTGTATTTTCGAAATTCGTTCGTTGTTATGAATTAAACTACTAAACGTGTCGCGAAATTCCAACCAGCGAAAGAATGATCCGTCAAATTTCGCAATCTGTATTCGTGGTAATCGAATACTAGAATCACTATGATCGAGACTGCATTCTGCTTCTTGAAATAAGGACTCACGCCTCCTTCTGTCCTGGTCAAATACCTTTATCTCATTTTGTTGGTCTAACAAAGTTTTCGCCATAGCAAGACACACAATGAAATCTTGCTCAATGCCGGCACGCTCATCGAATTCCGACTCTAAATTATCACTATTGATTAACTCAATCTGAGTCTGCAGCTCATCATATTTAACAGACTGACTTTCCAACTTGCTAAGTTTTAAAGATAACTCGGCAACCTCGATAGTCGTCAGAGTAGCTTGCTTTGTAATTTTATCTAAGTAGTTTTTAAATCTAGTTATTTGACCTTTTACTGAGCTACGTTTTGTAATTAAATCTTTTAATGTTTGATTTTCAAAGAGAGACATCACGGTAAAATGAAATAATATTTAATTTAATATAGAAATAACTAAGTTTTAGTATGACGTTTTCTTAAAATGATAATGAAACTCGATTTAATTAATTACAAAGCAGGCGTTATTTGGAAGGCAAAAAATTCACTTTAGTTATTGAAAATGATACGTATCTCACACTCCTCACGGCGAAGGCACCAGGGCGCAGGCTCTCAGAGAGCAGAATCAGCTGTTGTCCCGTTATCAAAACGCAGAAAAGCCCGCGAGCCCGCGGTAGGTCACGGCGCAGTACCACTGAAATAGTCGGCAAATTTGGCTAAATAACCAGAAAAACCTGGTGCGAAGTGGTGGAGGGAGTTGGTTTTAATGCTTTCTTTATAATTTAGGTTGATTTATAATGAATTTAAATAATTTACGTAAAAAATATATTATTTATTTTTAGTGTCGGGTAGAAAAATATCACAAGTGTACAAATATATTGAATTATGGTTAGGAAATTAATGATATATTATGGATGAGAATAATATTTGGGGACAGAGGAACGAATTTGGGAATGACTAAACAGGGCACTTAACTGATTTTTGGCTTCGAAGTGTTCTTTCGCTGAATCACTTGTCGACGATGTAAGTAAATTTTAGACGGCGCGTCCTCAATGTTCCCTTATTTCTTTCTCTTGTCCTGTCACGGTCGCCAATGTTTACGCCTTCGTGGCGTAATGGAATTTACCATTTAGAAGATAAACTCAAATAACAATATGTTGATGAAATTTAATTATAATAAAAAATACAAATATAGTGTGTTGTTTAAACCGACGTTGGCAATGCAATGAGCGGCCGAAGCAAGATGATTTTAGCACCGAGGTGTAGCAAAATTGCTGCCATAAATATTCTAGGCGTAAACACATATTTTATTATTATAATATTATTATTTATATTTTTTGTAAAATTGAATTACTGACATTCAGCTGTCGGAGAAGAAAAATAGAAAATCAGCGTCAGGACTAATAAACCTGACAAATATGCTGAATTGCTACCTGTTTTGGCACAGCAGCCGTGAGACAATTCCGCTGGCAAATTTGTAATATTTCTTTTTTGTTATGTTGTGTCAGAATAAACGTATTTTCTTTCTTTCTTTCTTTCTTTGAGTGTTACGTAACCTTTACTTGGGGGGGGGGGGTACAGAAAAAACGTTACGGTGCATTACAAAGGGTCAAAAATCTTCAAAAGTTGCATTACGTAATACTTGAACGCTCCCTAGGTAAGTTATGGACATGAATTGTATGAACGTGTAGGGAGAGGAACACCAAAGGAAAGATGAATGGACTGTGTGAATGATGAAATATTCTAGATCCGTTCTAGAATATTGTCCTAATGGCGAATGATAGAGGAAAGTAAAGAGACCCCAAATACAATTGGAAAAAGGACAAGAGAAAATTCCCAGTAACTTTATATAAATTAAATCGGTAATTAAATAAATGACCTTAATATAGAGTCTCTTTTCGGTAAATAAACGATATTAAATAACCAAGACATAAATGCAATTTGTGATAACAGTCAGAATACATTACGTTTCACGGAAATATTACCTGTTAGGTGTTAAATTAGTTTCGTGCGAATTCGAATGCAATGTTAGTGCTTTAGTTGCGAGATTAAGAGAGTTTGAATAATGTGATAGTTCCGCGAGTCCCCTTAGATAGCTTCATGATTAACAACTGTATTATCTTTGCTTTGCTTGCGGTGAGCCACGAACGCTCATTGAAGAAGTACGCCTTATTTCAATTTAAGGTTGGAAGTGTTGAGAATTAAATGAAATTGTACTGTTAACGTGAAATTTTACAGTGGAATCAACTATTAGGAAGTCTATTTATATCTTTTACATTATCGTTATTGGTAAACATAACTTAACTTTGTAAGAGGAAAGAGAAAGGAAAGAGGTTAAGTGAGTTAGGTGTTAATTGCAAAATGTATTGTTATGGACAACGTTCCATTTTCAAAATTACTTACAGCCTACATAGCTTGAACTGATATTTAGATGTAGAGCTGCAACCACTACCTTCCAAATAACAAGAAGTTGGGCGCTTACGACAAAAAGTATTGTTATGGACAACGTTCTATTTTCAAAATTACTTACAGCCTAAATAGCTTGAACTGATATTTAGATGTAGAGCTGCAACCACTACCTTCTAAATAGCAAGAAGTTGGGCGCTTACGACAAAAAGTATAGTTATGGACAACGTTATATTTTCAAAATTACTTACAGCTTAAATAGCTTAAACTGATATTTAGATGTAGAGCTGCAACCACTACCTTCCAAATAGCAAGAAGTTGGGCCCTTACGACAAAAAGTATTGTTATGGACAACGTTCTATTTTCAAAATTACTTACAGCCTACATAGCTTGAACTGATATTTAGATGTAGAGCTGCAACCACTACCTTCCAAATAGCAAGAAGTTGGGCGCTTACGACAAAAAGTATTGTTATGGACAACGTTCTATTTTCAAAATTACTTACAGCTTAAATAGCTTAAACTGATATTTAGATGTAGAGCTGCAACCACTACCTTCTAAATAGCAAGAAGTTGGGCGCTTACGACAAAAAGTATTGTTATGGACAACGTTATATTTTCAAAATTACTTACAGCTTAAATAGCTTAAACTGATATTTAGATGTAGAGCTGCAACCACTACCTTCTAAATAGCAAGAAGTTGGGCGCTTACGACAAAAAGTATTGTTTTGGACAACGTTATATTTCAAATTCAAATTACTTACTTACAGCTTAAATAGCTTAAACTGATATTTAGATGTAGAGCTGCAACCACTACCTTCTAAATAGCAAGAAGTTGGGCGCTTACGACAAAAAGTATTGTTATGGACAACGTTCTATTTTCAAAATTACTTACAGCCTACATAGCTTGAACTGATATTTAGATGTAGAGCTGCAACCACTACTTTCCAAATAGCAAGAAGTTGGGCGCTTACAACAAAAAGTATTGTTATGGACAACGTTCTATTTTCAAAATTACTTACAGCTTAAATAGCTTAAACTGATATTTAGATGTAGAGCTGCAACCACTACCTTCCAAATAGCAAGAAGTTGGGCGCTTACGACAAAAAGTATTGTTATGGACAACGTTCTATTTTCAAAATTACTTACAGCCTAAATAGCTTGAACTGATATTTTTATGTAGAGCTGCAACCACTATCTTCCAAATAGCAAGAAGTTGGGCGGTTACGACAAAAAGTACTGTTATGGACAACGTTCTATTTTCAAAATTACTTACAGCCTACATAGCTTGAACTGATATTTAGATGTAGAGCTGCAACCACTACCTTCCAAATAGCAAGAAGTTGGGCGCTTACGACAAAAAGTATTGTTATGGACAACGTTCTATTTTCAAAATTACTTACAGCCTAAATAGCTTGAACTGATATTTAGATGTAGAGCTGCAACCACTACCTTCCAAATAGCAAGAAGTTGGGCGCTTACGACAAAAAGTATTGTTATGGACAACGTTCTATTTTCAAAATTACTTACAGCCTAAATAGCTTGAACTGATATTTAGATGTAGAGCTGCAACCACTACCTTCTAAATAGCAAGAAGTTGGGCGCTTACGACAAAAAGTATTGTTATGGACAACGTTCTATTTTCAAAATTACTTATAGCCTAAATAGCTTGAACTGATATTTAGATGTAGAGCTGCAACCACTACCTTCCAAATAACAAGAAGTTGGGCGCTTACGACAAAAAGTATTGTTATGGACAACGTTCTATTTTCAAAATTACTTACAGCCTACATAGCTTGAACTGATATTTAGATGTAGAGCTGCAACCACTACCTTCTAAATAGCAAGAAGTTGGGCGCTTACGACAAAAAGTATTGTTATGGACAACGTTCTATTTTCAAAATTACTTACAGCCTACATAGCTTGAACTGATATTTAGATGTAGAGCTGCAACCACTACCTTCCAAATAGCAAGAAGTTGGGCGCTTACGACAAAAAGTATTGTTATGGACAACGTTCTATTTTCAAAATTACGTACAGCGTACATTGCTTGAACTGATATTTAGCGTCAGCGGGGACGCTGTTGGTGGCCGGGAGGGATTCCTTAGCGCAGGTGATGGGGTATAAAGTATTATACGTAACTCGGATGTAAGCGAAAACAAATACATAACAACTGTCTGAACTTTAGCGAACTCGAATAAATCTGTACGTACCTGTACGTACTTACGTAATTTTAATTTGTTATCTTTTAAATAATATTATTATGTGCTTTAGTTTATTTCTTTAATGGTACATGTATTTGTAATGTCAAAATGCAAAGGATAAATTACAAGATGGCGGCGATATGCTACCCTATAAGAGGTCAGATCATTAAATCACATCACACAAGTTAGTGTAAGAACTAACCTATCCAGTTCAGACTCTCGGTCTCGAAGAGTCTCGCTATGAAACGATAGTAATTTGGGTCGAATCACATAGTGTTATATTGAATAGTATCTTAATAACTTTGTAATAAATGTTGTTTTTGAGCTACACATGTATATTGTTTGTCAGCGAGATTCGACCATAGCATTTGAATATAGATGTTATTTAATTGTATCGCAAATTAAACTGCTATCTTTTTCCAGATACTCCTTTCTCTTTAGAATTATTGTCTAGTATATTTTTAAAATTTTACTTCTTCATACTAGTTTACTACAACTTACTAGTTTTAGTAAACTAGTATGTGTAGTTTACTGTGGCTCCTGAGTCTACAACAAATGTTATATCACTTTCATTTTCTTCCAATTCACATTCTGTCGAAAAAGCAACAAAACAGTCTCTAGTTTCCTCATTTGTCGATGCTACATTTATGTGCTCATGTACTCTGCCTCTATATGATGATCTTATTCTTGAATTTCCCCTTCTTCCTCTGTTATAACCACGGTTAGAACCTGTTCTTTGTCGATTTCTTTGGGGTGCCTTGCAATCATATGATAGGTGCCCTTCTTTGCCACAGTTATAGCATGTCACGAATGCATTATCTTTGCTTTCATTTTCTTGTGCCTTACCTTTTAATTTCATTTCGGCATCAAGTAATCAACTTTTTGTGAAGTCTATGTCTAAATCTTTTTCTAGACTCATTGTTTCCAATGATGTGATTACACCATCAAACTCAACACCGAGAGTCAACAGTAAATGGCATACTTTGTCTGCATTGGATAGTGTATTCCCTGAAGCTTCTAGTTCATTTATTATTTGGTCAAACTTCATGAAATGATCTTGCAACGTATTTGTATGTACATATTTTAAAGTCAATAGCTTTTTTCGCAAATATAAATTTTTGAATACGCTTTTTCTCTCAAATGTTCCTTGCAATTGTATGATCATGTCATGGGCTGTTGCAGATTTCCTCACTATATGTAAATATTGGTCGGGCAGACATTGTACTATCATGGATCTAGCTTTTGAGTCCTTTGCGATATCTTCCTTTTTACTTTGATCTATACTTCCTTTTTCAAGAATGCCTCGTAAACCTTTTTCTTCTAACAACAATTCAATTCGATATTTCCATGTCGAGAAATTTGTGTTTGGACTCAATACCGGCAACCTTTCCGCTACGGACGCCATTTTTTTACTTTGTACTTTTTGATTCTCTTCTCGTTTTAATTCCCTATTCAAATCCTATCGGGCGTCTGGGCCCATAACCTAAGAGAACTTGCTCATGGTAAGCAAAGTTTAAATAAAAGAAATGTCTGCTAAAATAACTCTTTTAATTTTTAGAACACAAAAACGCTTCGTTCGCTTTCCATAACCACACAGTACAGTACACCGGAAACACAGATACAAGAAAGAGAAGACATACAAGGTAAAAGACAGAGAAAGGCACCTAATTATCTCAAAGACTATGATACTACAAGTTATCAAGCATACTGCCTGTTGACATGTGATGATCCATCAACATATATAGAAGGGATAAAACATGAAGAATGGAGAGAGGCCATTACAAAAGAAATAAAATCACTAACAGAGTTGGACACATGGACAGAATGTAAACTACCGACAGAGAAGCGAGCTATCGACACCAAATGGGTATTTAAAACAAAATCTGACGGTACAAAAAAGGCACGTCTAGTAGCCAAAGGTTTCCAACAACAACCAGAAGACTATGTTTATTCACCAGTGGCCAAAATGACTACAATTAGAATGAGTTTATCGCAAGCCCTATGTCGTGATTGGAAGATTAAGCAATTGGACATACCTACAGCATTCTTAAATGGCGTCCGTAGCGGAAAGGTGTTGCCTGTTCTAATTCTTACAAAAAACATTGTAATCCGTATCAAAATTCCTGGAGCTGTTTAGCTGGAATCGTTTTGCTGAAGTTTACTTTATGTGCCGCGTCATAAAAAGAGACTGGTTTCAGTGAATCACGACAGTCCAACGCAGTTATGAGAGTACGTAATCAAAGTTTCGGCGGTCGATGTTCACTGCACGATGGAGCGAGTGCGAACATGCTTTGACAACACAAATCCCCTGATACCAAAGCGCAAGCAGAAATGTATGGCGAATTTCGAATTCGAATGACGAAACTTTGATTGTGGTCTGAGAAATTACCCCTTTTGATGCGACTACGTAATTCTGATACGGGAGAAGTCGAATGTGACAGATCTTCAATGAAGATACCACTTAGAAATGAGTTTGGCTTTGAATTGAAAATTGCTGTAGAGATACTGTCCCCGTTTTAAAATCTTCTATTGTGTATTGGAATTTAGAGTTATCAGAGATTGGTTCTAAATATATATATATATATATATATAATATATATATATATATATATATATATATATATATATACATGGGGTGGTCATATAATTAGAGTGTTAATTAAGATGTCTGCAAATACAATTTATGAAGAAAATGGTTTTTTATTTAAGTATTATTTTATTCAGAAGTGTGTTGAAAAACGTTGTATGATACACGTGTGTATTGATGATTACGTCACCAACATTACACACTTGTACCATAATGTACTAATGCAGACTCGACCTCCTGACATATAACAATGAAAATCATGTCAATTTAGAACCAATTTCAATAACATATCAATATTGATATGACGACCTCCATAGTCGAGTGGATAGTACACCGGTTTCAAGGTGTCGCCATCTCTGAGGTCCGGGTTCGAGTCCCGGTGGGGGCAGATGTTTGTGTGATGAATGCGAGCATTTGTACCTTAGTCATGGTTGTTGATATATATTTCTATAAAAATTATTTATATATGTATAATATATGTATGTCTATCCGTTACCCTAGATCCCATAGCACAAGCCTTACAGAGCTTAGTTTGGGCTAGGCTAATTGGTGTAAGAGTAACAAATATTTATTATTATTATTATTATTATTTGATTGATATGTTATTGAAATTGGTTCTAAAATGTTCTTTATATCAAATTTTACAGCAGACTAAACGGTATTCATATATGTCTGTCTCTTCATTAGTGTGTCTGGATGTTCAATAACAGTTTCAATGTTTAATTGATTGTCACACAGTCACAAGGTTAGCTTACTGCGAAGTTTCCGACGAAGGGTCGAGACACTTTTATTTTAATGAAAAAACTTCCAAAGTGAATTCGAGGCGATAGACTGAAGTCCCATGTGGACAAGGAGCTTTATGATTCCCAGTGTAATATAGTTGTATCAAAAGTGTGATGATAGAAGAATAGTGTGGTGAGAATACATGATGTTTCAAGGTCAGCGAAATAATATTAAAAGGACACAAATCAGATATTACACGAATACTAGGTACTTATCTAAAACACTTTCAAATAACAGCCCTACTTAGGTGTTAACACAAGTAAAACGCTAACTAGCTGTGATCGCACTTGAATTTAGAATCCAAACCTAAAATCCAAAGCGAATTCGAATGCTGCATTGAATCACACTGAAACCCTGGTGATTTAACTTCAAAAGTTCATATGCAAAACCATATTAATGGGAGGGTAAGAAGCATACACGTTAAGCGTAGCGTGTCGAACGTAATAAGCGGGTAAAAAGGACGCCACTTTTCGCTTAATGTTACTATCGTGTGTAAACTCGAACTGTCTCACTTCGAGAATTTACTCGAACTTTTGTCACTTCAACAATTTCATAACAAAGCATCATCTAGATCTTTATATGTTTACATTTTCTTAACACCTTTACTCGTAAAGCTGATGTAATTCCACCGGTTTTAAATATGTAAAGCGGGTCATAAAAAACGCGTGTGTTACCAAAGCAAATAGTTAAGTTATAGTCCATACAAAGTCCAACAGTATTATTTGCCATTTCGCGCGCTGTTGCTATTCAAATTTCGAACTAATCGCCGCGCGGCGCCAGTCAGAAGGCAGCGCTAGCGCGCTGTTATAATGGCGGGAAAGCAACAGTGTGCATTCACAGATTGAGTTTATTTAAATGTTTTTTTTTTCTATTTTTCCTGTGTTCCTCGCAAATGTGTTTAAAAATTTCGCACGATATACGTGCGTTTTGGTTTATAACATGCTCGGCTCAATTAGTTATGGTGGGTTATCCCTAAGAGATAGACATATACCATCGCGGACTTTTTTGTTGAACTTTTTAAGGTAGACAATACTGTAGTACATTATTTTGGTCTATCTCGTAGGGTTCAGCCAGCGTTTTTGCAAGATAAGCGCAAAATCTAGTATTAAATATAGCCTATGTTACTCAGTGATAATGTAGCTTTCTAATAAAAAAAAGAATTATTAAAATCGGTCCAGTACTTTTTGAGTTTATTCGTTACATACAAAAATACAAATCTTTCCTCTTTATAATATTAGTGTAGATAGGTACTTTTGGGGATTTTTCTCAAGTTTTAAAGTTTAAGAAAAAATCACAATTGCATAGTTAACCTATTATTAAAAAAAATATCGTAAATATTTCGAGTTTCTGTAGTACGTAAACATAATTTCCTAGGAGGTCTGATATTTGCAGTTTTTGGCCGACATGTTTTCAACGCAACGTTATTCCGTCAGTCGCTTTGAGCGCTCGTCGCTCGGTGATCAGATTAACGGCGTTCTATTTTCTAAGCCTTTATGAGTGTTTGCATGTAAAAACAAAACAAGACATTTAATTTTCAATTTTGGACGTTGTTGTTGTTTGCAAGATATAATAATCGAATATTGATTATTATCAAAGTTCAACTATCGTGGGTCAGATCTATTATTAGTGGTTGTGCTTACAAAATAAAATAAAAAACCTTTTGCTATTGCCTTTTTATAAGCTTTTATATTAGCTTCACTTGTAACTATGTAAGAAAATCTTGAAATCTTAATTTGACCCACTTTCCGGTCTCCGATTGAGCTGAAATTTTGCAAGGCATTACCAAGATGGCGGATCAATTATTTTTAATGCACCCCTACAATATGGGTATCTAATGAAAGGGATTGCAAAGAACACCTCGATAAATAATATGACGTCACTCTTAATCCAATATGGCGGACTTTCCGAAGATGGCGGACTAATTATTTATAATGCACCCCTTTTTTTTTTTTTTTTTTTGTTACGCTGAGGAAAATGCATTGAATTGCATACCCCGGCTGCGGAGAGCCGGTGGTTATGTGGGGCTCTCCTCCCCAGAAGGGGGAGGCCTACCCACTAAAAACCTCAGCGATGGCCATCCTCTGGCGTTGTAGGGGCCCTCAGGATTGAGTGTCGCAACTGAGGACCCCCGGCCTTTGCACCCCTGGGTGCGTAAGGGGAGCCCTTCTCGGGGAGGAGTGATCTTGCCGCCTCCTCCCCTCTGACCTCCTACGACGTCACCCCCGGCCATCCGGGGGTGAGGTCTATAATGCACCCCTACAATATGGGTATCAAATGAAAGGTTTGGTAAGCTTGGTTTTTTAGCCGGAAAATAAATTAAAAGTAAAAAAAAATAATAAAAGCTTTTAAAGTAGTCGTTAAAAGTGTTCTATAAGTAAGTAAATCTCGCGACAAGCTTTTAAATGTAAAAAATTATTTTGTTCTTTTTATTTAAACTGCTATTATTATTTTTTTTACTTTTAATTTATCTGTTATCTGTCCTATACACGTCTACAGACTTGTATAAAACATATCCATTAAACCACCTCGATGCCTGTTTGTCCTTAGCTAGGATCATCTAGGGATTGGGAAACCCAATTTCTCCGGACCACCCCAGAACTTCCCGACCAAATTACTAAATATAGCATTATATAGAACTAGTAAAACCTTTCGCACTTTAATCTTATAAGCGTATACATATATTTACATAACATAAATATCGCTGCGCAGGTGCATCGATTGATTTTAACAAATTTATAGGCGGCTCATTACAAATCCGCCGATTTGGCTCACGTTTTTCACTGTCGTCGCTCAATGCGCTCACATTACCCAAAGCCCCGAATTAAAGCGACACCGACGCCAATGCCGGCTTTAACACATATTATTTGTATGCATGAGCCGGCGGCGCCGATTGACATTCAGCGCCTTAACTCATATTTATTTTCCTGAAAATTCATGAATCTGTTCGCGCACGTAGCGAGGTTATTAGGCGTAGTCATTTTTATTTACATCATGTAGCGCTGTTCAATGAGGCTGTGTTTAAATAATAAATTTATTTTCAAGAAGGTACATTTTCACATGCAAACTATGAGCTACTAACTGGTACCCGCGAATTCGTCTGCATACAATAATTACTCTTTTTCTTTAAATTGTGGGGACACTAGGATTTTTATCCTGTATCGTGGGTGCAGTTACAAACAGTAAATCTCACATGCAGAAAACACCGATATCGGAACAAATTTTTGTAGATCATACAAAATATCTGTCCCGTGCGGGAATCAAATCTGCGACCCATTGCGTAGAAGCCGATTATTCGACCATTGCTCTAAACGTGTCATATAATATAATAATCACTACATAGTATAAAACAGTCGCTATCCGCCGTCCGTCTGTCTGTCCCTATGAATGCATAGATCTTTAAAACTACGCAACGGATTTTGATGAGGGTTTTTTAAATAGATAGAGTGGTTCTTAAGGAAGGTTTGTATGTATAATAACTAGAGATCGGATAATCGGATGCATATATACCTAAAGTTAATTTTTGGCTCACAAATTATGGAAGCGGCTTTTTAAAATACATTTTGTTAAATAAAAATCCTGGGAAAATACGGGACTGCAAATTTAACGTAGTGATATTGTTTGAAAATTACTAAATTAGCACATGGGTATTTATTTTCAAAAGACCGAGACTCCGGGTTCATTTATATACAACTATGCATACGTATTTACCAAAATGTTCTACAGTACCGGAATTCTGGGATTTTTATTTATGGAAATTAAATAAAAAGACAGTTCCATACTTTGTCAAAAACTAAATTAGGTAAATAAATAAACATCCGGCTATCCAATTCCGCAATCCCGGGAATTTTATTTAACAAAACAATAAAAAGCCGTTTCCATACTTTGTCTTAAACTAACTTTAGGTAAATAAGCATCCGATTATCCGATCTCTAATATTAACATTCATTAAATAGTGGAGAAATACTGTTATTTTTGAGGTTTCTAACGTGATATCGTAAATAATTGCATTTTTTCCGCGTACATTGCAAACGATTATAAAAATAAACGTTCACAGTCTTTCTGTAGTGTATTTAGTATCAGCACTGCACCCGTGCGAAGCCGGGGCGGGGCGCTAGTGAATAATATAATATTATTAATTAATCCATCCACACTTACAAACTTTCGCGTCTATAATATTAGCAGGAATAATTATAGAAACATCTAGTGTGCTACATTATCATTGTGTTAGAACCCTGATTATTATACGCAGTCATTGTAATGTAAATATGCAATTCTACTTCTCATTCTTGATGTTATACCATGACGATTGGAGGGCTGTGGCCTCCTTCTGTGAAGCAGTGATGCTCCAGAAGGAGGCCACCGAGCGGGGTCGGGAGATGGCCGATCCCGCTCGAAGGAGGCGGCCGGCGCCGGGTTCGGTAGCACAGCTGCGGCACCGCCGCGGATCGCCGGCGGGCGCGAGGAAGTCGCGACTGCTACGGCGACCCGGGATGGACCACGCCCCTTCCGTGGCCGGGGGGCGTCGTCTGTGGAGGAGACCGGGGAGGTAGTGTAGCCTCGCCCGAGGAGGGCTCCCCTCTAGGCAGGGGAGTGGAGGCTGGGGGTTCCCGGGGCTCCCTACATGCCTGAGGAAGGCCATCCCTGAGGTTTTTAGTGGGTAGGCCTCCCCCTTCTAGGGAGGAGAGCCCCACATAACCGCCGGCTCGCCACAGCCGGGGTATGCAATTTAATGCATTTTCCTCAGGAGAACAAAAAAAAAATACCATGACGACAGATTGCGGATTTGACTACTGTCTCTTTTCTGTTTGAGACATTATCCAATAGATGGCAGCACAGTGAGCCACGTGGCGGGACACGGTTGCACATTTGATTTTAAAAGAAGTAATGATTAGACATGACTTGGTCAGCGACAGTATTCAGTCAGTCGGGAAGAGTTAAAGTCCTAAAAGTTACACTAGTATTCTATTGCTTTAAATAAATAAACCATTAGTTCTAAAAGGTATTTGATATTGTTGACAACAATTGGAATAAAAATATGAACGCAAATAATGGAGATTGTCGATTTAGTTGTATAGTAACTCCTGTAGAAAGATCGCGAAAATCAGGAAACATTCCGTACGCCATCGCATTGATACGTCCAACTTTCAACGTCATGGCCGCAGATTTATGATGCTGCTATAGACTATGGTCGCTATTTATACACTTTTTATGGGCGAATATACGCTTTTTGAAGCGTTCGCCAATAGTAATGATTAACGAGCAACGATGACGGAAAGGAGGCTTTTACGAATTGCCATTTGCCAGTCTCCGGTAATTTCTAGAAATATTGGCGGTATCATTTGATCGATTTAGCTTGATGTATGGTGTACCTAGGGACGTGTTTTCCACAGTCTGATATATATCTGTAATTTGTTCGAGGTTATTCGTTAGACGTTTTTATTTATTTGTTAGAGATAGATTTGTTAAAAGTACATTAATGAAACTTTAATTTCTGCTCATAAGAATTATAATAGCTTTTGTTATTATTAGTATATTTGCATATTTGTATCGGTTAAAATTAATTTAACTACCAATTGTGTGTGAATCAATCATTATATTTTTGTGACAACTTAAAACTTTTTCAAACTACTTTGACATATAAAGAGTTCCTAACAACTTTAAATAAAATATTCAAATTCATACATTTAAACACGTGTAATAAAAAATAACCTGCAAAAATGTAGATACTTTTTATAGCGGCATAGCCTTTTACAAAAAAGTTTCAAGAAGTGGAAGTTCCTTTCCACACATAAAAATGATTTGTTCAAAATACTCTTATGAAAAAAGTTTACACAGTTAAGGATTAATTAAATTATAAAAATATTAGGATTTCATTTTTATGACCCACAAGTTAGGTACGTCATTGGATGACAGAAAGGAGATATTCCTGGTATGGTTACGTAATAAGAAGAGAGATCATCATGCGAGTGATAAAAGAGAGTGGAAGAGAAAGAAATGTAGCGCCGACCCCAAACAAAATTGGGAACAAGGCTATATGCCTTGCAAAGAACACAATGAAACTATAGCTTTAATTGATATAATGTGCACTTATTTAAATACTAGCTGTTGCCCGCGACTTCGTCTGCGTAAATTTCGAGTTGAATGTTATTGATACACAAATCATATTAATATACGATTTTACCGATTTAAAATATTTTTGGTATAAAGCAATTCCTTGAGGTAAAAGTAAACTCAAAGAATTTCTTTATATACCACATTATTCGTTTTTCCTTCAGGGGCTAAAAAACAAATGCTCTGCACTGCTGACTCGTGACCAAAGCCACGTAAAGTTGGCCGTGGGAAAAACAGTTACATCTCAAATCCATTTTATGAAACAAAGTTTAGATATTATTCTGAGTTAAAACAAAGCAAATAGTGAAAGTTTCAAGCAAATCGGTTCAGTACTTTCGGAGATAAACGTGAACAAACATACAGACAGACAGACAGACAGACAAAAAATTCCAAAAATTTTTTTTTGCTTTCTAATAATCTATTTAAGTGCCCCTCTATCCATATCAGTCAAAAATACTAAATGTACCTACAGACAAAATATTTTTACTGTCTTATAATTATCATGCCTTGAGTTCATTAAAATGATGATAACTTTTTTTTTAATGAACTGATTTTGATGAAACAAAGTTTAGATATTATTCTGAGTTAAAACAAAGCAAATAGTGAAAGTTCAAGCAAATCGGTTCAGTACTTTCGGAGATAAACGTGAACAAACATACAGACAGACAGACAGACAGACAAAAAATTCCAAAAAATTTTTTTTTGCTTTCTAATAATCTATTTAAGTGCCCCTCTATCCATTTCAGTCAAAAATACTAAATGTACAGACAAAATATTTTTACTGTCTTATATTATCATGCCTTGAGTTCATTAAAATGACGATAACTTATTTTTTAATGAACCGATTTTGATGAAACAAAGTTTAGATATTATTCTGAGTTAAAACAAAGCAAATAGTGAAAGTTTCAAGCAAATCGGTTCAGTACTTTCGGAGATAAACGTGAACAAACATACAGACAGACAGACAGACAGACAAAAAATTCCAAAAAATTTTTTTTTGCTTTCTAATAATCTATTTAAGTGCCCCTCTATCCATTTCAGTCAAAAATACTAAATGTACAGACAAAATATTTTTACTGTCTTATTATATGTATTATTATTATATGTATAGATGAAAAGGAAAGTCAGACTATTCAGACTCAAATAAAATACGGGAAGTAAAAAAAATCCCTTGCTGGTTTTCTAGCTGGTTCTTTGCGGTACAAGGTCTCCCGCCGTAGATTCGTGCACCAAAGGTCTTTGATGTGGCATCTTTGATAAGTAAACCTATTTGAAGAATATTTTTTATACCATCCAGATTCTATTTGATCACGCAATGAGAGAAAGCATTTAAATTAATAAAGCATAATTAATTATTTATAATATATCTAATGAAATAAGTATGTGTAATTTATAAAATAACTATTATTTGCATAATTTATAGCACATCTGTTTTATCGAGTCTGTTTTGTTTAATTAAATATTTTTTTAATTATATCATCAAGATTCTATTTTGAGCACAGAGAGAGAGAAAGCATTTAATTCACATTCAGGACAATCTATTTGTAAAATCGTCAATGAAATATCTATAATTAATAAAATAACTATTATTTAAATGAATCATCCATTGTTCATTAAAATCTTTTCATATATATTTTATCCTATCGTCAACATTTATTAGTTCTTAAACAATTTCAGAAATGAAGAAGATTACATAGATGTAATTTTTATTCTCTGATGATTTTCCCGATCGGAACCCGAGGATAGATTTATAATTAAATTCACGATAGAATGGCGGGCTGATTGAAGAAATACTTTCGATTCAGGTCCTAAGGGTTGGGCCTGCTCCGCATGATAATATGCCGATACCTATACGCCGTCAATCCGGGGGGAAAGGGATGGCTTATCATTCAATCTTTGTAGCGCATGACAAAGACTTCAATCAGGACAGTTTTTGCTTGAGAAAAACTGTTAAACGGTTTCTATATTGTCTTAACACTTTACAAAGCACAAGTCCGATCGTGTATGGAATATTGCAGTCACCTGTGGGATGGCTCAGCCAAATACCAACTCGCCGCATTAGATTCGGTGGAGCGTAGAGCCAAAAGGTTAATTGGCGACAAGAGACTGGTAGCTCAACTACAACCCCTAGCTCATCGGCGGAAGGTTGCCAGTCTGGCGGTATTCTACAGATTGCACTTCGGTGAGTGTGCTCATGGGCTGCATGAGCTCATTCCCCCATTTCCCTTTTACCATCGGACATCCAGACGTACGGCAGGATACCACCCTTACTTGGTGGATATTCCACATATCCGTACGCAGCGCTTCTCCAAATCCTTTATTATGCGCACCGCAAAAGAGTGGAATTCCCTGCCGGCGTCTGTATTTCCGAGCTCATACAACCCGGAACTATTTAAGAAACGAGTGCACAGGCATTATCTGGGCAAACTCGTTCCATCGTAGGCCTCGTCTATGCCCTCGGGCTAGCCTGAGACCAAGAGTAAGCCCATAAAATGTAAAAAAAAAAAGTCTACATTACACTTTTTTTAACTGGGTTTTCTAGTTACAATGTAAAATTACTCTTATACATCTACTAAATACGTCACAATTCTACCTCTCTCGGATGTCTTCGTGATTATTAATTGCCACCACTAATCGGATTACGCAGCCAAGCCGCAAATCAATTAAAAACCTTTTAGGAGTGGACGTGGATTGTTTCCACTAGTGGGAGCATTTGTCCAATTAATATAATTGGATGGATCAGCCCAATAAAAAGGTTGGGCCTGGAACTTTTATGGGGTCGGTGGATCCTTGTAGTCTGTAGTGTGTGGCTGGCCACTAATGCGGGTAGGAAATGAAAATGCGGCAAAATTGCATAGTGTAAATGAATGAAGTATGCGAATCAAGCTGCGCTAATAATGTGCTGATAAAAAGGATAAATATCGTTTGTTTTAAGTTGCGTTTTCAGTTTTATTGTAATTTTATTGAATACTACTGGCTTTCTTTCTTAGCTCGAATTATATCTGATTTCCCGAAGGAAAGAGATATTTTCCATTTGTTGATTGTTCTGTAACATTTCTCGGATCTGAAAACAAACATCAACATGTAATTAACATTGCCCTAAATATAAAAAACCACAAACTTTACCCGTTTATAATTATTGATTTTTCTCAAAATACTTAAATCATTTTGTGTAATAAAATAGATGAAAATTAAACTTCAGACTATCAGAAGTTGCTTTTATCAAAATGGCACATACACATTTAAATATATTTGTATATTAGGCACAATACAATTAGTTAAATAGGCTATGAAATTATAAATAAATCATATGATGTAGTACTAATTTTAAACTAACTAATACTACTACTACTAATACTAACTAAACACGCGATCATCGTATCAACAGACCAGTTTCCAAACAATAAGAGCGCTTGCGCAATAGTAGGTTTCAAAACAAGCATTAAATGTGAATAAATATAGTTAATATACTGAAAACACTGATATCTACTTGTTTCTATACTATGCATACCTAGTAGATCAAGGGTGAATAGTTAAATATAGTTTTGATTAACTATGTTTTAAGTACATGTTTAAATGAATGTTTATTAATTACTTAAGTCACTGCAATTTGTAGCTGAATAATATAGAAAATATAGTAAATTTATTTAGCCTTATATCTCTTCAACATAATGTTACAGAAAATATAAAATAATCTATTTTCACACAATTTTGGAAACTAAATTAAATAAAAAGACATATCACGTTTAGTAATCGTTAACGTTAATCGTTAACGTTATTCGTTAACCTTACTGCTCACTATGCTGCACTATGTATGAGCATTCAGCATTTAGCCAATTACAAAGGCGTTTTTGCCTTTAGTACTTATTTATTTCAGTGCTCGTAAAGTTCATTTTGGCTCGGCACTCGTCCGTCAATCCCTGGATATTTTGGTAACTGAGATGTCTCATATTTGAAATTCAGATAGTGTTTTTTTATCAGCTTGGGCCCGAGCCAGCACCAAGCTTCGTTCGGTTAATTTGTGAATTGGGATTTTGTGTTTTATGAGAAGCGGTGGTGCAAATGCTTACGCGGGTCATGGTTGCGGCGGCTGTCAAAATAAAAAGAATTTCCGAGATTCTTGCCAGTTTTTCAAATCTATGCGTCAGTATATTTTGGAGTGGGAGGAAAAAAAGATCGATTCGATCGATAACTAGTATTATTCGTTGACGTCGTCGGCGAATAGTCGTCTGCAATAAATTTTAACGAACAAATTACTAATAAGTTAAAAATAATCATTCTTTATTATTTTCCTTAATAAAAATAAACACAATATCAATATTATCTTTATTATTAAATTTCAGTCCTGTGCCTGACATATTCATGAAATATTATAGATGGGCATGTAGCGATATTAATATATTTATTTTTAATTTATATTGCAAACATAGTTAAAAACTTAGTTACATTTATTTTACTTACATATAAAACTAAACTTAACTATTTACTATATTACTATCTTATATATAAAAATGAATCGCAAAATGTGTTGGTAAGCGCATAATTCAACAACGCCTGGACCAATTTGGCCAATTCTTTTTTAAAATGTTCGTTGTTTGTTGTTGTTGTTTATTTCTCATAACCATAGATAATGTTAGGTTTTAAAATTATTATTAAAATTAGTAAATTATTAAATAAACAGTAAGTTAAATAATACTCTTAAGAATTTTTATAAGTAATTATTAATAGGAACAAAAATTATTTGTAAAGTGCCTTATTTATCTCGAATAATAACACCGTTATTCAACTTCGTTATTCAGTTAACTTTGACGGATAGTTATCCGTCAAAGTGAACGGCGATTAATCGGTATTCGAATATTCGCTATAACAACTATTCGAGGCAACTCTAATGTAGGTATTTAACACGTTAGGCGCAGCGGTCGAGTTATCGGCTTCTATGCAACAGGTCGCGGGTTTGATTGTTCACGGGACTGATATTTTGTATGAACTACAAATATTTGTTCCGGCCTAGCCGATCAGTCGATTGCTGTGCCAACCTTACCTAGCTGCACCAGAATATACGAGTATAAAATAAATGACTACTAGCTTCTATTTTTTTATATGAGACTAGCTTTCTGCCCGCGGCTTCGCCCGCGTGGATTTCGGGATTGGGTGTATAGAGGGTTAAGGGTCATAGCTTTTGCCCACGGCTACATATACGCGGAAGTCGGTTTATGGTGCGAAGATTTTATCGCGCTTCCCGTGGGACTATCCGTTTTTCCGAGATAAAAAATGCCGCAAAACTCCTCAAGAATCACTCTATCTATTGATGAAAACCGCATAAAAATCTGTGCAGTAGTTTTTGAGCGAAGCCTTTTTGCGCATCCCGTGGGATCTGTCGATTTTTCCGGGATAAAAAGTAGCCTATGTTACTCGGGGAGAATGTAGCTTTCCAAAGGTGAAAGAATTTTTGAAATCGGTCCAGTAGTTTAAGCGTGAAGAGGTAACAAACAAACAAACAAATAAACAAACAACAAACAAACACACTTTCGCATTTATAATATTAGTTGGGATAAATGCATTTAAATTTCAGTTTTTATTATTTATTTAACTGTTTCTTTTTAACAAATTTGTTTTCTATTCCAGGTATGAGTACACACCAAACATGGCGGGAAGCAGAATACCGTAAGATTACTATCTCTATTGGAATCAGCTGCGTACCATATATGATGACCGTAGCTGAGTAGTTAGTACACCTTTCAAGGTATCGCCATCTCTGAGGTTCCGGGTTCATAGCTCGGAGGGGGCAGGTGTTTGCGTGATGATTGCATTTGTACATTAGTCTTTGTTGTTAACATATATTTCTATAAAAAAATATTTATAATTGTATACCTATCCGTTACCCTAGATCCCATAACACACTTACAGAGCTTACTTTGGGCTAGGCTAATTGGTGTAAGTTAAAGAAATATTTATTACTAGCTTCCGCCCGCGGCTTCGCCTGCGTGAAATTAGTTTTTGTCAACTCTCGTCCCTTATGTCTAAGGTACCAAGATTCATGGTCTTATCTTCAATTCAACCCTTATTTCACCCCCTAGCTGGTCGAAATTTCAAAAATGCTACAACAAATGTTTAATGATTTCTTATCAAGCGCTTAAATGTAAAGTTTCATGGTTTTATCTTTTAAAATTAAGAAATCCACTAAGAAACTACAAAAAATTAAGAATCCACACATACAAACTTTCAACCTCTATTTCAACCCCTTCATCCCTTTTTTTCAAAATAAAAAGTAGCCTATGTTCTGTCTCAGGGTGTAAAGATTGTCTGTACAAAATTTCATCAAAATCGGTTGCGAGGTTTAAGCGGGAAAGCGTAACAGACAGACAGACAGAGTTACTTTCGCATTTATAATATTAGTTAGGATAGTATTGCTTAAGAACACGCCTCTTTATAAGACACGGTCCTTTGTAAAACGTGCGCGGGGAAGTTTAATGATTATACCAACTGGGTCAAATTCCATCTACATAATGAGAAATGCAGCTAAACACAATTAGCTGCACAGAAATAATTGTCATTACTGGTCATGACGTTTGTGGACTATTGCATTTCAATTTTGGTGGTAAGGAAAACCGGGCTGTGAATGAGACTCCGTTCACTTGCCTTCTTAAAACCTCCTAATTAATTTATTATATCGTTTTATATCACGCGTCTTTATAAGACACGATCCTTTATAGGGCGTGCGCTGGGATTTGACTCGGCCCAGCACACGCTGGCGGAGTGCCCCGCGCGGGCCTCCGAGCGCCGAGTCTTGGTCGCACAGATCGGGCGAGATCTGTCTCCGCCGGCATTGATTGCGGCAATGCTGGCGGACGAGGGAGGTTGGAGGGCTGTGGCCTCCTTCTGTGAAGCAGTGATGCTCCAGAAGGAGGCCGCCGAGCGGGGTCGGGAGATGGCCGATCCCGCTCGAAGAAGGCGGCGCCGGGCTCGGTAGCACAGCTGCGGCGCCGCCGCGGGTCGTCGGCGGGCGCGAGGAAGTCGCGACCGCTACGGCGACCCGGGATGGACCACGCCCCTTCCGTGGCCGGGGGGCGTCGTCGGCGGAGGAGACCGGGGAAGATAGTGTAGCCTCCCCCGAGGAGGGCTCCCCTCTAGGCAGGGGAGCGGAGGCTGGGGGTTCCCGGAAGTTGCTTGATGTTCCCGGGGGCTTCCTACATGCCTGAGGAAAGCCATCCCTGAGGTTTTTAGGGGGTAGGCCTCCCCCTTCTGGGGAGGAGAGCCCCACATAACCGCCGGCTCGCCATAGCCGGGGTATGCAATTTGATGCATTTTCCTCAAAAAAAAAAGGGCGTGCGTTGGGATACAGATCCGACGCGTAAAGGCCACTTAAGCTTGAGTTGAGAGTGATTTTTTTTTAATATATTTATGTTTTTTTTTATATTTATATATTATATGCTGAAGCCTCAGATGGCTATGTTCAGCTTTGCAATGAGTGTGTTTGTGGAAGGCGCACGAACGGATGGTTCGATGCCTAGCCAACTACTAGAGTCGACGCAGCTTGAGCGCGCCGCCTAATGGCTCGAACGCTCAAGATCGCCGTGTAGTGGAGGGTAGGAACCTACCCGGTACATGACGGTACCGGGTATATGTTTGACGGCATGAAGTGCACAAAGAAAATTACAATACTAGTCTTTCGCACTGGTAGACATTACCCTTCGCAGCGTATGCAATGAAAGACATTTTAAGGCTAATTTTTTTACACCTTCGGTTGGTTTTAATAATTAATTATACAAAAGAGGAGACTGAGAATCCTCATGGATACCACCGCAACGGCAAGTGCTATGGTGATTATGTCGGACTTCTGGCGAATCGAGGCGGCTCGACCCGACAGACCTACCGACTAAACTTAGCCCAAGCCGTTGGTCCCTATGGCTTGACGTGACAGAGAGCTGCACCTCAGGAGAGGCACAGTTAGCGCTGCCCTATAAAGAGGGCATATGCGCTAGAAGAGGCACAGTATACCAAAGTGGCTCCGACCTATATTAAAAGGAACCTACACGTGGCTAAGCAGAAGGCTACCGAAGAGGGGGTGGCAAAGGGATGCGACGGCTCAGACGCCGCCGCTTGCAGGTTTTCAAGGTCCTGCATTAATTAAGGGGATCGCTAAGGACATGTCGCGGTCTACGTGTCCTCTGCCGATATTGACTGTTGGCTATTTGGCGGTGTTGTCGGGATTTTTAATAAGAATTCCTAAAGATTTCTTTAGTAATCTAGTACTAAATATAGTCTATGTTACTCAGTGATAATGTAGCTTTCTAATGAAATAAGAACTATTAAAATCGGTCCAGTACTTTTTGAGTTTATTCGTTACATACAAAAATACAAATCTTTCCTCTTTATAATATTATAGTGTAGATATCTATGATTGACAAATGCAAACCTCTACGTATTAGAATAGTTACAATGTTAACATATTGTAAATAAATGAAAATTTGCATTAAAATGTTGTGAAAACACAATTCACAACCAAAGCATTGGCTCGCTCGCCGACACCTCGCCTCCACTTGGCGCGATAAGAATGCGAACTCAAAATATTACGTCAAATTAGAAGTACCCTCAAAATTCCATTGAAATCCACGCCAGCCAAGGATACCGAAGGGAACTTGGACTTGTATAATTAATTCTTGATTAATTTGATAACCTCCGTAACTGAATGGTTAGTACACTGGTTTGAAGGCGTCGGCATACTTGAGGTCCCGTCTTTGAGACCCGGTGGGAAATGTCTGTGTGAGGAATGCGAGGATTTGTACCTTAGTCTTGGTTGTTGATATTATTAGGTTGAGGCTGACAAATTTTGTATCCGTGGATCGTGACGTCACCAGACTGCCATATAAATACGGTAGACAGCTATTAGTCAGGGTTCCAGATGACCAGCTTGCACATCAGGACGCTCGCTACCAATATGTTCCGCAGGGCTGCCAGTTCACAGTAACAACACCTGGTGAACATCGCCCCGTACCATGCCCTGCCCTCCCGACAGAAGAGCTCAGCCAAGAACTCTGACACCAAGACGGAGGACCATCCCCGTCGCCCCAATGCCCCGGCAGTAGTAACTGTCGGCGTAGATGCCACTGCAGGAGGCCAAAGAGCCCTGAACAGTTTCCTCTGCCCCACAGAGCAGAGATGAAAGTCCCAGTCAGTCAGTCAGGGTTCCATTCAAGCCGTAGGGCCCTTATGGCAAGGCTAAGGCTGAGTTTAGTCGGCAGGTCACGTGGTCAGACCGCTCTGGCCGCGTGGAGTCCGACATAACATCCATGACACTTGCCGTGCCTCTTGTGAGAATTCTCAGCCCCTCTCTCCCGGGAGAAAAAAAAAACTATTTGTCAATTGATTTGCTCGTAAGCAGTTGTTTAAGGTGGTTGTCTGGTGAGCGAATTTGCAGTAATTCTATTTAAATGTCTGTTCAGATTTAATCTGAGCTAATCGTTGTTGAACTTTGTTTAATTAAAGCTGAATATCGTTACTATGATAATAATTGTGAATAATAAAACACATTCTATGTGTCTTCGGATTCCTAAAAATATATATATTTCTATCAAATATAATTATTTATAGATATATCTGTCTATAAGTTACCTTAGATCCCATAACACAAGCTTTACAGAGCTTACTTTGGGCTAGGCTAATTAGTGTGAATGTTAAACAAATCTTTGAGGGAGTATAAAAAAATCCCTTTGAACTTTGTCTCGATATTGTATGATATAATTAATTAATTGTTTGTTACTTTATCATATGAAAACTACTATATATAATTTAATGAAACTGTATTATAATATGAATTATAGAACAGAATAACACATAAGCTATAATTTATAAAAATATACGCCACACTAAAGTAAGCTACTTGCAGCACTAATCCTGCGCAGATGAAATCGCGGGTGCCAGTTAGTATGTAATAAGAATAATAAATAAATCCAAGCATTTTTATCATTCAAGAAATGATATGCCTAATTAAATCCTTGTTTGTACAAGTTTTTGCATGAGTTGTGGTATCAGAATTATTTGATACGTTTTACAAAAACATATTCATATGTACATATAGAATGTCACACTTAAAACTCAGCAACAGTCAAGTTTGCTTATAGAGATATAGATTATATATAATATAGATCAGAATAATACATAGGCTATAACTTATAAATAAATAAATACATATGACACCCTAATATAAGCTATTCGAAATACTAATCTTGCGCAGAAAAAGTCGCGGGCACTAGCTAGCTGAACAAATAAAAATTAAAAGTATTTTTTCAATACAAGCTTTTATTAAATGCGTTAAAAAGAACAAAATAAACTTTTACATATAAAAGCTTGTTGCGAGATTTACTTACTTATAGAATACTTTTAACGACAAGCTTTTATATGTAAAAGATTATTTTGTTCTTTTTAGCGCATTTAATAAAAGCTTGTATTATTTTACTTTTAATTTATTTTCCGACTAAAAAACCAAGCTTAGCAAACCCTTTCATTTGATACCCATATTGTAGGGGTGCATTATAAATAATTGGTCCGCCATCTAACACATAACCATGCATTGTCATTCGACTTACACGTGCATGCAAAATTTCAGCTCAATCGGAAACCGGGAAGTGGGTCAAATTAAGATTCCAAGATTTTCTTAGATAGTTACAAGTGAAGCTAATATAAAATCTTGTAAAAAAAGGGGGTGTGGCTGTGTTATGGACACGGCCGTTTGTTGTACGTGAATACGTCTCGTAACGGGTAATAGTACGCAGCAAAATGGCCTTCAAATTGGCGGGGCTCCCCCTCCGCCCGCGCGATGTGTTACAGTCTTTACTGGACGTAATAAATTCTTTGATCCTTTAGCTATCCAGTGGTGTAATTGGAATTCGGATAGGAATGATAGATATGTAGCTACAACACTAAACTCTATCCCCCGATTTTGTTATCATTCGATTTTTTGATTTGCGTCCCTATGGAAGCAATTTTAAAGACGTATTCACGTCAAAATGGAATAAAGGGTGAATAACTACACTATAGTTCATGGACACTAAGATAAAGACAACAAAGCCAAGTAATCAATAAGCCAGTAACAAATACTTAAAGCGACGAAAAGTCCCGAAATTTGTTCCTTAAATCCATTGCGCGAGAGGGACACCCCAATCCACCTTCACTTATCTCCGCCTGCCACTCATTCGAAATATATCCACCCCAGGTTAAAAGTGGGCAGTGAAACGGTGGAGGATGTAGCGAGCTTGACTGTTGCTGAGTTTTAAGTGTGATATATTCTATATGTACATGTGAATATGTTTTTGTAAAACGTATCAAATAATTCTGATACTACAACTGATGGGAAAATTTGTAAAAAAAAGTGTAACTTATATTATAAAGAAGTAAAGTTTGTGTGTTTGTATATTTGTTAAATTGTGAGGGTAATTTTGGGATTTTGAAAAATTCTTTTACCAATTATTGCTGAGTGTCATTGGTGATATAAAAAATCGAAAAATAAAAAGGCTTTGACGTGGTAGTGCATTTTGCAAAGTGAATCGGAGAAAAAACAGTCGAATGAAAGCGTTTCTTACGAACGCTGCCTTGTCTATGAAAAATATATTTTTGAGTTCTAGAAAAAAGATGTGAAGCTTAAAAATGCATAGAAAAAAGTTAACGACAGCATATGTCTAACTTTTATATTTAAGTTACAAAAAATAGCTTTTTTTAATATTAGTATAGAATAATATAATTTTTTATATTAATAAAATAATTTAAATCATTAGGTCATATTTATTAGTCATATATTACCACAAATTATGAATCTTTATGAAAATAAGTAAACTCATCGTCTTAAGTGTGCAGGCCAAAGCAGCTGACGGCGCGCGATGGCTTCGGGTTTAATTCGGTTCGCGTTCGTGCTCGCTTCGGGGATTATTAATATTATACCCAACAAAGTGGGCACGGTTCAGCTAGTTTTTTTATAAATTTAAAGCATATGTGAAAAATTCCGTTGAAAACAAGGATTAAATAAGCTATATGGTTTCTTGAATGATAAAAATGCTTGGATTTTATTTTTATTACGTAGGTATACTAGCTTCCGCCCGCGGCTTCGCCCGCGTGAAAATAGTTTTTGTCAATCCTGTTTCCTTATGTCTAAGGTACCAAGATTCATGGTCTAATCTTCAATTCAACCCCTATTTCACCCCCACACTGGTAAAAATTTTAAAATGCTAGAACAAACGATTTTTTGTTTCTTATGACGTGATATTTGACGAATTTGGATACTAACTTTCAACCCTTATTTCACCCCCTAGCTGGTCGAAATTTCAAAAATGCTAGTTAAATGTTTAATGATTCTTTAAATATAAAGTTTCATGGTTTTATCTTTTAATATTAAGAAATCCCATACAAACTTTCAACCTCTATTTCAACTCCTTCATCCCTTTTTTTCGAAATAAAACGTAGCCTATGTTCTGTCTCAGGGTGTAAAGATTGTCTGCACCAAATTTCATCAAAATCGGTTGCGAGGTTTAAGCGAGAAAGCGTAACAGATAGACAGAGTTACTTTCGCATTTATAATATTAGTTAGGATTAACTGGCACCCGCGATTTCATCTGCGCAGGATTAGTACTCTAGCTTATATTAGTGTGGCTTATATTCGTGTGGCGTATATCTTATATTAGTGTGGCGTATATCTTATATTAGTGTGGCTTATATTCGTTTGGCGTATATCTTATATTAGTGTGGCTTATATTCGTGTGGCGTACATCTTATATTAGTGTGGCTTATATTCGTGTGCGTATATCTTATATTAGTGTGGCGTATATCTTATATTAGTGTGGCTTATATTAGTGTGGCGTATATCTTATATTAGTGTAGCTTATATTAGTGTGGCTTATATTAGTGTGGCGTATATCTTATATTAGTGTGGCTTAAATTAGTGTGGCGTATATCTTATATTAGTGTGGCTTATATTCGTGTGGCGTATATCTTCATAAATTGTAGCCTTTCTGTTATGTTGATGTATAAGCTATATTATTGTAAGGTTTCATTAAAGTCCATTCAGTAGTTTTTACGTGAAAGAGTAACAAACATACATTTATATATACTTTCGCTCTTATAATAATATGATATGGGATAATTTATATAAACATGGAATTAATTAAATATTTATTGTGATTGATATTTCGGACATCTTATTTTGTAATAATGGCGTAAGTGTTTTAAAATACAATATTACTTTTGATATGTAAATAGATGTAATTGTATTACGATATTGAAAACTCGAAGAAATTCTTATTTGGACAGATTCAAAATCGCGCCTGATTTATTTGGAATTCAATTCGAATATTTCCTCCCAGCGACGGAGAAAAGGCGATAATTCGTAAAAACGTTGCAATATTTCCGTCACGTGTCACAAAAAAACCTAGGAGACGAACAGAACGGCTATGTAATGAAGTGACTCGGTCACGACTCGCATCGCGACGTCGGTCGCCTGCTAATTTATGGTAACAACGAAAATTGCTTTCGAATAACCCGCGGTTCTATGAATAAAATTTCAGTTATTCGGCCTGCGATAGGGCGGGCTGTCTATCGATTATCGATATTTAGAATTGAGCAACGCGTGACTTACGATTCACGCGCCGCCATTCTAATGCTATTAGCATTCAGGAGATCAACAATATCCAAATTGATTTTTTATAAAAGTAAGACTGTATTTTGACATTCCTAGAGCTTATGGCTGTAAGAATTAGCCTCATTCGAAAGGTCATAAATAGATGTCCCATTGGAGTGTTAAGTTTATAAATGGAATAAAGACTGATGTGTTATTATTACGACATCGGATACTTCAGAAGGACGTCACTTCCTAAGCCCCGGGAAAACATCGACCTTTCCATTTTATGACCTCTCATCCAATAGCAACATGATTTTCTCCTCATTGTTAAATGCTGATGAACTTGCAGCTCGATGACTCGTGCCAATGTATATATGAGGTGTCAATGCTATCGACGGTAGGCTCCAGTTACTGCGTCCTACATTGCATTCAATATTTGATTAACCTAATCTATATATAATGGTAATTCTAATCATATATGAATGTTGTATTAAAAAACTCCTTATGTACTAAGTACGATATAAAATAACACTAAACCAGTTTTAAAAAAACAGAAAGCACTTCCACGCGAACAAAATATTCAGCTGGAGAAAAGGTGCTGAAATTGAAGCGAGAGATATATGAGGAAACGAAGCAACTAAAACAATTCAAGGATGGGAGGTGATTGATAAAACTCTAGCGTGTGTAATTTTTGAATACTGAGAGCTCCATATGGAGTACGTAGTAAGAGATAACGTAGTCATAGAATAAGAATGACATATTCCACTCAAAAAATTAGTTTTTAATTTTATTTCATACTAGCGGACCCGACAGACTTCGTCCAGTCAAAAAGATTTGTACAGTGGCAGTTTATAGATAATGTCGCATAGCCAACCAAATCGCAAAAAAAGTCTAAATGACCTATTACATTTTGTGGCTATTCAATTTTGGAACGTGACATTAAATCCTCCAACGATGTATTCTGTGCTCCAACGCACGCACGCACACTGTTTTGATAGATATGATTGAATTTCAACTATATGTACCGTTAATAAAGCGCAAATTGACTCTTTGATGTTAGGAACACACCTTCATTGCTTAGACAATAGTGAGTGCTTGCACTATGAACTTTATACAATAACAATAAAGCTCAATTCGACTGTACGTTTTAGTTTGAAAACGTTTGCATGGGAAAATAATAGGGCTGTTTTTAGGGTATTTCCGATAATTATTCGAATTTTCCTCATTGTAGAAACCCTCCTTGAACTTCAACGAACATTAACAAAAAAGAATTGGCCAAATTGGTCCAGGCGTTGTTGAGTTATGAGCTTACCAACACATTTTGCGATACATTTTTATATATAAGTAGATTGGTGAATGCATCCTTTAACTTATCATCCACGCAGAATGTTATTTGTATGAAATATCGACATATTAAACATTATCACACAACACTAGCCAACAATTCACGCGAAGCGATTTAATTTTAAGGCTGTACATGCTTGGAGATTATGCATATGACTCTTCAGCCGACCTCTTCTTATTCGTGCACACGTTTGCGTTTTATTCCTTATCACCTCGGCTATGCGTTAAGTTAAACAGAATAAATTAAACTTCACCGTGTATAGTTAGGGTATTTTATGCTTACACATTTGTGCGATTTCATTACTCTGAAATTATTTACTTGTTTAAAGTAATTTGGGTTTTGCATATGATTAGGTAAATCGAAATAAGAAAGAAAATCTTGGCTTTCCTTGGATTCACTGTGCGGGTACTAAATCTATAGTGTTCCAGAGTAAGGATTCATGTATTAGAATAGGGTAGACGACTACAACTGATTAGGGCCATTTTTAAACTATAATTATCTGATTTGAGCAATTTTTATCTAATGAAAGTATGTCAACATAGAAATTTCAGTTTAATTATTAATTTATATTGTTTTTAGATTTCAAAAAAATGAGCAATTATTATTTACGTAATTCTAATGAAACGAACACATTTCTAGCATTCTCACATTAAATGTAACATTTTTTTAAATAAAAAGTATACCTATAAAGGTACAAATAACAAAGTTATTTTAAAACTAGCTGTGCCAGCGACTTCGTCCACGTGGAATAGTTATTTTGAGCATCATTTTTATTTTTGCAAACATCCCCCTCAGCTGTTACCCAATCTTGACAACGCGACATATCCAAATTTGATTATCATAAAAACGATTCTAGTGAATTAATATTAAAAGATAGACATATACTGTCGCGGACATTTTTTTAGATCATTTTAAAAGGAATAATTTTTTTATACATATTTTTTTGGTATCTAGAACTGTTTTCGCAGCGCACGCAACGGAAGCCCTCAAAGATGAATTATTTTCCCCGTTTTTTCCACATTTCCCATTATTTCTTCGCTCCTATTAGTCGCAGCGTGATGTTATGTAGCCTAAAGCCTTCCTCAATTAATGGGCTATTCAATAAAAAAAAATTCAATTCCAACCAGGAGTTCCAGAGATTAGCGCGTTCAAACAAACAAACAAACTCTTCAGCTTTATAATATTAGTAGGTATAGATTTGTTTATACGCTCATACAAATTAGGCGAGTTTACTTAGTTGTGACGTCACGATTGCAGTGTTTTTAGTATGGACCGTTTTTGAGCGACCCGCGACAGCGCCGCAAACATGTCGATGTATCTTCAAAGGTAATAGGTGCAGGTGTACTGTTGGTTCTACAATATTTCTCACTTAAAAAAATACTCTTATTATATATAGAATTCAAAAAATTGTCGTCTACCCAATTTGGCATCATTACTTGACTTCTCTTTCTACTTAGCAATATTCTATACTAGCTATCGTCTGTAACTTCGTTTGTGCAGGATACGTATTTCGAGTATATATTATAAATTGTAATCTATATGTTATTCTGATGTATAAGCTATATTATTGTGAAGTTTTATTAAAATCCATTCAGTAGTTTATACGTGACAAAAAAACAAACATTCGTCCTCCATACCTCTCCTGGCTACCTTAATGTATCCATTGTGTGTTTGGTAAATTAAAATATTTATTGATTTTTATCGTGTGGTCTTAGTTATTTAGTTTGTGTATATTCATATAATCAGCGGTGCATCCTTCACATAAAATCTAATATAACATGAATCTAATGGTTGCAAGCACTGCTTGTTGATCGCAAGCTCGGTATCAATTCTCCAGGAGAGTAGACGTTTTTCTGCCTGGGTTGGATATAACGTTTCTGTACATGCCAGAATTTTCATCACAGAAAATCTTAAGTATCAGCTTGTAATAGCATTGTTAAGATCATTGTTTTGTTTCGTCGATATTCTATACGACGAGACAGAGTGAGACAGCAAGTTTCTGGATAGCTCAATGGAAGTGAAGCTTACTTTCTCCTTAGCCTTTTCGTTGCTTACCTTCAGTTAAGATGAAGGTCCAGAGCTGTCCTGTCATAAGCAAAAAATAATTGAATCCTTTTTTTAATATTGATAATAATCAAATATGGACGACTTATAGATACTTTGCGTACCTATATGTGTTCGTGCTTATTGAGATTGCACGCGCGGGGGCGGGCGCGCTGGTCTTGCCGTCTTCATATTTACATTGGCAGAGCTACAAACGCGCGAGTGCACAAATTTTTGAAACGGTTTCAAAAATTTGCGATACCTACGTCAGGATATGGATGAAGATTTCATTTTATTAATGGAATTCTTCTGTATCGATTTCCACGTTGCCGCCATCAAAATGTTTTGGATTGAGACGCGTTAGCCACTGCAGGCGCTAGTGCAATGTGAAAGACACGGGCGGATCGAGCCAATAGATTCACACTAGATTCACTCGCGCAGCAGTCACGTCGCCCACGCCCTCGCCCGCGCCCTCTTTGAGTCTGATCAGCGACTGATCAAGAGTTCTCACCGCCCTAGGCTAATTGTAAGAACGCGCCCACGCCAGGTGTTACGGTCAGCCTAAAACGAAGCGATTCGAGTCAAGTCAGGCCCCCCGATCCTGGCGCCCTAGGCAGCTTAATTAGCCTAAGAGTTAATCAGGCACTGAGTCTGATTAAGGTCTTATGCTTGTCTTATATAATAAATATAATATATAAAAAAATAAATTCCTCCTTAAATGGGTACGTACGAGTAAGAATAAAATGCATTGCTTTAATGTCATACAAAACAATTCAACCATGAACATTTTAAATCGATAAACGGGTAATATTGGAATTAAATTAATGTATTCTATTGATATGTCGAAGCAGAGAGCAGCTTAGTGCGAACATCTCTATAATTAATTACCAATACACAGCATGAGTACCGACAACGTGATATTATACAAACACTCGTTTCGATAAATGCGAGGGTAAGCCAAAAATTATCCAGACTCCCTGTTCTCTCAACCAACAGTTCCTTTTCCAGACGAGATACTTTCACAGAAAGCCTTATATTTATAATAGGCTCAACCACGACTTCAACTAACTCTTCGCCAGGCGAAACTTAAATTAAAGGCAGAGCTTCTCTCTTCGCTTCGAGTAACTGGTTTTTGTGCGTCAGCATGTAATTTTTTAATATGATTGTAATTCGTTTTTAAACTATTTTTTATTGTTAATGTTTTTTTTTCTTTTTATTTGTTTGTTGCGCGTTGGTTTCGTTTCTTCTTCGAATGAAACGTACCGCATTCTAGTGCCCTTTAAACCAAATTCTTAAAACTCCCACAGGAGTATCCACAGCAGGCATAGCTTAGTGTAGGAGTATTCATATAAATGCTAAATTGTACATTTAAATTAAAAATAAATTATAATTATTAAATTATGTATACATTACATTATTTTTTACAATTTATTTATACACAATACAGAGGAAGGCTGAGAATCCTCACAAGGAGCACGAAACGTGCCCAGGATACCCCCGCAACGGCAAGTGTCATGGAGGTTATGTCCGACTCCACGCGACCAGAGCGGTCCGGCCACCTGACTAAACTCTGCCTAGCCTTGGCCATAAGGGTCCTACGGCTTGAATGGACACTTTTCGACCTCCGACCGACCTAGTAGCCTCGTTTAAGAAGCACTTGGTCGAACCGTTTGACCTTCCACCTTCATCATAGTACCTTCTTGCTGCTGCACAAAGGTCCATTACTACTGACAGTTTTATCTCTTCTGTATAATATATTGATCATATAATATTTATAAATGCGAGTGTTGTAACAAATAAACTCATTACCTATCTACCTATATATTGTCAGTTATTTTAAAGAGAAATATAGCAGTATCATTCCATTTTTAACCCCCGACACAAAAATAGGGGTGTTATAAGTTTTACAACAGAATTATTTAAGATATACAAGTAGACGGCTCTACTCCTACGCTTATCTGAGGTTATCTTATGAATTTATCGCGAAATTCCATCACATGTTTTGCATTCCCTCTCATCTCTTGATCTAACGTTTCTATTGCGTATTCGCGCTCCGACATCTTCATACGAAATATGGAAACGTCTCACTCAAGGCTAATATGAAAGGTCCCGGCCATATCCCGCAACACTTCGGCAAAAATACCGAAGCGTGAAATGAAACATGGCGGGTCCGACATTGAATATTGCCAAACATATGAATTGATCGATAGTGACGTAAGTTTGTTTGAAGGGGCCTCCTCTGTAACATAATTCTGGATACTTCTAACTAAATAATCTTTACTATTATTATAAAGAGGAAATGTTGAAAAATTCACGCCTCTTTTCTATGAGGGTAGGCAAAGATCACACCTTTCCACTTGTTACGGTCCAAACATACTTCCCAAGATTCCTCGACATTCATTATTACTTTTTTATTTTATTTTTTGCGGGGGGGAAATGCTCCTTATGCACCTTGTCACTGCGCTGGCTAGGCGCGGCCGTGTGTGAGGCTCTCCGGTAGAAGACCAACCTACCCACTAAAAACCCCCCGGTGTCCTTCCAGCCCATATCGGCGTGCGTGGCGGGGTGCCTCCGGTCGAGCCTTCGCCAAGGGGGGATTGTCCCAGATACTCGGATAGTCCCCAGGTGAGCCCCCGTGTGGTCGCAAGACTGCACGAGGTCCTCCCGCTGCAGAGCTCTGCTCCGGAGAATGCAGCGGACAATGGCTATACGGATCATGCGAGGCTACCGTACGATCTCGTATGAGGCAGCGACGGTTCTGGGGCGGTCCCCCCTTTCGAGATCCTAGCCGACATGTACGCGGTGATGTACGCGGGGACGTCGTAGGAGGTTGGAGGGGAGGAGGCGGCAAGATCACTCCTCCCCGAGAAGGGCTCCCCTAGCGCACTCAGGGGAGCAAAGGCCGGGGGTCCTCAGATGCGACACTCGATCCTGAGGGCCTAAAACGCCTGAGGATGGCCATCGCTGAGGTTTTTAGTGGATAGGCCTCTCCCTTCTGGGGAGGACAGCTCCATATAACCACCGGCTCTCCGCAGCCGGGGTATGCAATTCAATGCATTTTCCTCAGCGGAACAAAAAAAGAAGGATAGTCCCCAGGTAGAGAGGCACTTCAACGGCGTGCGTGGTAAGCCAGTCGCACACGCTGCCTTCGCGGTCCAATTTATCACCTATTGTATCTTAGTGAAGTTTATACTTCACTGAACCGATTTCAAAAATCATAATACCATGAGAACGCTACATTATCTCTGCATCTTTTTACTGAGAAAAAAAATTCTTTGCCATGGGAAAATTCGATATATAACATATTCTGCCCGCGGCTTCGCCCGCGTGGATTTCGGGATTGAGTGTATAGAGGGTTAAGGGTCATAGCTTTTGCCCACGGCTACATATACGCGGAAGTCGGTTTATGGTGCGAAGATTTTATCGCGCTTCCCGTGGGACTATCCGTTTTTCCGAGATAAAAAATGCCGCAAAACTCCTCAAGAATCACTCTATCTATTGATGAAAACCGCATAAAAATCTGTGCAGTAGTTTTTGAGCGAAGCCTTTATTGCGCATCCCGTGGGATCTGTCGATTTTTCCGGGATAAAAAGTAGCCTATGTTACTCGGGGAGAATGTAGCTTTCCAAAGGTGAAAGAATTTTTGAAATCGGTCCAGTAGTTTAAGCGTGAAGAGGTAACAAACAAACAAACAAACAAACAAATAAACAAACAAACACACTTTCGCATTTATAATATTAGTTGGGATACAGGAATATGCGCAGCTTTCATAAAAAAAGCTAACATGGTGGAATTCCTATATGATGTTTACCGTCTATAATCTCTAATGGTTGTAAGCACTAGATGTAGATCGGAAGCTCTGGGAATCAATTCCCTACGAGGGCTGTAAAATTATGGTACCTATACTCGTTTCTATAATTATAAATAAAAGCTAGTTAACTAAATAAAAAACATAATGCGTGGTTCACTCACGCAATGGTAGAAATTGTAGCTGTCAAGAACAACCTCGAATTTTAAAATCGAGTTACGAAGATTAAAAATTGAGTTCTTTAGCCAATAAAGAAAAACCCTCTATGTCACGTGGAAATTGTGAAAAGTCTTCTTAGAATAACCGTTTATTAGGCTGCAAATAATTAGGTGACCCATTATCCATCCATAATACTGACACAAATAAATACCCTCGTTGCAAAGGACCACCATTACGGGTGTCGTAAAAACAAAAGATATTTATAACTTGTTTGTCCTCTCAAGTGTTGTAATTAAACTTAAAAATGACGGTCTGTCCCCTCTAATGTCGGACAAAGCCGCGATACCGAATGAAAGAAGCAACAAATACTCGCAATAAAAGTGATGGACTGGTTTATTATTTGTCTGAGCTTAGTGAAGTGACTGCTGCGGTTTGCGTTTTATATTGTTCGTTTATTTTCTATTCGTCATCGATTTAACGATTTTGCTGTAGTTTTCATTGCACAGACGATAAAAGCTATATTTTAGCTAGTTATACTATTAAATCAAGTCTTAACAATTTAAAAGTAAGGGTAATTTTTAAGAAAATAACAACCGAAACAACCTATATACGATTTACCGAACTGAAATCAATTAGAACACGGAATGGTTAATTATCTATAGGACACCAATCGCACGTCCGTTGCGCACGAACCCGTAGCAAAGAGTGGCGGTCGAGGCGAGCTGTTGTCTGGCGGGGCTTGCGATTGCGCCACCGGTTGTGACGTCACTGAGTAAAGGGGCCGGGCAATGGAGAATTCTCTAACACGGCCTCTCCTGACAGCTGAACGTCCTCGTCAGCCAGGTTCTCTCCGGTCTGGGCATCTCTGTTCACCGCAGCCTGGTCTTCTTGTTCCATTGTTTATTTATTTTTTTTTGTTACTTTGTAGCCCATCCACTCTAACCAGATCGCAAGCGTATCGGAGCGTAGAACAAGCCGCATTATCGAGGCGCGCGCGCGGGGTTCGCCACAATGTCGGGGCAAAACAATAGCCACGATGTCGGGGCGAAACAATAGCTACAATGTCGGGGCAAAACAATAGCCACAATGTCGGGGCAAAACAATAGCCACAATGTCGGGGCGAAACAATAGCCACAATGTCGGGGCTAAACTATGGCCACAATGTCGGAGCGAAACAATAGCCACAATGTCGGGGCTAAACAATAGCCACAATGTCGGGGCTAAACTATGGCCACAATGTCGGGGCGAAACAATAGCCACAATGTCGGGGCTAAACAATAGCCACAATGTCGGGGCTAAACTATGGCCACAATGTCGGGGCGAAACAATAGCCACAATGTCGGGGCTAAACAATAGCCACAATGTCGGGGCTAAACTATGGCCACAATGTCGGGGCGAAACAATAGCCACAATGTCGGGGCTAAACAATAGCCACAATGTCGGGGCTAAACAATAGCCACAATGTCGGGGCTAAACTATGGCCACAATGGCGGGGCGAAACAATAGCCACAATGTCGGGGCTAAACAATAGCCACAATGTCGCGGCGACACAATAGCCACAATGTCGGGGCTAAACAATAGCCACAATGTCGCGGCGACACAATAGCCACAATGTCGGGGCTAAACAATAGCCACAATGTCGCGGCGACACAATAGCCACAATGTCGGGGCTAAACTATGGCCATAATGTCGCCGGCGCAGGCCAGCGCGTGCAGCGGCTGGTCGCGCTGCGCGGCCACGTTGTTGCGCCAGCACGAAGCGCCAGTGCCGCACGCCGCCGCGCCTCTGAATCATATGTTCTGCGGCCGTTTGCGTCAACAACTATAAGAACATGGCGGTAGCCATTCGATTCCGGCAATGGACCCAAAACGTCCATATGAGGGGTATCAAACGGTGCATCAGTTAGGGCCTTTACTTTAGCATGGCTCGGTCTAACCTGACCTTCGCTAATGCTTCTGCCAAGGTATTCAATTTTCGTACACAGAAAAGCACACCTTTTTAAATTAATCGAAAAGCCCACAATTCAATTGATAGCGTCACGTATGCTTTCAAGTTCCTGACTACCCAAGCCCTTGAGTACGCGGAAAGCAGGTTTACGTACACAATTGAAATGCCTAAGTAAATTAGACGAAATAAGCGATATGGTCGAGCCACTATCGATTAAAACATCAACAGGTACCTCCTGTATAACGGCTACAACTCCATCACTACTGAGGGTAGATTCATTTTCGCGACAAAAATTCACGTTATTTTTATTATGGACCTCAGATCAGATCAGAGATTTTTGTTTAGCAAAACATGTGTCAACTTTGTGACCAATCTTTTTGCAAAAAGAACAAGGTTCAGACTTAGTCGGCACAAAGACAGGTTTGGAATTTGAACTGGCACTAGTATTGGCGGTAGTTTCATTCGCTACTCTCTTAGTACAATTAGCTTGCCTATGCCCCGATAACCCACACGTAAAATACTTGCCGTCCTCAAACTTACCTTTTCTCGGAGTAAAATTAGAAATCGACTTACTCTTCGAATAATGAGTTAGGTGAGCATTAGTACGCAGTACACTTTTATTTGCGTTACGGCGCGAAACGTGACGTGGCTTGCGACTCCTGCTACGAGTAGTCTCACGTCTTTCACTATCCACCATTTCTGCAATAAAATTCAACCAACACCAAAAACCAGATAGAATCACGCAGATCCTATCCCGCTTCTGATCTTAACAATTTAAAAGTAAGGGTAATTTTTAAGAAAATAACAACCGAAACAACCTATATACGATTTACCGAACTGAAATCAATTAGAACACGGAATGGTTAATTATCTATAGGACACCAATCGCACGTCCGTTGCGCACGAACCCGTAGCAAAGAGTGGCGGTCGAGGCGAGCTGTTGTCTGGCGGGGCTTGCGATTGCGCCACCGGTTGTGACGTCACTGAGTAAAGGGGCCGGGCAATGGAGAATTCTCTAACACAAGTTATACGCAACGGGTCGCGGATTCATTTTCCGCACGGTACATATATTTTGTATGACCCACAGAAATTTGTTCCGGTCTAAGTGATTGTGCGTGTGAGATTTCTGTGACTGAACTCGTGGGTTACGTTTACACAGATATTTAACGATATTTAACGATACAGGATAAAAATTCTAGTGCGGGAAGGACGTTTTAAAAAAAAAATCTCTAAAAGTGTGCTAAAACTTGCTTACAAATCAACGTTTCGTAGTCATCTGTTTATTCTAGCAAAACTGAATCGATTTAAATACACGTTTTCAATAAGAAATGAAGTAATTAATGCTTTAGCTAATGTTGCAAATTAATTTTTAAATGTCTACGAAAAGTTTTATTTCTGGATATCGATGGAGCTTTTGAATGGAATATTTAAATTTCTTTTACCAAATAATTACGACATAATAAATAACGAACATAATGATAAAAGTGACGTAGATTTTACTACATAAGCGTAGGGCTCAGAATCAAAGTCGTAGAACAGTATTTACAACTCACAATCAAACAAAGAAAATACAAGTAAAATTAAAAGTTCCTATTAACTTAAAATGGTTCAGCAACGTGCAAATTGTAGAGATAGGTTTAGGATTACTAGATAGTGTTTGGACGTAGTCGTTACAAAGATAATATTTCTTTAGTATCATTTTCCAGAGAAATCTACTTGGGAATGGAAAATTGTCCTGCGGCTTGCTTTAAAGACATCTTTGAGCTCCACATGCTCATTCAACAATACTTGAAAATATGTATAATTGTTCAAATACTATCTAGGAACATATGTACATGTTACAGTGGAAAATGTCGAAACAAATGAACATCAGCGCTCATTAGCACGAAGACATAACTACAGAAGCATTCTAACAGCTCAAAGCTCATCATTAAGATCGCTGAGTACTGAAATTACATTAAGTAAATCAAGTTAACCTATCTTTTTCGTAATAAAGAGAGATTACTGATGACACAAAAAATTTATAACTAATACGCACGAACTAAACGAAATAACCAAAATGTCAGAAGAAAAGTCCTTTCGATTTCCATCTGTGCGTAGAGAAGTGATGACCTTATCGCCCGCTGGTGGGACATATGATGCCCCATAAATGCCCATCAGTCAGAATCCCTCTAGGCAGCTTGTGGCAAGTTGTGGGTGAGTTGCGTCACCAAGGTAGCGGGTATTCTACCCGCCTCTGTCTTCGGTTGGTAGGAGACAGAGGCCATTTCTGTACATCTAACTGAGTGTGGACTTTTCTCAATGTGTGATGATGATGAGACCCAGTTGGTACACTCTACGCATACTTGACTGACGCACAACGCGCTGACGCGTGATATGAAGCGATATAATCATCATTTATTTAAGGCAAGCCAAGCAAGGCAAGGCAACAATGATCTTTATGACTATAGTTATTAAAATTATTTTACATATTCTACAATTACAATATATGTCTATTTCATTGTGTGGACCATTACCCACGCTTGTAACTACGGCATCTCCTACCGGTCGATAAATACTCTCAGAATACTTCTCGGGCTATGGCGTAAGAGCGTTAGTGCTGAAGCACACCTTTTCCTCATTATCGCTGTCAAGCCGTCTACTCGAGTTTCCGCAAACATATTAGAAGCGCAACATCGCCAAGGTAACCCAAACAGTACCCTGAAAATATCATTATTAATATAAATATATTGGACTCCAGTATCTTGAATAGTATTATTACATTGGACTCCAGTACCATGAAAGTATTATTACATTGGACTCTAGTACCGTGAAAGTATTATTATATTGGACTCTAGTACCTTGAAAGTATTATTATATTGGATTCCAGTAGCTTGAAAATATTATTACATTGGACTCCAGTACCCTAAAAGTATTATTATATTTTTGCCAAGCTATCAAATGTTTTTTACACGTTCCTAATTTAATTTGATAAGTTTGTGGACGTTGAGTTTGATATGACAAACTCTTTCGGTAAATATGTAACGAGTTTAACACAGTGCACTGAAATTTCCATAATTGTCCAAGTAAACTAATACTGCACAATAGGGACTGTCAAGATCGTATCGCCGCTAGCAGCATGCTTAAACAAAACACACTGGAGTATTACAAGCTGCGCGTCCTTTGTTTCGTGGCGAAACTAGACGATATACACTAGCTGTCAAGGCAAACTAGCGTCCACAACCTCTAATAACATTTTAATAATAAACTCGTATGCTGCTCCGCAAACGGTAAAATCTACGCGGCGGCGTAAGTCATAAGCTTATTAAGCTCTATTTACATCGCTTGTGTAAGCATCAACAATCATATTATGTTATTGATATCGCTAAAAGCTGTCGCTGGAAACTTCCAACGTCATGATTTTTTCCCCCAAAGGGTTGTGCAAAAAATACCATGACGTTGCAAGAAACCCAAACAGCCACAAATATTAAAAAAAACTTGCGTATTTGAATATATTATGAGCAAAATAATGATTCTGAAAAAATGATTCGATCCCATTCGTCATGCCGTGCCTTGCGTTCTAATTATATTCTAACTTTTGATATACTCGTACAGCCCCGAGGTACCGACTTTTTTTTCATATTCTTTTTCGACTTATACCGTCCGGTTATGGAACTCTCTCCTGGAGGGTATTAGGAGAGCGCGAACGCTGGAGTCCTTTAAGAATCAAATCCGCGTTTACTTCCTGTCAAAGATTTCTTAACTTAAACTAGTTATAGGCTATTGTCCTGTCCAATTGCTGCACTCACAATTGCACACCGCACATTTCTCTTTTCACAATTCTTAGTATATTCTTCATCACTCCAGCCATTCCCTATTATTTCCACCTGAGTGAAATATAAATAAATATGAGTTACGAGAAAATCTTTCGAGTTTGAAAATCTCGCGCTCACAAATACCAGCTCGACCCACTTGACTCCATTCAGAGACGGGCTGTGCGAATCGTTGATGATCCGAATCTGACGGATAAATTGGAGTCACTGAAGCAGTGGGGGGACTTTGGAGCCCTTTGTGTGTTTTATCGACTCTTCGACGGGAAGTGCTGCGAGGAACTGTTTGATTTGGTACCAGCGTCATCATTCTATCACCGTACCACTCGACGCCGCAATAGACTTCACCCTTTCTACCTGGATCTGTTCCCGTCTAGTACGGTGCGTTTCCAGCGATGATTTCTTCCACGGACATGTAAGCTGTGGAATGATCTTCCTGTTGCGATGTTTCCCCTACGCTATGACATGTCCCTCTCCAAACGAGGCTTAAAGAGAGTAATCTTATCTCGATAAGCGGCGGCTTAGCTGTGTCCACCCCTTTTTTTTAGTTATCGTTGAGGAAAATGCATTGGATTGCATACCCTGCACCCCGAGAAAAACGCAGAATTATGTGGGGCTCTTTTCCCCCGAAGGCCTACCCACTAAAAACCTCAGCGATGCCCCTCCACTGACGCCTTCAGCGGGCGCTCAATCGACGGCGTGTCCGACATCGCCGCCAGACGCGCCGAGAAGAACTGCCCGCGGCGTGACAGGGCCGTGGGATCCTGTGAGGAAACTACCACGACCCTATCGGCGTCAGCTCACCGGAGGTGAGCCGCTCACTCGCCTCCGCAATGGACTGGGGAGGCCGTCGATCCCCATCCGGCATCCGGGGGATCGCCGACTGACAGCGACCGGTGTAATGCAGGGTCGGCCTTAACTGTGTCCATCCCTGGGATTGCTAAGTCCATGAGCTGCGGTTAACGCTTAACATCAGGTGTGCCGCTTGCTCGCTGCCACGTAAGGCAATAAAAACAAACCTAAATAAATCTGTTTGTATATATATAGTAAGATATCTTTTAATCTATGTTTCTATTATACGCACAACTCAATAATATATTCGCTTGTAACATAAACCACAAATGAAGACGAGAAAAAACGGCGTAGGGAAAGATTTATGTGGATACCCGCGGCTGCAAATCAAGTGAACCTGTCTGAAATTGTGAAAAACCTCACACATTCGGTTTTTTGTTCAACTACCCTACCTCGCCCGGATTGCATGTTTTAATAAAAGCCTTTTTATGTCGAAAAATGAATAATTGCACGAACAATCTGTACGTAATTACATGTTTTAAGTTAAATGGATGTGCATGCATATTCATTTTATTATGCGTCAGGTGGTGTTGGCTGTAATGAAACCTGTGAATTTAATTATTTACCAATAACACTTTTGAACAGCAAATGTATTCGTTTTGTATGAATAAACATTTAAAGTTCTATATAGTACAGAAATTAATCATACTTGATTACAGTTATATTTTATTACATTATAACACAATTGTGATTCTTATATTGTTTATAACACTTTCAATAATGTCATATTAGTTTTCTGATTTGATCATGCAGAACTTTTTGGATGCATTTAAACCTCCTTATGCGTTGTCTTACCAAGGATAAAATGTAGAGGTAGTAGGTAAGTGTTCATTGCTAAACACAACTCTGTCTTAGAGATAACTCGTGGAACTAAATAGTTTTTATTTATTTATTTATTCATCTAGCAAACTTTACCGCATAAATTTGATTATAATATTCAACTAAAAACATTCAGAGCCAAGAACAAAATTTGTCATACTAACATCCGTAGGTAACGCACTTAATTGTTATAACAAAATCTACTATATAAAAATAAGTCGGGTTTTCCTTCCTGACGGTACGAGTATAACTCCAGAACGCACGAACCGATTTCCACGGTTATGCATTCGTTGGAAAGGTGGGGCTCCGTGAGGTTTATAGCAAAGAAAATTCAGTAAAAATTTCAACAGAAAAGCGGGAAAATCTTTTTTCATATACAGCGAGAGAACATGACATTTGAGACATTTGACAGGACAACGTCTGTCGGGTCAGCTAGTACATCAATAAGGAATTACGATAATTTAGACATAACAAAATTAATCATTCAGTAAAGGTTCATTGTACTAGGAATTATATAAGCATGTGGACGCGATTGTGTGTGTGAAAGTGTATATGTATATGTATGTGTATATTGTGTAAGTTTGTATGTTACTACTGAGACATGCTATTTGAGAATCAGGGCAAAAGCTTTACAATACAATTTATGCTTTAAAATGCTTTTCATATGCGTTGCACGAGTTACTCAAATCTGCCAACAAGTAGAGCGCATTCGCCGCGTAGCATATCTACGATGCCGCTGGGATTACATGTACGTTATTTCAATTTTGTACAAAAGACATCTTAGGATAATAACTTTATCACCACCTAGAGAGTCGTGTCAAAAAAGAACCGATTACTTACAATAGCAAATTTTATGTCGCTTTGTGTGTAAAGATATTAGGTACTTTGACTGTAACCGAGGCGCTATGGTTCCACGGCCTTCCGAGGCGCCGGGAACCACCCAGTTGCCGGATCCGGGTGGGTGACGCGGTGGTCCCGGTGGGGCCGTACATAAAGTACCTGGGCCTCACTCTGGACCGCCGCTGGAGCTTCGAGGAGCATTTCGTGGCGGTTGGTCCCCCGAGCCAAAAGGGTGGCGGGCGCATTGCATCGCCTGCTGCCCAATCTCGGGGGACCGAGGGATGGAGTTCGCCGCCTGTACGAGGGCGTCGTGCGATTCCGTGGCCATGTATGGGGCTCCCGTGTGGTTCGCAAGACTGCGCGAGGTCCCCCCGCTGCAGAGCTCTGCTACGGAGCCTGCACGGATAATGGCCATACGGATCGTACGAGGCTACCGTACAATCTCGTACGAGGCGGCGACAGTTCTGGGACGCTCCCCCCATTCGACATCCTGGCCGACATGTACGCGGCGACGTTATGCGTCGCGGCGTGTCGACCGGGGCGCCCCCCCGGTCGACACGCCGCGATGGGGGGAGCGCCCTGGAACCCGTGCACGAAGTGCCTAAGCGGGAGTGGCACCGACGGATTGGTGGCGGCCTGGCGTGCGCAGCTCGAATTACGGATATGCGCGCGCCAGCGGGCCGTCGGTGCCGTACTCCCGCACTCGAAGCTTGGCTCAACGGGAAGGAGGAGGTCACCTACCGATTGACTCAGATACTCACCGGGCACGGCTGCTTCGGTGAGTATCTGTGTCGAATAGGACGGGAGGGATCGACACATTGTCACCACTGGCGCATCCGACCTCGACTCGGCCCAGCACACGCTGGCGGAGTGCCCCGCGTGGGCCTCCGAGCGCCGAGTCTTGGTCGCAGAGATCGGGCGAGATCTGTCTCCGCCGGCATTGATTGCGGCAATGCTGGCGGACGAGGGAGGTTGGAGGGCTGTGGCCCTTCCTGTGGGAAGCAGTAATGCTCCAGAAAGAGGCCGCCGAGCAGGGTCGGGAGATGGCCGATCCCGTTCGAAGGAGGCGGCGCGGCGCCGGGCTCGGTAGCACAGCTGCGGCGCCGCCGTGGGTCGCCGGCGGGCGCGAGGAAGTCGCGACCGCTACGGCGACCCGGGATGGACCACGCCCCTTCCGTGGCCGAGGGGCGTCGTCGGTGGAGGGGACCGGGGAGGTGGTAGCTTCCCCCGAGGAGGGCTCCCCTCTAGAGAGGGGAGCGGAGGCTGGGTTTCCAGAAGTGGCCTTTGTGTTCCCGGGGCTTCCCTACATGCCTAAAAAAAAAAAAGGTACTTTGACTGTATTGGTAACAAATATTCTGTATCACATCGTAAGGGCAGTTCAGTTTTACATAACAATCGAAGTTCGTAACTTGCCACACACATTTTATTTCAAAACTTCAAAAATAATAGATATAAGAATGAATTACAGAAGTTACAGTTTAAAAGAGTATTTTTATTAAGAAACTAGTGGACCCGACAGACTTCGTCCTGTCAAAAAGATTTGTACAGTGGCAGTTTTTTGTTCCTAATTATTTTATAGATAATGTCGCATAGCCAACCAAATCGCAAAAAAAGTCTAAATAACCTATTACATTTTGTGGCTATTCAATTTTGGAACGTGACATTAAATCCTCCAACGATGTATTCTGTGCTCCAACGCACGCACGCACACTGTTTTGATAGATATGATTGAATTTCAACTATATGTAGCGTTAATAAAGCGCAAATTGACTCTTTGATGTTAGGAACACACCTTCATTGCTTAGACAACAGTGAGTGCTTGCAATATGAACTTTAAACAATAACAATAAAGCTCAATTCGACTGTACGTTTTAGTTAGAAAACGTTTGCATGGGAAAATAAAAGGCCTGTTTTTAGGATATTTCCGATAATTATTCGAATTTTCTCATTGTAAAAACCCTCCTTGAACTTCAACGAACATTAACAAAAAAGAATTGGCCAAATTGGTCCAGGCGTTGTTGAGTTATGCGCTTACCAACACATTTTGCGATTCATTTTTATATATAAGATTTGTATATACGAGTATGTATTATTATTAACAAATTTAGCATAGCAATACTCTTAAATCAAAATCAAAATTAACTTAATTCAAATATGACTTTATTTTTTTGAATCGACCAAATTTTTTATCCTACCACAGGTGGTACCACACCTACTACCTACCACAGGTCACATTCAGGTCATATTTTTTTCAGTTGATATGAAGATTAATTGTTAAGTACCCGCAATCGTCGAGCATGTATGAGGAATATTATGAAAGTAGATGAAGCGAAAGAGATATGTAAGGACCGTAGCAAGTGGAAGGACGTAATCTCTGCCTACCCCCGTGGGAAAAAGGCGTGAGTATATGTATGTATGTATGTATGATATGAAGAATGGAATTAAATTATTTATTGTAATGTAATAATACATTTGTAAGCAAGTTTATTATTATGCAGTATTTTAATCATTATTTTTGTTATTAGGAGATAATTTACGATATTATAAAATTACGATATTACGAATTACGATAAATTTATGCAACACATTAACACCAAGTTCAATATTGCGTTTTTTTTTAAATAAAATATTATAAAACCTATTCTAATGAACTAACTAATTACATAAATTATATAATACTAGCTGACCCGTGCCCACTTCGTTGGGCTTAATATTAATAATCCCCGAAGCAAGCACGAACGCGAATCGAATTAAACCCGAAGCCCGTTTTTTCTCCGATTCACTTTGCAAAACGAACTACCACGTAAAAGCCTTTCTATTTCTCGGTTTTTTATATAACCTATGACACTCAGCAATAATGTGGCTTTCTATTGGTGAAAGAATGATTAAAATCGGTTCAGTAGATCCCGAGATTAACCCTTACAATTTAACAAATATACAAACACACAAACTTTGCTTCTTTATAATATTAAGTATAGATATGTAAATATTAAACCAATGGACAGACGTACATATATTAAACATATTTTTGATAGAAATATATATTAACAACCATGACTACTCGACTAAGGTACAAATACTCGCATTCATCGCACAAACATCTGCATCCAGCAGGATTCGAATTCGGGACCCTATGAGACATGTAGAGACCAGTGCACTAACAACTCCGTTACGGAGTTGGTAAAATTATTTGAAGTAATCAATATATAGGCATAAAAATGTATAAGGGTTAATATATATTTAGTGTTTATTTGGTTGCTACTATTCTAGCAGTTTGAATCGACTGATGTGCAGATATTGGGGGGGGGGGGCTGTGTCCAGCAGTGGGCGTCTTTTAGCTGGAATTATGATTATAAATTGATCAACCAGATGTTCATCTTTTGAAACTAACGATTGTTTCTTTTTCACTCATTAAATTGAATAAAACAATATCTGGGAGATTACTATAATAAAAACATTATTTATACTATATTAAGACCCTTTTCTTTAACTTCACGTGTATGTATGTCCAGCCCCCCTAGACAAAATGCCTTTCTATTTGCGTTTTCTATAAATAGATAACATAAAAAATGTATGGAACTGACATTTCCAGTAGATACGTAACGTGACTTGATGACGCTGACAGAAAACTCGCAGACAAGATGCTAACTGTGGTTCTATTCTATCGCTCGTCTGTGTTCTATTTTGACAGTAGAAGAGTTCTATACAAATTCATAGACAAAATGTAGGTTGTGACGTAAAAAATAGATACGGTTCTATTCTATTTCTACTCAACAAAGCGATTGCTCATACCCAATAGATTGGTGATAGATGCTTGTTTGTTGTTTTAAAATAGTGTGTTTTTGTCAAATTATTCCTAAAAATGCACATGATAAGGCTTTTGTGGACAGCTCATACCGAAGAAACGTTGATTCGGCGTGTAGAAGGAGTTCAAAATCGACGGCAGCTGGAAAATATATGACATGCCCGAAAGTTTATTTATCGAACATTTTAAATTAAATAAAGAAATGTTTTCAAACAAACACTTCTTTACTTCACAAACATGGATATTTCTTTATTTGTACAACATTAACACTTTTTTTTTGATTGTATAAATATTAATATTATGTCATTTTGAAACAACCGTAAGTAAACAAAGCTAATTTGAATTCAATACTGACACTCGCTTTTGTAATGATTAATTGTAAATCTCATACTTACCTCTAATAAAAGTCTACGCAACGATTTTCAATTTCAAATCCAAAGTTTGTTTAATTTAGTCCTAATTAATGTAGGTAAATAATAGTGAAGTTTGTTTGAAATGTTTTGAAGTTCCTCCTAATGGCATTTTTTCACGGTAGATTATTTTCTATTTCTATTCTATTTTCTACTGTCACGGTAGACACAGCCATCTATCAGTAGATACACTTTGTCTAACATTTTACGATAGAAAACGCTTAGTCTATTACAATAGTAGAAATAGAATAGAAAAGACGCGCGTGCATTTTGTCTAGGGCTACTGGATTCTTGCAATGAATATTTCACCCACTAAAGGTATCGAGCTGAAATTTTGCATACTGATACAGTTGACGACAATACAAGATCCAATATGGCGGTCGGTACAAAATGGCGACTTATTGTTTTCATAACAACCCATACAATATGGGTATGAAATGAAAGATCTAAAAGTAAAATTAGTTAAATAACACTTTTATTTAACAATAGATATAAAATAAATCGTACTAAAATACGAAAAATAAGTTTTAATTGAAATTATTTTGAATATTGTTTTATATATTCTGTGTCGAGATCCAGAAATCGACTTCGTAGTCATTCGTTCTACTATCCAACCTCATTACCGGATCTCTTCGAAACCCGATATTCGAGAGACGCTGTGGCACTTCAATTAAACTAAGCCATTAACAGACTCAGATGAGATGTATCATTGAACTCATTCAAACAAGGAAGTAAACAGCTTAATATAAAGCCCACTTGTGATGTTTCTAAAGAACGGGAAGTACTTGAAGATGCGAAAGCTTCTAATACAAGCGAAGAATTCATACTATCTTTATGACCAGTGCTGGTATTGTCATAAAATTAGTACATAGCTAAATATATTAGAAAGTTTACAGTAATATTGATTGTATATCAGAATAGCATATAGTATAAACATTTTGTAAATTGTCTAAAATATAATGATATATGTCCTGCGCAGAGAAAGTTGCGGGCACCGGCAAAATTATGTAATTAAATAGTCTAACTTTCGTCATCATCAATCGTTATCATCCGTGAATAAAATCAACTTTATCACTGTCTATGGGAAAATAATAAAAGTTTACAAAGTTTGTAATAATAAAAGGTCTTTTACTATGTAAAAAAATCGAAATAATAAAAAGACATACTAATAAGTAGATACTGATATATCACTAGTTATTTATATAAATGAATGGGCAATAGCAATATATTTATAGGGAACCTAGACGAACATAATTGGACCAATACATACATACATACATTACATTATATACATACATACATAAACTCACGCCTTTTTCCCACGGGGGTAGGCAGAGATTACGTCCTTCCACTTGCTACGGTCCTTAAATATCTCTTTCGCTTCATCTACTTTCATAACATTCCTCATACATGCTCGACGATTGCGGGTACTTCTGACCTGGCCTTTTTTGAGGACAATTTCAATTGGACCAAATAGGTGGTATACTGAAGGAAGATCAGGTCAAGAGTACCCGTAACCAACGAACGTGCATGAAAGTATTTTTGGATCGTATCAAGTAGCAAACTGTAAACTCTGCCTACCACCATGAAAAAGAGGCTTGAGTATATTATGTATGTATTTACATTTGAATAATTACGGAAATGCTCAGTGGCAGTTTTATTAAGACAGTCATTTCAGACATTTATATTATTACTTATCGCTTGAAAATTATAGGAATTTACTTGTTCAGAGTTGGTAATAAGAATTTGATTTTAATATCCATATTCTGAATTCAAATAACTTTTAGATACTAGGGATTAAAGTGCTCGTGAGGCTGCGAGCGCGTCTGGCTAAGCGCGCACGCCGTGGTGAAGTCTCTCTGTCTGGGGGACTGTCCAGGGGTTCTCGGACAGTCCCTCCTTTGGCGGTGGCTCGACCAGCTCTTGGTCGAGCCGGCCCCGGGGCACATGGCGGTCAAATCGCGAAAGCGCACCTCGCCATGTGCCCCGTATGGGCCTAGAGAGCTCGGGGGAGTTTTATTATTATTATTATTTAACAATTTATTGTACACAAAAGAAAAGAACAGGAAAATACAACATTATAGGCAGTACAATAGGTGTGACTTATTTCTAATGAAATTTCTTCCAACCCACCTGTGATAGGAAAAAAAATGCTGAGAAACGTGGATGTCGCGTGTACAAATATATATAATAGTTATATAACAAAAAGTACACATACTTAATACTTACATACATACTTATACATATATACACTAATAAATACATACATAAATAAACATATATACACACTTAGATTAGGTTTAATATAATACAGCAAAATTACTGAGATAGTGCTCTTTTACTTTCTTCTTGAAAAGCAAGAAAGAACCAATGTCTCGCACTGAAGGCGGAAGTGCATTCCATAATTTAACTGCATGAACAGAATAAGAGTTAAGGAAGAAATTAGTGCGGAAAACATCAGAGGGTAGTTTAAGAAGAGTACGAAGATGAGATCTGCAAACAACATCAGGAGAATGAGCAAACTCAAAACTAGAGCGAAGGTAGGTAGGAAGGTACTTTTAGGTTTTAGTGGGTAGGCTAGTCCTTTATGGCCGGAGAGCCCCACACACAGCCGCGCCTTGCCAGCGCGGTGTCATGGTGCATAAAATCGCATTTTCAACATTATTTTCAAGGAGGGGCCTTACAAAAAAAAGGGATTACAGTGCTATTTTAGTCGCTGTTTATTGATGATAAAAAAATAATGAGGAAATAGTTGATATTTCTGATAACTTATTTATATATTTGTATCATTTTCAAACATTTTCACCGTTTATGAATAACGTTTCTGCACGTCTTATTGGTTGACTGTGGGAGAATGCCCTTGGCATTAAGTTCGCTATCCTTACAATTTTTTTGATTAGAAAATATTAGAAAAAAAATTTTGAAGTAAATTAATAAAATATTTTTATCAAAACAAAGCATAAATTATTTTAACATATTTTATTAATTTACTTAAAACTTTATTACCTACACAGTATTAAAAAAAAAGTGTCCAAATGGCGAACTTAATTTTTCTCAATTCTTTGCCAGACAACCAATGAAGCGTGGAAAAAAGTGATTCAAAGCAAATGAAAATGGTACAACAACAGTCGTAAATTTAATTTGTCATGGGATAGTTTCTTTTCGGAAGTCGCTTATTTTTTTTTTGTTTTGTAACGCTCAGATAACAAGTACGTTCACCGTTATCGAATCATCTGTCCTCAGCTTAATCAGCGTTTCGCTATCTATAATCATCCCTACCATCCCTATAGTAAGACACAAAGAAACAGGGAGCAGTTAACGTTAATGAAATTAAAGTTTCCTTTTTTACCCCCGGAACGGGGAGAACTTTTTCAATTAATCGAACTTAAGTGTTGCCTTGTCTTAGTTGCGCCATTGTTTTGACGGATATACATACTTTGGTTTATTTAGTAAGGTATCTTGCGATAAAGAGTTTTTTTTATGTTACTATTAATAGTTTAATATCACGAGTACAGTTAGAAAGGGATAGCGCTATGCGGGCTCAGTAATAGCATCTCTTTCTAACTATATCCAAGCAGCTATTTGAATTAATGTTCGATTTTAGAATTCTTGTCTAAATCTATCACCGCACAGACTATTATATCCTATAGTAGATTATATAGACTATATATAGTATATAGTAGACTATAATTTTAATGATTCTTTAATAAATGATATTTTTGTTTTGTACCGGACATATACATATCAGATTTGTTTAATGCGTTATGACTTGTGACGGAAATATATATTTGTTAGTTGTTTTAATTTGTATCGGAGGTTGAGTCGGGTTCAGACTGTGTATCTGAAGCCGGCTTCCAACTGGCGACTCTGTAATGATACAGGGAGAAAAAAAATTGCCCTTGCTGGTTTTCTTGCCGGTTCTTTCCAGTACAAGGTCTCCCGCCGTAGACTTGTGAACCAATGGCGTAGCATCTTTGACATTCAAAAGTGATTGTAAAATTCTATTTGAAGAATAAATTTTTGATTTGATTTTGAGATATAGAGAAAAAAATTCAATAAATAAAAAAATTTGGAGTAAGTCATTTTTGATCCCAATAAAGAGCGATAGGACAGTGTAGAGAGCTATGTTCAGTATGCTCGGAGCTTATTGGCGCGATCGTATCAGTAATTATGAAATCCGCAGAAGGACGAAGGCCGAGAGCCCGAAGAATTGCAATGAAGTTGCAATGGGAGGGCACATTGCTCGCTGACGGCACGGGACGGCAATAGGACGGAACGGAACAACGCAGCATTAGTGGGCCTCCCACAAGACGGGCCCAACCTCCCACGGCCCTATCAAATCATTTTAGTTTTACGACCTGTAACAGCCGGAGATGCGCGTGGAACCTGTGCTGAAGCCTCAGATGACTATGTTCAGCTTTGCAATAAGTTTGTTTAGTGAAAGACGCACAAACAGAAGGTTCGACGTTTTGCCTGCTAACGACGCCGGCGACCGTTCCGGAGCCGGAGGGTGGAAACAAGAGAGTCGACGTAACTGAGCGCGCCGTCTAATAGCTAGGACGCTCAAGTTCGTCGTGCAGTGGGGGGAGTGCTCTGCCGCACGTATTACTTGACTCCTTAATAAATTGTTTAAATCTATCTCCATTGTTCCTGTGTTCTCTCCCCATTCTGGAGCGGACAAACACACAAAATGAGCAGATGAGTCGGTGAATATCAGAAAATCAGGAAGGCAGGATGCTAGCCCAGAATGTCCAACGGGCGTCTCTTGACTGAAATGAATGAGCCAAATTTACGAACACCAAATCGATCAAAACGTTGTAAATTTGACAAACAAACAAAATTAACACCATTCTATTTTATGAATATTATCAAATATATTAATTTTGAGCAATTTACACCCAGCAGCCTCATTAGTTCTAATCATCGCGCTTGTATCAAGTTCAATTCGTCCTCGTTAATCTGCTAATCAATTCTAATTGAATATATTAATTGTACCTCCACTGGTGCTTCATTAGCCTACTCAAATGCTAGGAACACGCTTCGGAAGTCTACTTCAGCAGAAGTGAATAGACGTGATTGGCGATTGAATTATATATCGCCGTTCCACACTGAACACTATCAAACGGAAATCTAGTGTTTGTAAATGAATTATACGCAGAATAAATACAGATTTATACATGTACTAGCTTTCCGCCCGCGGCTTCGCCCGCGTCATATTCGAATTTCCCACAGGAAGGATATGTTTTCCGTCGGTAAAATCCTTTCTTATGTCCTTTCTCGGGCTTTAAACTATCTGTGTACCAAATTTCATTTAAATCGGTTCAGTAGTTTTAACAATATTTCCATACAACCCATTATCCCTCCTTTCAACCTTTTACAACCCTTTACAACCTTTTTTGCATGAAAAAGTAGCCTATGTCCTTTCTCAGGCTCTAGACTATCTGTGTACCAAATTTCATTTAAATCGGTTCAGTAGTTTTAGCGTGAAATCGGAACAGACAGACAGACAGACAGACAGAGTTACTTTCGCATTTATAATATTAGTATGAATGTGTAAAGAAACCAAAGAAACGTGTTTACTGCCTTGAAACAGTTGAACAATATTTTACTAGTAACAAAAGTATTATATTTCTGTTGGCTGTGACTATTGAATATCCATATTTTTTTAATAATATTAATCCGCATTTGTTTTTTTTTAAAGGTAAGATCAGCTCAGGAGGTGCAGAATGCAAGGTTTGATGTATTAGTAATAGCATTATTCATATCTAGATTGATTAAACTTTTATATTATAATTACTGCACAGCTTTATTTTTGAAATTTTTAAATAAAATGATACGGTATGTGTAAGCATATACAGTCGATAGCTCATCAGACTATATTTTAGTTGCAAACTACCTCTTATTCCAAAGGCATACCGACGATTTTTTGTAAAGTCTGACGTGATGTCAACAGTACATTTTTTTGAAACATGCGATGACTTCTAGATGAAATTTATTTTTAAGTTCTCATGTAAGTCGATAAGTATTATATATATAGTATATTTAATGATAAATAAGACATTTCATATTTTTCGATTTCTTCAAACGAAAAATTCTATGTCTTTTTATTGGAAATGTGTGTTAGTTTTTGACAGTAACAAAAACCATTGGACAATTTTTTTTATAGGATAGGGCAGCAAACGAGCAAACGGATCACCTGATGGTAAGCGATAACCGTTGCCCATGGACACCCGCAACACCAGAGGAGTCACAGATGCGTTGCCGGCTTTTTAAAAGGGAATAAGGGGAAAAGGAGGGGTTGGGCCTCCGGTACCTTCACTCAGTCGGCGAAACACAGCGCAAGCGCTATTTCACGCCAGTTTTCTGTGAGACCGTGGTATCACTCCGGTCGAGCCGGCTCAATTCGTGCCGAAGCATGGCTCTCCCACGGTAAAAAATATTGAAATAAAAACAAGATTGACGGTGTTTTAAGTATTTTAATATAAAACTCTATGTCAAAACAGTGAGCTGACTATATAAGTGAAATATTCACACCGCATTTTTGTTTCTAAGACTAATAGTTTTTTGATTATTAAGGTACGATGATATAGACCTTTTCGTCACGGTCCACTTCTTAAACCTGGTGCCTGTATGTTTTGACGCGATTTTAAAGACTTTTCACGTCAAAAAAAAATAACCTGTAACAAAATGATATACGTACAAAGTCTATTAAGACGTGCTACTTAAAGAAAACTGTTTCAGATTTAGATTTTTATTTGCTGGAACATGAGAATATATACATATCTACTCGTAAACTAATATTATAAAGTGGAAAGATTTTTGTTATTTTTGTATGTATCGAATAAACTCAAAAAGTACTGGACCGATTTTAATACTTCTTTTTTCATTAGAAAGCTACATTATCACTGAGTAACATAGGCTATACTTAGTACTAGATTACTATAGAAATATAAGTATAAACAATGCAAATCGTCCGCGGGTGAAACCGCGGGACACAGCTAGTGTATGATATACTCGTATATATAGATATTGGTGAAGTTCATCATATTTTCTAATAAGCTTCTTTACAAGTTAAATTGTATTACAGATAAATTTTTTAACAGCATAAGTCAAATTGATTTATATAACACAGCTTCCGCCCGCGGCATCGCCCGCGTGAAATTAGTTTTTGTCAATTCTCGTCCCTTATGTCTAAGAGACTCTTACAGGGGCCAGCCTCACGTTGACCAAGATTCATGGTCTTATCTTCAATTCAACCCCTATTTCACCCCCACACTGGTAAAAATTTCAAAATGCTAGTATAAACGATTTTTTGTTTCTTATGACGTGATATTTAAGAGCTTGCATACTAACTTTCAACCCTTATTTCACCCCCTAGCTGGTCGAAATTTGAAAAATGCTAGAACAAATGTTTAATGATTTCTTATCAAGTGCTTAAATATAAAGTTTCATGGTTTTATCTTTTATAATTAAGAAATCCCATACAAACTTTCAGCCTATATTTCAACCCCTTCATCCCTTTTTTTCGAAATAAAAAGTAGCCTATGTTCTGTCTCAGGATCTAAAGATTGTCTGTACCAAATTTCATCAAAATCGGTTGTGAGGTTTAAGCGGGAAAGCGTAACAGACAGACAGACAGAGTTACTTTCGCATTAATATTTGTTGGGATAATAGCGATGTAAACCTTAACTATATTTTTTTGGACTAGATAATGCTATGTCAAATTTTAAAAATATTCGTATATTTACAACTGTTCATCATCACAGCTCATATACGTCCCCCGAGGGGCTCGAGCCTACCCTAAATACGGCAGGGCGATTAGGCCTTAGTCAACCACGCTGGCCCAGTGCGGGTTGGTTGACTACGTACACCTTTGAATCGCTTCGCAGATGTACGCAGGTTTCCTCACGATGTTTTCCTTCACCGTAGGAGCGTCGGATAAATGTTCATATGAAATTCGGAACGAAAAACACATTGCTACGCGGTGGGGATTAGATCGCGGGCCTCCCGATTCTATGCGGCACACAAACCAGACCACAGCGCCACCGACGCTCCCTCCCACAACTGTTATATGTTGTTTATTACATGTTTAATGACTGAGTGTCAGGACTATACGTAAGAGTAGACAAATATAATCAAAAAGCTTCGAACTGCTAAGCTATCGGGAGTTATATGCGTTATTGTAAGTCGACCATAAAAGATAGACATATGCTTTGTTGGTTAATGTAGCTTTAACCATTAAGGTTGCACATGCAACGGAAGCTTGAAAAATGGAGTAACTTCTCCCGTTTTTGCAACATCTCCCTCTGCTCACTGCTCTGCTCCTATTGATTGTACCGTGATGAAACGTATACTATAACCAGCTCAGGAGTATGAAAAATAATTGTATCAAGTTTCGTTAAAATCAGTTTAGTAGTTTTTTGTTTTTATAACGGTTAATACCAATGACTTCTGTTTTCGTTTTGTTAGAAAAAGATATATGAGAATGATTCCATAGTTTGGAATTATTTCCATACATTGCTGTTAAATATCGAAATTATTTCGATAATGAATCAATTGTGAACGATTTGTCTAGATGTCCTTTAAGCTACCACAAGTTTTCGTTCGTGTTTATGTATTGAAATATTATTATTAGGAGCTGTTGTTCTTCACAGCAAATAAAATGTGGTTTCTATCAAAAAATATACAGTTTTAGTTGATTTCCACAATTAAAAATTACCAACACTTATTAATCTTGTAGCTTCGATGTTAATTCGCTGTATCGTAATCGAATATTGCCTTGAGCAACCACCGCAAGTGCCACTGTTATTATGTCGGGTTCCTTACGAATCAAGGCGGCTTGATCCGAAAGACCTATCGACTAAACTCAGTCTGAACCGTTGGTGCTAATGACCAAATGGCTTAACGTAACAGTGAAGACCGCACCTCGGGAGAGGGGCAGTTTGCGCTGCCCTATATAAGAGAGCATATGCGCTAGTAGAGGCACGGTACACCCAAATAGCTCCGGCCTATGTTGATGGAAACCTACTTGTGGCTAGCAGGAGGTTGCCGAGAAGGGGTAGGTAAGGGATGCGACGGCTCAGACGCCGCCACAACCAAGTCTTGAAGGTCATGCATTAATTGATTGGGAAGGCCAAGAACGTGTCGCGGTCTGCAAAGTCTTTACCGATTTTGATCCGACACGCTCTGCTTATAGTGACACGGAGAAATCTAGACGATTCTATAAAGATCTATTATCTTGAACTCTGCTACTGGACGACTATCGACAAAGGTTTGGTACTTTTCTGGAATATTCTACACTTTCTTTGAACTTTTTATAGTCTTCCAGAAAGTACGATGTGCTCGAATTGCTTCGACAGTACACTGGAAGGTTCCTGATTGTTTTCGAATGTTCGAGATTATGTTTATTGGTTCAATGGCGCAACAGTATTAAAAGTAAGTATAAAGACATTTCTAGGTTTTCTAATTTTTATGTACATTTTATAAATGACAGTTCCAATGGCCGAATGCCATATCACAGCCTTTATGTGATTAACGGCGCGACAAATCGTTTAACTTGCAGTTGTTATAGCGGGCGGATTTATTCGCCAGCGATAATACTGTGCTCATGTCAGGGGTACATACTATTAAGGATTGGAGATAAATTTGGATTACCGCAATAATTTCATCAGGGTTTTATTGTTATTTCTTGCGCAAATAATAATAATAATATAAAAAAGAGTTGTTATTTATTACTCTAATTAGCCTAGCCCAAAGTGAATTTACAGGCTTGTGTTCTGGATCTAGGGTAACGGACACATACACATATATATATATATATACAGGGTTACCTGGTAAGTCGTGCGAACCCCGTTAGGGGGTCGTGGTTCCCACCATTTCTGACAGATTTCCCCTTGGAACCCTGCACCCCAACTTAACCCTTTTCAAGTTATAAGGCTTTAAAGACTTTTTTGAAAAAATGTCCGATTTTTGTCTATTGGCCCATTTTTTTTGTTTATTATAATTCAAATATTTAGTTTTATACTATTTTTGTGTAGCAGATTAGTTTGTTCATCATAATGCAAAATAAAAATAGAGTTACCTCAACTAAATAGGTTGTAGATAGAAGAACTTCAACCAGCAATAGTAAAAAAAAAATCTATGGACACGTAGGCTGCAGACACCTTTAAAAATATCTACGTTTCATTAGCTATTCAACAAGGTATAACAAGGTAGGCTGCTATTAGATTTCTTGGAATAATCTTTGGTAAAAGATCAAATATATATATATATATATTTGATAAAAGTTTATATCATCAAACACGACTGAGGTAGACATGCTCGTTTCCATGTATGTATGTCGTATGCACCACAAAAACATCTATCCTCAACGGAATCGAACCCGGCATCGTAGAGATGGCGACACCTTGAATCCGGTGCACTAACCACTCGACTCCGGAGATCTTTTCTATTTGCATTAAAATACAGTTTATTATTGTTTTATGTACTAAAATAACGTAGCAATATCTTTATGTGGAGTTCCCTTTCTTTCTTTCTTATGTGTACTCCATTCGCGAAAGAACTTCCCTAATCACTAGTGCTCGGAATAGGTAGTTTCATTTTATGTACTTGCAGAAATAAAGTCAATGTAAGCGTGGATAGTAACATGGATAAACCTAAAATTTTCTGTTTTTATTTGCTATTCGTTTCTTTACGCTTTTATGGTAAAATTTTATGTTTACAATTTATTATTACAACAATAAGCATAATTATTACAATAATAAAAATGAAATACTATTTTGAAAGTTCAATATAATATTTTTACAATCTCTGAAAATAATAAGTTCCCAGGCATATCCATACTATTGATGTCAGAAAATCGCAAGTACATAAAATTAAACTACCTATTCCGAGCACTACTAATCACATTATAATAAATAAACGTAGAGTAAGAGCTTATTTACACTCGAATTTGTCACTATATTTATGTATTAAGTCTTGTATATGTTTGTATATATTGGTGTATATGAGTATTTATATATGTATTAAATCATTGCTGTTTTTTATCATATAAATGGTCTTCATACTTTCCGTCAATATACTTATAAATTGTTTGTAGGATGAAGAGATCTCTTAAAGATATAAGTTGGTCTTTTTACTTTGTTATGTTAGATAATTTGTTTACAATAAAAATATATGTACAAATATTGGTGTACAAAGGCGGACTTATGCCTTAGGTGTTTTCTATAAATCAACTTTCAGGTAAATCAGAGATACGAAGAGGTAGATGTACCAAAAAATATAAAAAATCAGATGTGGATACTTTCACATAAAAGTAATATATATATATAGAACTAGCTTTCTGCCCGCGGCTTCACCCGCGTGGATTTTGAGATTGGGTCTATAGAAGGTTAAGGGTCATAGCTTTTGCCCAGGCTACACATGCGCGGAAGTTGGTTTATGGCGCGAAGGTTTTATCGCGCTTCCCGTGGGACTATCCATTTTTCCGAGATAAAAAATACCGCAAAACCTTGCTCAAGAATCACTTTATCTATTGATGAAAACTGCATGAAAATCTGTGCAGTAGTTTTTTCCGAATAAAAAGTATGTTGCTCTTCATCCTTCAACTATCTCCACGTAAAAAATCACGTCAATTCGTCGCTCCGTTTTGCCGTGAAAGACGGACAAACACACAGACACACTTTCCCATTTATAATATAGGTATGGATTAAAAAAATCCTAATATATAAAACACACTTCTGCTTAATAACCATCTTATAGCCTAAGTCTTCCCTAAAAGAAATGTTTGCGTAATTTATTTTTGAACCTAAGCCTGCTTGTGGAGTTTCTCACTTCTTGAGGGAGTATATTGGAGAATAGAATGGACTGAACTGAGGAGGTAGGAATTAGTTAGTTATTTACGTACCTACATCGAAATGTTGATATTAATGTGGACCTTCCCGGGATATCTAATGGACAATCCCGTGTATCCAGTTTTTGCAACTTCCGATATCATTGGTGTAAGTTTAGCAACGTCGCGCGTGCAGTAGTTTAAATTGTGTGAATTTACTTTTTATTTAAAAAATACGGGATTTGTTTCTGCTCTTTAAAAACAATCCCGGTATTTGAGGCATATCCATTTTAATGTTTCGTTGCATGAAATCAGTGTAAGTAGATGAATAACTGTACTAAATTCCGACCTCTGCTTATTATGTACTGAAAATTGAGGTGTCGAGTTCTGATGCCGCATAGCATCAAACGCAATAATGCATGTTGGCTACAGTTCCAGTTCCAGAGCTGCATCTCGACACAAAAAGGTTAAAGTACAGCTTCGAAGTTCAGTTATGTTTGTGACAAGTCAAAGTAATAAAGTCGCACTTAAATCATTGCTTCATCTGATAGCTGACAGCTTACTCGCAATAATTTTTTTTCTGTTGGAATCTTCTGTTGGGATGCAGTGACCGATGAAATTAATGTCAAACAACTGATAGAAGAATCTCAATAAAATTTGCTTCTGTAAGACTTTTCGTTATTAATTTTTTTTCTGGTAATAACAACATTACTATTCATAGAACCATGTTTGGTAACTACATTATTTATAATATTGTATTATTTTTATATGTGTATATACATACGACTTTAATCTTATTAGGTTTGATTGTATCTTATATTATATTGTATTTTTATATTATATTATTATAATTAATAACATTGAAAAGAGGAGATAAAAAATAGACCTTCAGAGTTTCTTGCCTGTTCTTCTCGAGAAGGCTCTCCCAATTTCTGAACAGGTGTCGAGTCAATATATATATATTTTTTCCTTATTCGTACGTACGGACAAGGTTTTTGTTTTTTTTTAACCTTTTTTTTGTTTTGTTTATTGACGTCAATAAGTGCCTGTAAAGGTCTATGTTGAATAAATATTATTTTGATTTTGATTTTGATTAAAACATAATTATAAACTACTTATAAAATTGAATGGATTATGAAAAGAAATGTAACTTTACTGTGTTTAAAAAATACATACTTAGTTGATTAAATATGATATATAAAATATTTTTTTGTTTATATTAATAACGTTTATTGTAAGCTTCAAATAACCTCATCCTGAAAATAAACTAATCCTAATAAACAAATAGATAAAGATAGATATTTCAATAGATAGATCTTTCTCTGTAAGCATATCATCAGACGAGTTTCAAGATAATAATATCTTCTTTAATAATAAAATAACAAATAAAAAAGTAAATTAAAATAACACATTCAAATTGGAAACACATTCAAAAGAAAATGTGTACTGACAACTTCTATCAGATAAAACTTATTGTATTATGTACCTACACGAAAAGGTAAGCAGCGTACCGTTTTTCTAAGTATTATACTAATACCCGGACTATTCCCGAATAGAACCTTTCCCTTCCTAAGCTTAAAAGCTTTTCACGTCATCAAAAACATCCACACAATATGAAAATAGTCGAAGCACTAAAAAAAAGCCGCATACCAATATTCGTAAATTACCTTCAATACGCACTGAAAAAGGGTCCAGCAACTACCAATACTGACGTACCCATAGAAATATTATCAGATTTTTTTGAAACTCAGCAAAATCGCGAATAGGATGTCCTTATCGAGACGACTCGGAAACACCGACGTGCCGACTCTCGACTTTCAACCTTAACACATCAAGAGGAAAGCGCAATTTCCATTGCAGTAAATTAAGACGGGTTTTTCAGTAATCTTCGAATCAAGAGAGTATTGCTGGGGGTGTATTTTTGTGTTTATCATCGAGTCTTTTATCCTAGTTTATTAAATTTAAATTACAAAAAACTACCAACATACTGAGGTCGGGCCCTAATTGGCTATTGTTACTGGTTCTACATTTGTCGACCTTCGTAGCCGAGCAGTTATAATTCTCTGTATTCAAGATTCTAGTCCACACAGGGGACAGATGTTTGTGTGATGAATGCCAGCAATTGTGTCTTAGTAATGTTTGATAATATATATATGATATATATATGATATATATATATATGATATATATATGATATATATATATATATATTTCAGATCAAAACAGTGTGCATGTGTGCATTGAAGCACAGAACATCGTTGGAAGATTTAATGTCACGTTCCAAAATTGAATAGTCACAAAATATGCAATATTATTTATAAAATTAGTAGGAACAAAAATCTACCACTTTACAAATCTACGGATAAAGAAAGAAGGAAAGAAAGAAAGAAAGAAAAACGTTTATTTGGTAAACAAAAAGTTATTATACTTATTTAAATATTATAACGAAATATATAAATATATATTTCGATTCATATATATTTTCGATACATTGAACAAAGTAATAACATAGTTTTGATGACAAGAAAATTTGTTGTCTTACAGTAAAATAATGTACAAAATTCTTACATAAAACTACAGCAGGTGGTACTAATATGAGATTTTTTTAGTTTAAAATTTCCCAAATCGCAGATTGGATTGTAAACAAAACTTAAAGCTATACACGCAAGAAACCAGCATTTTCATAGTTAAAAAATCATTACATCAACTGCGTAAGCTGTCAAAAAATGCTTAGAAAAATAGTTAGACAACTTAGCTACCAAAAATGATGTTAACAAAATCATGTCCACTTTGAAAGTTGAAACCGCGTACCAGCGCCATGAGCGATCGGCTCTTTCATCTTCGTAGCTGTCAGGAATCTGAAAGTTGGCAATTTGGAAACTAACTCCAAACATGCTATCAGACAATCAAAGGCTTGCTACGAAACAATGTGAATCAATGTCAGTGAGAGAAGTTGGTGAATAAATCTTTTCAAATTTTTGGCTCGCCTCCCTCCGGATGCTCCTGGAGATGTTATGACAGCGTCGCTTCGTGGTTTTCTCGTGTCCACATCGTGTTCATTTTATATCTTTACTTAAAATGTTAAATTTATGTAAGAGTTATAGTACAGCCTGTGCTTAAAATATTTCTCATTTACTTTCGTATTATCTATATATATAAAAATCAATTGCTGTTCGTTAGTCTCGCTAAAACTCGAGAACGGCTGGGCCGATTGAGCTGATTTTGGTTTTAAAATGTTTGTCGTAGTCCAGGGTAGGTCTAAACGGTGAGCAAATAAGGAAAAATTGCGAGTAAGATAGAGTAAGACGACAATTTCATTTTCCCATATAAAAGTTGATCACTTACTTTCTGTCAAACATTTGACGGTATTTGTACTCTCAGTTCCACTCGAATTGAAGAACGCATTAAAACAAGACTTTTGAATCGACAACATAATATCAACTTTGCTTATAATATCGTGTATTTAAATTTTAAAATATAAAAATAATTAATGTGTTGACATATTTGATGGGTGCCAACCTATTGTCTATGGTAAAATGTCACTTGAAATGTAAACGCCTCTTTGCTGTGCACCTACACTATAATTCTTTAATATTCCTAAAAATCTAAAAGCAACAAATTCCAATAAAATTAAAAAAGTATTGTGTCGTGTGTTTGTGACTTACTAAATATGCCTCCAATAATTAGGCGGTACGAAGTTCACCGGGTCGTCCAGTGCGTCTGGCCTTTGCGATGACCATAAATAAATCGCAAGGACAGTCGTTAGAAGTTTGTGGAATCAACTTGGAGTTTCCCTGTTTCGCGCATGGACAATTATACGTCGCGTGGAAAACCGTCTTCTTTGTTTATTTACGCACCACAAAACAAAACAAAAAATATAGTTTATGAGAAAGCTTTAAATTAATTAACAGACTGTATTTTAACAGTGTGTGTCTGTGAATATCAAATTTAAACCTTATAAATAGCCAGTATTTCAGGAAAACTCTGTTTTGTAAGTAAGCAACATGATGTATCGAAAATAATATATAATATAATAATTCATGCTTTATTCAATAAATGCTTTTTTATTAAATACGGATTCGATTTGTTTGTTTTAAAATCATTTTATACAAAAGATTAGGTCTTTTATTTATCGATGAGGCAGTACGAAGTCTGCCGGGTCAGCTAGTGTAGAAATAATAATAAAAATGTACCCAAAAGCAATTAATTAATTAAAACCTTATTTATATTATAAATGTGAATTTAGTAGTACGTGGCAGAAAATGTCTTATTAATCTGTCACTTATAACAAAAACTATAAAATTCAGGAGGAAACAGCACGCGCCTATAAAATTACCTTTTCACTTCAGTAGCTCAAACATGAAGGTTTTGCTGCTTAAAATCAGTGAGTAAAATCGATTTTTACTCACTAGTGAGACAAAGCTAACCACAGATTATAGTAACCTATGTATAGTAACCTCATAGTAACTAATGGGATAACCATACAGACTATGTTGTTTCGCTCTAAGATAATATGCCCATGGACATTGGATCTGCCTGACACTTCTCGTTGTTCCGTGTCACGCGTAGGTACCACTTTAAACTAATGTAAAATAAATTGGCAAGAAATCAGAAAAATAATTGTTAAAAAAATGTCTCTTCGGAACGGAACATAATAAGTACTTATTAAAATCTCAAGAATGATGCGCGGAACGGAACAATTGACAGAAGTTCCTTTCCACGCATCATACATTCTTGAGATTTTAATATTTTTTTTTATTTAATTCGCTTAATTTACTAACAGGGAATAATAATAACAATAATTTACTTACTTATTATTTTTGAAGACATATTTTAACAATTATTTTTCTGTTCTTTTGACAATTTATTTTACATTTGTTTAAAGTGGTATGCGTAACACGGAAAAACGAGAAGTGTCAGGCATAATTATCACCTTAGAGTAAAACAAAAAAAAAATCAAAATTTGGAATTCGAACTCGAAGGAAAACAAAAGACGATCGGCGAGAAAAAAATGTTCTCGCTGCTGAAGTGAAAAGTTATGTGTGTCACACGAGAGCAAAGTTGTTTGCATCTCGTGCCTTTGAATCCCTCGACACGCTCAGGATTCTACTCTAGAATCACTCGCTTCGCTCGTGATTCAAACAGAATCCTTCGCTTGCTCGGGACTCAAATCAGCACGCGCAGCAAAATCAACTTTGCTCACTTGTTGCACAAATAACTATTACTTCACTTATATAAATAAATACATATGCAAATAAAATCTTGAATGCAAAGCTTTGATGTAACTTCCAGGAAGCTTTTTTGTAATATGTAAATCTTTGTCCGTTTTAAGCTTTGTAATTGAATTACACAAGTTCTGAGAGTTCTGTCTGTTTATGTTATACAGAGAATTGTTCAATGACAGATTGGCATTAGCGTCACACTATTCATAGAGCCATGTTTGGTAACAACATTATTTATAATATTGTATTATTTTTATATGGGTATGTAAACATACATACGACTGTAATCGTATTAGGTATGATTGTATCTTATACTATATTGTATCTATCTATATTATATAAAGCTCGATTACCACTGACTGACTGACTGACTGACTGACTGACTCACTGATCAGGGGTGTTTTTAGGGTGTTTAGAGGGTGTTTTGTGTGTTTTGATGTTTAGGTGGAATTTTTTAGATTTTTTTTCCGATCTATCCGGATATAGCTCGATTTTAAAATCCAAGATGGCGGCCGGCGCGAGATGTCAACTTTTCCAAATCGCCTCCGTTTTTGACGGCGTTTGGTGGGGGTGTTCACTACTGTGGCGGGGATTCGGTGCAGCTGTCAAACTGCGAAAAAACAAAATGGCGCCGCCGCCATCTTGGACTGAAAAACCCGTTTCGACCCGTGTTTGCGACCGTCGACCGGCGCGGCGCTTGCTTTTTTCCGGGATTTTCCTTTTTCGCGTGGTCGGGACTGTCCTCGACTTTCGGGAAATTTGCGGCGCGCGGCGAAAAACAACATGGCGGCGGCGCCGGCGGCCATCTTGGATCGCCAATTTTGACGCATTTTTCGGACCGGATTTTCGCCAAGATGGCGGCCTCCGACCGGGGTGACATGTTCCGGGCGGGGGTGGAGCTCGGCGAGCAGTGTTGCCAGGTGGGAAAAAATTTCTACCGTTTTTGGTAGTTTTTCCCCTAGGGGCCCCGAAAGGCGAAAATCGAAATAACGACTTTTGGATTTTTTCCATACCATGGGCCTATGGGCCGGCGGGGCCTCTATGACTTTCTGGTATTTTCATTTTTCTCCACTGGCAACACTGGCCTCCACGGAGGTTGGAAACTTTTCGCAGACCGAATTTGACCCGAATTGATCTCCCAGATCGGGGTGAGCTGGAGTCGCGGGACAAACGTCATCCCACCCCGTATACGGTGCAGATATTGGGAAAAATCCGAAACTCCGACATTTCAAGATGGCGGCGCCGCCGGCGGCCATTTTGTAAAAAGTTGCAATTTCGAAAAAATTAAATCGCGGTTTTCGCGGGGTTGCCGGCGTTTTTCGACTGACAACCCCGGGTGACCTTTTGTAGTGCTCGGTGGGGAGAATCGATCGGTGGGGTAATTTACCCCCATTTTGGGGTAATTTCCCAGATTTTGGGGAGAACGTAAATCGCGTGTTTTTCAATTTTTTTTCACATGGCGGGGTCGATGTGGCCTTGCTGATCATTTTTACCACCATTTTGGGCCAGATATATGGCAACACTGGGCGCTGTGGCAGATTTCGGTTTCGGCGACTTTGTGAATTTTTTGACGCGTGCCGATGACAGTTGCGCGCCTGCAGTTACCGCTAATCGGTGAGCGGTTTAGTCTACTACACTGGAAAAAATTGACATTTGACATTCTCAAGATGGCGGCGGCGCTGGCGGCCATTTTGAAATGGTAAATATTCTCTTTTTGCTATATTCTCACGGTTTTCAATCCCGATACGGTGGTATGGGTATCGAATGAAATGATTTTTTCAGCGCTATCAAAGCCTATTAGTGGCAACGTAAAAAAACCAACATGGCCGCCGGTCCAAAAAGGCCAAGTATCATTTGTATTGTAATCCCTACAATATGGGTATCAAATGAAAGGGTTTTGCAAGACTAATACAGCCACGTAAAAGATATTAAAAAAAAATCAAAATGGCCGCCGCTCTCAAAATGGCGGACCGCTTTTGTTTTCCAACCCAGGCTTCATGGGTATCAAATGAAAGGGTTTTAGGTGTCTAATACAGCCACTATAGAGACATTGAAAAAAATTCAAAATGGCCGCCGCTCTCAAAATGGCGGACCGCTTTTGTTTTCCAACCCAGGCTTCATGGGTATCAAATGAAAGGTCTTGACGAGTAGAACACAACACCGTGAGTGATGTTTCGAAAATTTCAATATGGCCGCCAATCCAACATGGCGACTGACATTTTTTTGCGATTTTGGCTATATGGGTATCAAATAAAAGGATTTTAAGAGTAGAACGGATCCAAATGTGCGGTATAGTAAAATGACAATTTCTTTTTTTTTTTTACTTACCTCGATATGCTTTTGTGCCGCTTTGCAACTGTACAAGATTTTATTTGATAAACGCAATAGTGAGCCGCGCCACCGCGAGGTGCGCACACCTCGCGGCACTCACGCGACCACACTTACAGTGAGCTTCTTAGTGTGTTTACAACGTTACACAGTTTTTTAGTTTCTTGCGACATAAATGGTGACAATTTTTCACCTGTTTTAGACCGATAGCCAAATTTTCATTTTACAATACCGGGATTGACCACTCCACCGCGAGGTGCGCGCACCTCGCGGCACTCAGGTGACCACCAGCGCCTTGAGTTCTTAGTGTGTTTACATTTGCACGCTGTTTTTCAGTTTGTTTTGACTTAAATGGAGACAAATTTTCACCAGTTTTTCCCGACGGCCAATTTTTTTTTCAGTAGTGGGATAGACCACACCACCGCGAGGTGCGCGCACCTCGCGGCACTCAGGTGACCACCAGCGCCTTAAGTTCTTAGTGTGTTTACAACTGCACGCTGTTTTTCAGTTTGTTTTGACTTAAATGGAGACAAATTTTCACCAGTTTTTCCCGACGGCCAAATTTTTTTTCAGTAGTGGGATAGACCACACCACCGCGAGGTGCGCGCACCTCGCGGCACTCACGCGACTACAATCGACGTGAGCTTCTTAGTGTATTTGAAACTGCACACGCTTTTTCAGTTTGTTTAGACTTAAATGGAGACAAATTTTCACCAATTTTTGGCCTATGGCCAATTTTTCACTTTTCAATACGAGGACCACAACCGCGAGGTGCGTGCACCTCGCGGCACTCAAGCGACCAGACTCACCGTGAGCTTCTTAGTGTATTTGCAACCGTACACGGTTTCGTAGTTTCATGTGAAATGAAACAATGAAAAAATTTCTAAATGGCCGCCGCTCTCAAAATGGCGGATCGCTTTCGTTTTCCAACCCGGGCTTTATGGGTATCAAATGAAAGGCCTTGACAAGTAGAACACGACGACATAAGTGACGTTTCGAAAATTTCAATATGGCCGCTGATCCAACATAACGACTGAATTGTTTTTGCGAATTTAGCTATATGGGTATCAAATGAAAGGATTTTAAGAGTAGAACGGATCCAAATGTGATTTATAGTAAAATGACAATTTCTTTTTTTTTTTTTTTTACTTACCTCGATAATCTTTTGTACCGCTTCGCAACTGTACAAGATTTTATTTGAAAATCGCAATAGTAAGCAGTACAACCGCGAGGTGCGTGCACCTTGCGGCACTCACGCGACCACCAGCGCCATGAGTTTTTCAGTGTGTTTACCACTGCACACGCTTTTTCAGATTGTTTTGACTTAAATGGAGACAATTTTTCACCAATTTTCGACCGACCGTCAATTTTTTTTTTTCAGTAGTGGGATAGACCACACCACCGCGAGGTGCGCGCACCTCGCGGCACTCACGCGACCACCAGCGCCATGAGTTTTTCAGTGTGTTTACAACTGCACGCGGTTTTTTCAGTTTGTTTTGACTTAAATGGAGTCAAATTTTCACCAATTTTGGCCCGACGGCCAAATTTTTTTTCAGTAGTGGGATAGACCACTTCACTGCGAGGTGCGTGCACCTCGCAGCACTCACGCGACTACACTTGACGTGAGCTTCTTAGTGTACTTTAAACTGAACACGCTTTTTCAGTTTGTTTTGACTTAAATGGAGACAATTTTTCACCAATTTTCGACCGACCGCCAATTTTTTTTTTTCAGTAGTGGGATAGACCACACCACCGCGAGGTGCGCGCACCTCGTGGCACTCACGCGACCGCACTCACCGTGAGCTTCTTAGTGTATTTACAACCGTACACAGTTTTTATTTTATTTGATTTTTGTGACAAAAAAGAAGACTTTTTTTCACCAATTTTCGACAGACTACACTTTTTTGAAAAACAGTCAGGATGGACCACCCCACCGCGGGGTGCTTGCACCCCGCGGCAAGCAAGCGACGTCTAGTTTTTATATTATATTATTATAATTATTAACATTGAAAAGAGGAGATAAAAAATAGACCTTCAGAGTTTCTTGCCAGTTCTTCTCGAGAAGGCTCTCCCAATTTCCGAACAGCGACACCTGTTCAATATTTTTTTTTCCTTATTCATACGTACGGACAAGGTTTTTGTTTTTTTTTAAGCTTTTTTTTGTATTGTTTGTTGACGTCAATAAGTGCCTGTAAAGGTCTATGTTGAATAAAGATTATTTTGATTTTGATTTGATTTTGGTCATCGCTCCCTTATTTCCTGTATATGTCGAGTAAATGGACTAATGGCCGTTTTCACCAACCTTGTCTTAGCTTAAGCGACTCCTAAGTGACATGCTATCACTTTTTGTATTAACTAAAAAGAGTGAGACAGCATGTCTCTTAGGAGTCGCCTAAGCTAAGACAAAGTTGGTGAAAATGGCCATAAGCCCTTTATTGAACAGTAAAATAATAACAATTTACGAAATTTTGTTTATTTAATTCTTTATATATGATATAATAACTCAGATTAAGTCTGTAATCGTTAACGTTTGAAGTATCTTGCAATGGTAGTTGGATAAGGTAATTAAACTAGAGCTACTAAAATTACTTAATAAATACATTAAAATTACATATTTACATACTCATGTATCGATATTTGTATATATTGTTATGATAAGGAAGGTCAGGTCATGAGTATCTATAACCGAGAAGCACGCATGAAATTTTTTTACGAAAGTCGACGAAGCTATGGACTTTCAATTCAATTTAATTCAAAATCATTTATTCAGTCTGGGCTGTTACAAGCACTTGTGAATGTCGAAAAGCTACGCCATCGGTTCGCAAATCTACGGCGGGAGACCTTGTACTGAGAAGAACCGGCAAGAAACTCAGCAAGGGCTGTTTTTTTCCCTGTATTAAATAAATACAGAGTCGTCAATTTGGAAAATGACTTCAATATTGATAATTCATGAAGTCACTTTCCATTACATAATTATAATAAAAATTTCTTTTGAAAACATGCCTATATTAGGAATGCCGTGTCATACAGTTTTAAAAGAATATATTATTAAAGTCAAATAAAAATTATAATAAATACGAGTAGTACCCAGTATAGCAAAGAGCAGACTCATCTCCGCTGGCAGCACCCGTTCACGAGCATGACGCATGAACCAGCCATCGCTTCGCTCAACCATGTTTTAGGGAACGTAACGACCCGCCTCACACGACACTGCCGAAGAGATTTTAATGAGAGTATGACTACCTTAAGCCACAAAAGGATACAAATTACCAAAAACAGGTACCCGTGTAAATTAGCACATCTAAAAAAAAGAAAAACAACCGCAGGACACGCGCATACAATCATTTAAAAACTAGCAATAATGTATTATGATACAAGTAACAAACAGTTATAATAATAGGTACAGTTAAATATACATATTATTATGTTACACTATGTTACTTTTTGGATCGTAATAAGTGGAAGTGGTAATATCTGCCTACCCCCACGGGAAAGAGGTGTCTGTATGTGATTCATTCTGCTCCTGAACATGTGCACGGCTTATTTTAAAGCTCAATTTACTTGAAGCTTTTCTGGTGGGTTTTCTGGTATTTTAGGTGTTTGTTGTACCTATGTGTATATACTTAGCTAGTATGCTCTAGTGACAAGTCATATTATATGACTTGTCGCTAGAGCATACTAGAAAACCCGGGGGGTTTTATTGGGTAGGCCGGTCCTTTATGACCGGAGAGCCCCACACATGGCCGCGCCTTGCCAGCGCGGTGTCATGGTGCATAAGGTTGCATTCCCCCCCCACAAAAAAAAGAAAAAGGTTCTAGCGTAATAAGTTCGTAATTTATAACTGTTTGAATTTAAGATTTATAGATATCAACGACAACATTAACATAACAATGCAAAATGAACGTTATACTTATAATACTGACCGCTTATTTCACCATAATCCGGTTTTGGTGAATAAGCTTCTATCGTTGCAGACATTAATTCAATGCGTCCGCTTTAATAATTTAACAAATAAACTCGTATACAGCAATTAATTAGTTAAAATCAATGTAGTCACGAGTGGAGCGCACGTCATTAAAGATTCACATACGAATGAAATAGTGTGCATTATTTATTTAAATAGTAGGTTAAAAAATCTTCAACAGTCATTAACAAAAATGACAGAAAACTATAATAATTCAAAAAACCAGATAGCTGAATACATTCTGGCCTTAAAATGTATGTCTGACACCTCCACTCTCGTAGACACACCAGCTAAATCTTTGTCACCAAACTGTAATTTTAATGAAAATCGCTCAGTAGGAGAATATCAGACTTATCAGTCTGTTTCCTTAGACAGGACAATCAATAGTAAATCATCTGAGCAGCCAAACCATCTAAAATATGTAATTATATGTGATGAAATTGGCAAAGATTTGGGTTGGTTGCTGCAGAGTGAATTTGGTAGGGATACAATTAACTATTGCATGCCAGGTGTTACAATGCACCAATTAATGACAAAGTTAGATACTCTTCAGATTGATATAAACACAAATTTAATAATTCTAGTTGGTAATAGAGGAAATTTAAATAAAAAGGACTTGGTTTCTTACTATGACACATTATGTTCTCTTAATGTAAATAAAATAGTAATGTTTACATTACCTTATAGTAAAAGCCTGTCTTATGAAGAGAATAATATTAGATATAAGTTGAATTCAACATTGAGTACGATGTCTCAGTACAACTATAAAAAAATACATTTAATTGATATTAATAAATTAATATCTAAATTGTATATGACAAAAGATAAATATTATCTTACTTCTTATTATAAGAGACAAATAGCTTTATCGCTATTATATTATTTTACACATATAGCCAAAACTTTGGCTAGTACATCTGCTTCTATTGAGCAGGACAATAAAATTAGATTAAGAACGTCTTTGGAATTTGTTCCAAATATAACTAATAATATCAATTGTTTAAATTAACAAATGAGACAAAAGATAAAACATCTTGCTATCCAAAGACAAAAGATAGGTCCAATTGCTTAAATTTTGTTCATCAGAATATACAGGGCTTGTCTGGCAAAGATTTAGAAATTAGTTTATTTCTTAATTATGAAAGCATTCACATATTATGTGTTACAGAGCATTGGTTAAATAGCTCTCAGTTACCTATGATAAATTTTGATAATTACAGAGTTGTGAGTTCATTTACCAGAAATACAGCTATTAGAGGTGGATCTTTGATAATTTTACATAATTCCCTAAAATGTAAGGAACGTAAAGACTTGGTATCTTATTCCATTGAACGAACAATAGAATTATCATGTGTGGAACTTGAAAAAATAATTATTATCTGTGTTTACCGGCCCCCCTCAGGGAACTACCAAGAGTTTGAGTCTGTTATGGAGGAAGTACTGAGATTAATTTGTAAGAAAAATAAAAAAGTAATTGTTTGTGGAGACTTTAATATAAATATATTAGACATGTCACAGCTGTCTAGCAGATATTTAAATCTATTTAAATCATTCAATTTAGTTAATGTCTTTGATGAACCTACTAGAGTAACACCTACATCAGCCACTTGTATAGATAATATTTTTTGCAACAGTGATGTTACTAAAAAATCCATAGTTAATTTCATTAATTCTGACCATAGTGGACAATTTGTGACTATTGAGCACCATCATGCACCATTGGTCCTTGAGGTTACTTGTAGGCCTATTACAAAACACGGTGTTGAAAAATTTAAAAAAATGTTAATGATAGAATTTATTCTTTACCATTAGATGATAGTAACCCAAATAGTTTATATAACAGCGTCTTTAATGTTATCAAAAGTGAATCTAGTAAAATATTTAAACAAAAGTCCATTAAGATTTACACGAGTAAAAAGAAATTCAGTGACTGGGCTACACCAGGTATTTACAAAAGTAGGAGAAAATTATATGAGCTATATGCCCTAAAATCTAATTCTAGGGACCCTGAATTTATTGAGTATGTAAGAAATTACTCTAAAATATTTAAAAAAGTCTGTGTTACAGCTAAAAAACTTTTTATTGCCAATAAAATTAATGTTTCAAAAGATAAAGTAAAAACTGTTTGGAAAGTAATAAACCATGAAACAGGGAAAATAAAACAAAACGAACATACTTATTCGCTAAAGGTTAAGGATAAGTTAATTCAATCTGATAACGAAGTAGCCTCCGAATTTGAAAGGTTTTTCCACCAAATACCTATAGATACTACTTGTAGCCTCGGATCATGTTCAAACGGTGCGGTCGCCCTCCTTGAATCAAATGTAAACAAGATTAAGGAATCTTTTCATTTTAGACATATTGATGCTGAATTTATCCTCAAAACTTTTAAATCACTTAATAATAAGAAAACAGAGGATCTGTGGGGTATCTCAACTAATATTATTAAACCAATTATCTCTGAAATTGCGCCTCACCTAGCCCTAATTTTCAATAAATGCATTGATGAGGGGGTCTTTCCAAATCTTATGAAAAATAGTAAATTAATTCCACTTTACAAGTCTGGCGATAAGAGTGACCCTACTAATTTTAGACCCATTTCTATATTACCAGCCTTGAGCAAAATCTTTGAAAAGATTATTTATAATCAGCTATCATCTTATTTTACCCTTAACAAGTTATTTCATTGCAACCAATATGGTTTTACCAAGGGTAAATCCACTACAGACGCTGGAATTTCACTTTTAAAACACATTTTTGATGCTTGGGAGGGCAGACAAGACGCAATAGGTATTTTCTGTGACCTTTCTAAAGCATTTGATTGCGTAAGTCACGACACATTAATGAGGAAATTAGGGCATTATGGTGTCTCTATCAAATCACTCGGCCTTATTAAGTCATACTTGTCGGATCGAATACAAAAAGTTGTTATTAATAAAACTGAATCTGCTGGAACTTCACTAGTTATGGGCGTGCCTCAGGATCAATATTAGGTCCTTTACTATTTTTAATATATATTAACGACCTTCCTTACTATACAAGCACTTTATGTGAAACAGTGCTATTTGCCGATGATACTTCTCTTGTTTTTAAAGTTGACAGAGGCAGCAATTGTTCGGACGAGGTAAATAGTGCTCTATCAAAAGTTCTACAATGGTTTACATTAAATAACCTTTCATTAAATTCGAGAAAAACCAAATTTGTTAAGTTTTCTATACCAAATGTAAGGCAGGTTAATACACCCTTAAATATTAATGGTGAAGTGGTATCTCTTGTTGAGAGTACTAAGTTTTTAGGCATACACTTAGATTCCAGATTACAATGGTATACCCATATTGATGCTCTGTCAAGCAGACTTAGCTCAGCTGCGTATGCTGTTAAAAAAATAAGGCTTCTAGCTGATGTTGAAACAGCAAGGTTAGTTTACTTTAGTTATTTTCATAGTGTAATGTCTTATGGCATTTTGTTATGGGGATCAGCTGCCACCATTGAAAGTATTTTTATACTACAGAAAAGAGCAATTAGAGCTATATATAATTTAAGACCAAGGGATTCCCTTAGGGATAAGTTTAAAGAAATTAACATTTTAACATTGGCGGGGCAGTACATCTATGAAAATATAATCTATGTACACAAATATTACAATAATTTCATTAAGAATAGCGATGTTCATAAATTAAATACAAGAAATAAAAATAAGCTTGCTGTTCCAAATTTTAGATTACGTAAAACACAAAACTCATTCTTGGGGAAATGTATAACTTTTTATAACAAGTTACCACACAGTATTGTTAATCTACCTTTTAATAAACTTAAAACTCGAGTAAAAGAAACTTTGATGAGCAAAGGATATTATCGAGTCCAGGATTACTTGGATGATCGAAGTGTCTGGGACTAAAAAACCCTCGCTCGTTGAAATAAACAAATTGTTAATAAATTCTTAGGTAACTGTGTAACATAATAACATGTATATTTAACTGTACCTATTATAATAACCTTTTGTTACTTGTATAATACATTATTGCTAGTTTTTAAATGATTATATGCGCGTGTCCTGCGGTTGATTTTTTTTTTTTTAGTTGTGCTAATTTACACGGGTACCTGTTTTTGGTAATTTGTATCCTTCTGTGGCTTAAGGGTAGTCATACTCTCATTAAAATCTCTTCGGCAGTGTCGTGTGAGGCGGGTCGTTACGTTCCCTAAAACATGGTTGAGCGAAGCGATGGCTGGTTCATGCGTCATGCTCGTGAACGGGTGCTGCCAGCGGAGATGAGTCTGCTCTTTGCTATACTGGGTACTACTCGTATTTATTATAATTTTAATTTAACTTAAATATATTATTTTAAAACTGTATGACACGGCATTCCTAATATAGGCATGTTTTCTAAATATTTTTGTTAATTATACTATGTAATGGAAAGTGACTTCATGAATTATCAATATTGAAGTCATTTTCCAAATTGACGACTCTGTATCTATTTAATACAGGGAAAAAAAACAGCCCTTGCTGAGTTTCTTGCCGGTTCTTCTCAGTACAAGGTCTCCCGCCGTAGATTTGCGAACCGATGGCGTAGCTTTTCGACATTCACAAGTGCTTGTAACAGCCCAGACTGAATAAATGATTTTGAATTTGAATTTGAATTTGAATTTATGTCCGCGTTGTGTTAAAAAGGCTTTATTTAATCGCATTTTGTTTTCATTATTGAGTTGGTTGCAAATTTGATTGTATAATATTAGTTGCTCTATCCGCGGTGTTGCCAGCTTATATCCGTATTTTTCTATAGGAAAGTTATGTATTCAAATGCTATTTTGTTTCGTTTCCTAGGTCACAATATATTGTGCAGGAGTTTTTGACTTTATACTTTATAAGCATATACAAATCTTTGCTATTTTTAATATTAGGTATTTAAATTTAAAGTCGCCGTTTTGTATAAACTGCGAAATGTTTTAAGAATGTTATTTGTACAATTCCCTTATCGAAGAAGCTTATTTTATTCATCAAAGATAGAAAATAAAAATCATTTTAAAAATAAAATACAACTTATACAACTGTATATACCTTCCTCTCAATGCTATGCAACCTTCTTGTAAATTTTAACTATTAACAGGAAATAAATATGATTTCATAAGAAAAATATACATAGAGTATACTTAGAAACCCTATATTTTGCATATAAATCTAAATTAATTGATATGAAACTCGCTCAAGTTTACTGCTTTATTCATGTGTCTTTTATTTCTACTTACTGTTTATAAATATATGTTACGGGCCAAGTGGTTAATGCCCGGGCAGTATGAATAATGCCCAGTTAATCGGGCCGAGTGATTAATTACAATCTAAACTCACCTATTTATCACATTGCCCGGGCATTATGAATATGGCTACATGATGATCGGGCAATGTGATTAATAGGTAAATTTTACGTGGTGCGCTGCGATGCGGGGCCGGATACCGAGACCGAAACGTCAGAGACCGAAACATATTCTATTCTGTGTTGTTCTGTTTTATTCTTCACTTTCTATTCTGTTCTGTTCTATTGTGTTCGATTCTGTTCAGGTCTGTTCCATTCTATTCTATTCGATTCTATTTCATTCCATTCTGCTCTACTTTACTCTACTCTACTCTATTCCATTCCATTTCATTCCATTCTACTCTATTCTTTCTACTCTACTCTACTCTATTCTATTCCATTCCTTTCCATTCCATTCCATTCCATACCATTCCATTCCATTCCATTCCATTCCATTCTTCCATTTAAAATTTTGAAATAAACACTAAACTATAAAACATGTTTTTATTATAACTCTACCCGATAATTGATTTCATTACTTGTGATACTTGGTCTATCTAACTAAATATTCATATGAAAGTATTGAACACGCATCACTCTGCCCAATAAGCACTGGTCATTATTCATAATGCCCGAGCAATGTGATAAATTGATTGGTTATAATCACATAGCCCGCTCTTTTTGGGCATTATTCATATTGCCCGGGCATTATGAATAGTGCCCGATTAATCACTTAGCCCATACATACTCTCTTATATCTTCTCATATATCATCTTATATAGATGCTCTTTTAATTTATCTTATTTATTATTTATTAATAAAAATACTAATATTTTTTATATTACATTTTATTATTTAATTTAAAGCATTTAAGCAGAAGAATCTAGGAGCTGTAGTAACTTAATATTTATGTATAATATTTGTTATACGACCATTTATCACGACTCATTGCCAGAGAAACAATCTATATAAAGGGAGACACATAACTCATAACTATGTAGACAGACCATATATCCAAATCCGCACAAACCCGAAAAAAGCGATTAGTTATCGGGTATTTATCAAAGCACGTGGCACTTGGGCCGGAAGCAGTGTAAGTAACAAACATGGCGGCCGGATGCGGGCCGTAACTCAGGCCGCAAAGCCTCGTAGTATCCGGCGATGCCTGAGACAAAGATGAGGAACGATAGCTCTGTGTAGTGTCGTTTAATGTTACGTTAAAGGTCTGTTTGAATTGGTTCGGGAGAAACGTGAAGAATACGAAGAACGTAAAATGTAAGACTAAAAGGGTTTACGGTTGTTATTAAGGCAAATGTCTTCCTTAATGCCTAGTGATTGTTTGGTACATTCTGGATTCACTTAACTATCACAATTTTGAGTTCACAGGTTTTTCCACCTGGTATTCTTTAAAAAAAATTTTGGTCCTAACAACATTGTGATCAATTTGAACCAACATTTTGATTTCACACGAGCCTAGCAAGACGTTAGACGAGACGTTAGAGTTAGACGTTAGAGTTACTACAAATAAGATTATATTGATTTTCTTATTATTGTTACATAGATAAGACAATTAAGATCTTACTCTTGTAAGAGTCGAAGTCTGTTGCTGTCTGTTCTAATTTAATGTGCCCATTACAATTGACTAGCTAAAGAGTGATACTAATATTAGTGGCAGAGCAAGATATAAGCGACAATTGTACTCAAGGCGTGGACAGACGATTTGGTTCGATGTAGCCTGGTGAGCAATGTGAACAACTTATAACAAGGGCGCCATCACACTAACTCAATCAGAGTTGTCAATGTCAATCCACCTTTCATGTACAACAATAACAAATAATTTGTCAAATGCAGTTCAGTATTTTAGTTGAAATTAATAAGAAAACAATGTACTAATGTTATGGAATTATGGATTAAGCATTTATATGCCAATCATGAACTAAGTGTAAAAAAAACAACGTTACACTCTATCAGGTTAGATCAGGCATTTTTCGTGTTACTATAAATATAAAATGCCTGATCTAACCAATTCATCTAATAATTATAAGAAGGAACTTATTCAATGTTAATATAAAGAATGATTTTTCTATCTAATTCACCTAGTGAGTCTAACTAAGAGTTTGGTTAATATTAACACGAAAGATGATTATTAATGATGTTTACACTTACCATAGTTAAAACAAAAATGTCGAATTTGTCAACTTAACAACGAGGGTTGTTGAAACTGGTTCAAGATATTTATCTGCTCGTGTTAACTAGGTATTAGAAATGTTCGAATCTAACATAAAGACACACGTTGGAAACGACTATTGTGCTTATTAGAATTAATAAATAACATAACATAACCGCACAAAAAGCGGCCTTATTGCTTAACATATGTTCAGATCAATCACAGGTTCACGTTTTGATTTAACTAATCGTATTTGTTTAATTTTATTATTATCATAGTAGATTCATTTAGTTTAAGACCAAATAAGAGAAAATAGACCTAAGTTAGCTTTTATTTTTTAGAGTTTAGAGCATCTTTACCCCTGGATAATAACCATCTATACGATTCCGCTTTCATCTCCGTTCGCCATTTATTGCGTTACTATAACTTGTATTAACATAGACTATAAATCTTTCTAGATTCGACAATCACAATACATGAACAAGGCAAATAATAAGCGATTCAAAATATGGCTTTTAAGTTGTTTTGGGAAAATTTATTGAGCGACCTATTTTACTTGTAAAATAAGTTCTAACATGACTAGTGAGTTATTAAAATCAAACTTAACCATAGTTATAATTTAGGTAGTCCTTAATAGATAAAAGATTATTGAGGCAAAAATCTGTCATGATTTTTTATTTAATGACGCTTTTGATAGGAAAATTTAAAAAAAAATCTGTATCTCATTACAAGAACGACACAAAACCTCTTAAGGAAATCCTTGTAAAGGAGATATGAAAATTCTGGTACAAGCGTCGCTCCGGAGAAAATGGAATGTTAAAACGAAACAACATCTCTACGGTTTTCGACATTAATTTCTTTTGGTAACGAAAGCTGTTTTTGTAATAAACATATTTTTTATTTAATTTATGTTTTCAATTAAACGTCCAAAGGGAAAGTAATTAATTTTCAATATCTTGTCTGGCGTGGACGCTTTAATATAATCCCTCCGTAAATTTTCTCCCTTGTTTATTAACAGAGCTTGCTCCTTATTGACCACTGTTGGCGATCTCGTAAACTCCTACGTTTATTATTACAATATTGTTGGTAGATTATGATATGAGTATTTTCACACCAGAGTTTGGTTTGTAATTTAGTTAAGCAATTGATATTGTTGGTACAGAGTGTCGCGTTAATTGGAGACGTTTTTGTCAATATATTACGCAGTTGATCGGTATAAGAAATAAATAGAGACTTCCTACACTCATAATATTTTGTAATAGCCCAGATAACTTTGCAGCCACGAATATAGTTTTTCCTTAAGACAGCAACACAGACTCCTCACAAAGAGCTAGAAACTCCCTCAGAATTACCAAGTGCTGTGGAGATTATGCTGCACTCAGACTGAACTAATAGACTGCCTCCCTACCTGCGGGCCGTGGTCGGGTACTATCTGCGCGACAGGACGATCGGCGTGATGGGACGGGACGGGACGGGTCGAATGCGGCGTTCCGCAGGGGTCGGTGTTGGGACCCCTGCTATGGAACCTCGCATACGATGCGGTCCTTCGCACCAGCCTTCCTCGTGGCGTGAGTGTCGTTTGCTACGCTGACGACACTCTCGTCGTGACGACTGGGGCCGATTTCGTGCCGGTGCTCAGGCTTGCCGAGCTTGGGGTAGCATGTGTCGTGCGGGCGATCCGCCGGCTGGATTTAGAAATAGCGCCTCACAAAACCGAGGCGCTATGGTTCCACGGCTTTCCGAGGCGCTGGGAACCACCCAGCTGCCGGATCCGGGTGGGTGGCGCGGTGATCCCGGTGGGACCGTACATCAAGAACCTGGGCCTTACCCTGGACCGCCGCTGGAGCTTCGAGGAGCACTTCGTGCGGTTGGTCCCCCGAGCCAAAAGGCTGGCGGGCGCGTTGCATCGCCTGCTGCCCAATCTCGGGGGACCGAGGGATGGATTTTGCCGCCTGTACGAGGACGTCGTGCGATCCGTAGCCATGTATGAGGCCCCCATGTGGTCGCAAGACGGCATGAGGTCCCCTCGCTGCAGAGCTCTGCTACGGAGCCTGCAGCGGATAATGGCCATACGGATCGTACGAGGCTAACGAACCATCTCGTACGAGGCGGCGACGGTTCTGGGACGCTCCTCCCCATTCGACATCCTGGCCGACATGTACGCGGCGACGTATGCGTCGCCGCGTGTTGACCGGGGGAGCGCCCTGGAACCCATACGGCGATCCATACCCTGGAGCCCATACCCATATGGATACGGCGACCCGGGAGGGACCACGCCCCTTTCGTGGCCGGGGGGCATCGTCGCAGGTGGAGATCGGGGGAGGTATTGAACCCTCCTCGGGGGACCGAGGAGGGTTCCCCTGTATCAGCAGGGGAGCGGAGGCTGGAGATTCCCGGATGTCGCTTGGCGTTTCCGGGGGCTTTCTACATGCCTGAAGAAGGTCATCCCTCAGGTTTTTATTGGGTAGGCCTCCCAACTCTGCAGATTTTATTTTTAACTGACTGGGTAGTTAGTAGTTAAGTTGACTCAAATCTAAACCGGAAGTTATATACTTCCGGTTTAGATTTGAGTCAACTATAACCCCCAAGAATGTCACATTTGATTCAATCCTTAATTTAAAAATATTAAATTCAATGTCAGTATTAACATATATAGTTCGTATGTAATAGAGATGTGTCAATCTTTACAGAAACGACTCAGTGAGTCGTATCTTCCAAGTGATCCACTGATTCGAATCTCTAACTTGGCTTCCCTTCAATTGTCCCTTCCCATTATAAAAATGTCTTCTACCAGGGGTTCCTTTAAGTATGCTGCTGCCAAAATATGGAATAACTTGCCACCACCCATTCGAATAGATTCGCTACAGTCTTTTCGAAATAAATGTCGTGAATGGCTGCTTATGCTGCAATCACTGGTAATATAGCATAGATGGACTGATGGAGCGCCTATTTTATTATTAGTATTTACTCAGTTTTTATTTTTCATTTTTAATTATATTTGGTTTTGTACGTCTAACACTGCTTTTTAACAATAAATTGTGAAAGGTTGCGACAGAATAACAAAGGTTGTCGCTAGTCGGCAACTACTGAGTTATAAACCGTTACGTCTATACAAAAATGAAAAATTCACAATGTTAAAATCAAAAATAATGTAAGTATGTAAATACAAATAAATTGATTTATTATTATTATTCAAATGAATCATTCGCTCAATTGCATCTCGGTTTCAATTGGCACGCGGCGCTCGCACGATTGAGATAAGTCCTCGAAACGCATGTTTAAAAAAGTTCTCAAATCATATCTTTTAGAAAAACAAAAAATCGGTTTACCTGCTGGGTTTTCATTAGATTATTTTCGAGTATAGTCGATTCGTGTGTGTTTGGTTATAGTGCATTGGAATATTTGCGAGTATGTGTGTGTATATATATGTACATATGTCTGTATGTATATGTATATATATATTTATAACTTATATATTAGATTCTTGATATTCAATAGTAGTTTGTATTTAATAGTTGATTTTTGTATTTAATAGTAGTATATCTGTTCAATTTATGACAGCTGCGTAACATGTATCCATTAGTTTACCAAAGTTTCCATTAGTCACATATGTTTAGTTTTTATTTCATTTTATTCTTTATATTGGCATATAAATCGTTTGGCAGTTTGATACCTTTTTTTAGGCCTCAGGGTTACAGCAGAATATCAGTGATTTGCTCGTCTGTATGGGCAAATCGTATGCTGAGCTGTTTACCTATTTGCACCGCTATAACACATATCCATAGTACTAACACAGTGCAAATATAAACAATTCCTTTGTTTTGTACATGATTATTTTCATGTTTTATTTATTTATTTATTTATTTTTTCTTCTGTTTCTGCTTTTAATTTTGTGTTTGTATACTGTGTTTCAACTGTTAATTATGTGCAAATAAAAAAATTATCTATCTATCTATCATAAGTGAATAGTTCAGAGTCGGAGCGCTTCGGATTACGTCGCTCAATTGCATCTCGGTGTCATTCAATACGCGACGCTTACACGATTGACTCCGAGTCACTGATACAAATGAATCAATATCTGTATCAAGTGTATTTGTGACAGATATCAAAATATTTGTATCAGTAACTCTAAATCGATTTAATCGGTTCAGAGTCACTGATACAAATGATGCAAATGAACCACTTTATTGATTCGAATCTTTGTACTGATCTGGATACAAATGAAACGTATCTCAATAAAGATACGTTTTTTCCATCATTAGTCCTCATATCGACCTCACCTCCCCGTTTGTGAAACCGAATAAACGCCGCAAATTTCCCTGGAGTGCCAAATTATTGGCTCGAAATGCTGTGTGTACCACTTTTCACCCAGTTCGTATGGCTATCATGGAATTGTTTTTAACGGACAGTTAATATTAAACCAAGCGAACAAGTCTCGTTAACGCCTTTTGTGGATATGATCGGTGTGAACGATTTAATTTTTCATGCATACGGACAATCCTATTTAAAAGTATCACAAAATAGAATTCATTGGAAACAAAAACGTATTTATTTTAATATACCTCTATCATTAGATTGTATATACACAAAGTTAGTTTGAATTCGGAAGTTGATAATTTTCTCACAATTTAATTTTTCTCAAATTGTCTCAAAATGTATTTACAATAATACTACAGAATTAATATCTAGTGGTGTTATTGATTTTTTATGTTTAAAGTTTAACTCATATAAAAATAAATATGAGTATTTGTATGTGTACACATAAATAATATATCTATAATATAATTTTCACTTCTGTTTGCGACAACTATATGTTTTTTTTAATCAATTTTCAATAGGTTAACTGATAGAGAAAGCCTAGGATAAAGTCGACCCTGTATTCCTATTTAGTGCAATGCAAAGCCAAATAAATAAACAAATTATATGGAATGTTTTCAAAATATTCTTAAAATTAACTGAATTTATTTCGTATTCTTGAAATATATGTGTGTAATCAAATGTATTTAAAATTACTATATTATACCTACCAGTAAATATCTTTAAAGTATAAAGTACGTATATGTATAATTAAATTGCTACCATATAACCAGCAATATCTCATGTCTTTTATCCCATTTTACCATGGAGAAGAGACATTCTCCCGTGCTAAAATTTATCATATGTCCCCGGGTCTAAATTTACGAAATTTCTTCAAAATAACTATAACATTATTGCCAACTCGTGAAATTTACTTATCTGTTAAGTTACAAACTTAGATTTTTATAATGAAACTCTTTCCATACTGACTTTAATCACCTATTTCAATTCCTCACAGCCCTTTTTTCGCATAATAAATTTAACTTCGTTATTCTCTAAATTTCTTACCAGTTACGAAATTTCATTTAAATCAGGTCAGTAGTTTTGGCTGGAAAGCGTGACAGACAGAGTTACTTTCGTATTCATAAATAAGTAAGGGTTTAACACTTTAGAATAAAATCGCAAAAAGGAATTGTTTTCATATTTACAAGATAATAGCGGTCCGGTACGTGCTTCGCTACGTATAAAAAAAATATTTTTTTAATTGCTAGCTATTTTAAAACTTAATCCAAAACATTTAGATAATATTTCCACCTACAATAATACACTTTCATTTCCACTACACCCAAAAAAATTACATTAAATCTAATTATATAAGCAGTAAATGATGCCAATGTTTGGTGTTGATTTGAAGATATTACATTCTCAAGTGTAAATATGTGTTTTCCCGTATAAATTGTAAACACACATGTACATTGTATGATAACGACATAATTTATTGTAAATGTTGTTATTACTTTTGATAAAGCTGATAAGTTTCTTGCGCCCATTCTTCTTATCAGCTAAAAAAATACGTTCTGAATGGGTGGTAGGGAAAAAAATCTCGGACGATTCGAAGAGCTTTCTATAAAGTCGTATTTGAATAAAGTTAATTTTCATTTTGATGTTGTTTTGGAGTAATGCAAAACACAATTAACGCAAAAAAAAAACAAAAGAAAACAATATAAATAGCATGTAAACATAAACGCTACACATCTATTTAATGAGACGATGCATGACCGCTCTAAAACAATTGTCTTGCATAGTTATACTAAATTACATAAAAAAAGAATAAGAATAAAATAATAATTACATGAAGAAAGAAATTACATAAATCATATAAATTATATAGTTAATTTTCATTTTGATGTTGTTTTGGAGTAATGCAAAACACAATTAACGCAAAAAAAAACAGAAGAAAACAATATAAATAGCATGTAAACATAAACGTTACACATCTATTTAATGAGACGATGCATGACCGCTCTAAAACAATTGTCTTGCATAGTTATACTAATTTACATAAAAAAAAGAATAAGAATAAAAGAATAATTACATGAAGAAAGAAATTACATAAATCATATAAATTATATAAAAAAACATACAAAACAAAATAATATAAATAGCATGTAATGTAAACATAAACGCTACACATCTATTTAATGAGACGATGCATGACCGCTCTAAAACAATTGTCTTGCATAGTTATACTAAATTACATAAAAAAAAGAATAAGAATAAAAGAATAATTACATGAAGAAAGAAATTACATAAATCATATAAATTATATAAAAAAACATACAAAACAAAACAATATAAATAGCATGTAATGTAAGCATAAGCGCTACACATCTATTTAATGAGACGATGCATGACCGCTCTAAAACAGTTGTCTTGCATACTTATACTAAATTACATAAAAAAAGAAAGAAGAATAAAAAAAGACTTACATGAGGAAAGAAATTACATTAATCATATAAATGATATTAAAAAAAATCTGTGTCAACGTGTGTCAGACCGAGATGAAGCTATCTGAGTAACTCACACACAAATGGGCAGAGTAAAGATGAAGTCTTGGAGTTACCTCTACATTTCCTTCAAAATCAACTACTCCATAAGGAAATTCTGTGTCGTTTTAATACATACGTTCTGAATATATCAAATTAGGTAACGTATGTAAATGCTTTGTACACTCAACCAAAGAAACTTGGCGTTCTGTTATGTATATGCCCATAAATCTGATTTATGCGTAGGGAGAAAGGGGAAACAGCACGCAAAACATTTTTGGTTCAACAAAATATCAATATATAAAACTTTTGCTCTAGTTTTTTGCTTTATGACGCTTGACGAAAAGAATTAAATGGGTATTGTATTTTTGCCGTATTTGCTTTAATAAAATTATAAACTTGGTTATAATATTTACACATTTTATTGTGTGTACACAAACAGATAGATAAAATTGTATGAGAAGGTACTGTTTATTCAATTTTATTAAATAAGAGATATAAACATATATTTTCTCAATCGTGATTGGGAATTTGAGTATAATTTTGACAACCTTCTTCGAGGTAAATTGAAATGGCCAGGCCACATACATGCGAGTAGTGGTTAAAAAAAATTGTACTCGTATGAAAACCCATATCTGTCTTGTACTCCTTGCGTATTTTACAAATAAAACGATGTTTTACTCCGTAACATGTTAATCAAGAGGATAACTTATCAGTTTTACATAAATTTTGAATTGGTTTGATACTTCTTTGATAGTGAAAAAAAATGTTGTTCTTTTTTCATTATTAATTTTGCAAAGGAATTGTATCTGACAAAATGAGTTCAAGTGAGGATAGTGATTCGCACAGAAAAGGCTGCTACGCAAACTTCGACCTCTTTAGAATTATTTCAAACAAATATATCTATAAAGTCTACATTTAAATAATTGTACATTCATTATGTATTTTGTAATAAGAATTACTGCCAAGGTTTCAAGTTTCAATTTCACCTCGTCATTTGTGAAAACTTCTATACAAATCTGAGCCATAACTAGTATGTGTTTAGTATCTGTTTCGGCTTCTCCTCGGCCCTCATTTATACGTTCATCCATCAATGCCCCTTCTGCTGGCTGCTGCAGTAATGTACTATAAACATGATAAAATGTTCACAGCTGGTGTACGTTCTCACCGTCTGGCATGAGCCTTTCCTAGGTTATGGTCTTAGTTAACCACTTTGACCCGGTGCAGATTACTTAACGTTATAATACCACTCGTAACCTCTTCGTAGGTACAGATGACGGGATATGCAAATGCGGGTAGGATACGTTGTTTACCTCTTCCTTTACCATCAGATAAATACGATATAGATGAAATTCGAAAAACTAAATACATTTATACATAGCAGGATCGTTTTGAGCTTCCTGATTAAAAGATTAATCAATGACAAATGAAATTTTGATTAAAAATAAGAAGTTTCGATTAAGTAAATGTATCACAAATGACGAATAATCGCAATAAAAGTGATCAAAGATTGGTTTCAAGCTTGATTGAACCTCATGTTTGAAACTCAAGAAACAAAAAAAAAATATGATAGATTTCAAATCAACAATTCGCTATTTTGTTCTGTCCATGCCTTATGATAATGTATTATCTTAATATCCTTAATTCCTTAATTCTGTAAAAATAATATTAAACCTATTAATATTAAAATAAGACAATGATTCCCTGGTTGCTTTGCAAATATAACTAAGGTAGAAAATATAACTTAGGTGTCAACCAGTGTGTCTCAGGCGTATTTTAATTTTGGCGTCAGCATAGATGAAGAAAGCTTAATTTCCCTTGTTGATACTATAATTCACTTGCTCATGTATGCGCATCAAATTACAGCCTGCCTCATTATTTATTTTGAGCTCTTTACACAAAATATTAGGAGGCTAATTTATAGCCTGTATGTTATTATTTGATACACTTTTTTATAATTAGATTTAATTTAATAAGTACTACAAATATGCTATCAATTATGATAGTCGTGTAGTGGAGTACGATCAACGTAGATCTTACAACGATAACGGCATTGTTCATGTGTCAACCTTATCATCATTGCATCATTGTTGCATCGTCATTGCATCACCATTGCATAAACACAGTAAAATCATTGTATCATCATTGCATCATGTCCTCCCCTCGATTAGCGCAAACACTAACAGGAACAATTTGAAATTTCAATGCGATGCGATCTTCTGTGAAATGGAAGACCTCCATATTCAAGCGGCTCTCTTAGCTTACTAATGGCCAAATACTGAAACGCCTCTTAAATATTTAACGGCTTCTCAAATAATTAAGCAGCTCCCAAACTCGCATTTCGCATACTCAAAAGCAATAGATAAGCAGCTGTTAATTTTTGAGTATATCTTAAATTAAATCGCACTTAAGATACACTCAAATGAATTTTCGAATACTGAAACGCAACTCAACGCTAACTCTCACTCAAATCAGTAGTCAAATCGCCTTGAGACGTCGTTAAATGTGCGAGTGGTCGCGAGGTATCGTAAACGCTATATAACGTTTGCTTATATCACCGAAAAGTGATATTAATGTCTGTGTCATCGTTATCGTCTCTTTCGGATAGTGAAGAAATACCTAGAGCTCTTTGTTTTCAATTATATGTTGATATCTGAAAGTACATAAAATAGTACCTATACATAACCTATTAATAATAAATTTACATGAATGGACATATAAGTTGTGCCTGAGTGTTTTATTAATAAATCACCCGGTACAAGTACATATCAATCACAAGATCTCACTTCTTTAATACAATATTATACAATTTATGTTTCATATCTTTTGATTACTTCTAAAAGTATTTCTTTTTACCTGGTGTATAATTTGAGCCGCGTTCCTTTTTGATATTTTCCATTGTTATATATATATCTTGTAATTAGATAAATATAGAGTAATAAAATAATTAATTTCTCAACTTTTTATAATTTGAAAAAACTTTTGCTCTAAATTAACCGCGTACTTTGTCAACAATATCATATGTCAACGTTTCGTTCCACGAATATCGCCTTATCGATTTCAACAAAAAAAGTACTCATTTTTCATTCATTTTTGGATTTGTTCAAAATCAAGCATTCATTGTACATGAAAATCTAATATTAAACCGTTTTGTCTTATGTTGATAAAATATTATTTGCATAAAATACATTACTTATCCAAACAATGCTGCGTGTAATGGATACACAACGTAAAGTAATCTTATGTGTAACTGAGAACATACTTTTTTAAAGAATGACGGCTGCTTACTTGATCACGCCTTCAAATCTTATAACTGAGTAAAAGAGTTGAGTAGTGTTTCAATATTCGGCCGTAAGTATGTTACGTGAGTTTGAATTTCATAATTAATAACATAATTATATAACTAGAAATATTTTATATCGTTTACTTACTTATTGCATCATTCCAATACTTTATATAAATAAAAACTACCGTAAAGGTTAAGATTTACTACTTTAATGTATAAAATGTGATTATTTTAATGTATGTCATGACAACATATGTTAATAATCCTACTACTATTATAAAGGCGAAAGTTTGTAAGTATGGATGTATGGATGTTTGTTACTCTTTCACGTAAAAACTACCGAGTGGATTTGAATGAAACTTTACCACAATATAGCTTATACATCAGAATAACACATAAGCTACAATTTTTTACGTTTCTAATGTGAGGTCTTAAAAAAAAACACATTTTTTGCGCTTACATTGCAAACGCTGACTGAATCCTACAAGGTAGATCAAAACAATTTACTACAGTATTGTACAACTTAAAAAGGTCTACAAAAAAGTCCGTGATGGTATATGTTTATCTCTTAGGGATAACCCACAATAACCATCTAGACTAGACGGGACGAACCTGAAGTCCACGCGAACGAAGTCGCGGGCAAAAGCTAGTGTTAACATAATGTTGTTATTTAGTCGATTGTGTTAATTATTTAATTATTCTTATTGCACACAATGCCATTAATCAGATAATCTGAAATGAAAAGTCCTAAACCTATTATACTACTCTAGCCCATTATCAAATCAAAGCCATACAAACACAAACAATCCACCCTATTACCGATATGACGCAAAACTTCATTCTTTCATATTAGTTATCGCGAAAACTGAAACGGCTCATGATACTTCACTTTCACACAATGTCGTTTTTATCAAATGTGAACGAAAATCGACTTAATTTCAACAGAGATAAAGGTCATAAGGAAGGATTGGGTAAATTGGCACGCTGATGTTATCATGTACGCTCGAAGTGTCTGTCGCCAACAAAGGTTATAATTTTTCCGGCACAACAGTTTTTTGAGTTTTTCTGTTTTGTATGGAAGTTTTCTGTTAATAAAAGTAAGCGGTGCCTTTAGAGAGCTTTGTTTTGTTGCCGGTAATATTTGCTTCAATTTTGTTTTATTGTTCTGTTGGTGTGTATGAATATGAGCATTATATAAATGAATTATTAACGATGGTGGTACTGATTTGTTAGATTCTTTTTATAACTTTTCGTTTTAGCAGCAATCATTAACAAATATTACTTGCATTCATTTGCCTATTTCAACAATAGATTATTTTCTTAGATACAGATATATATCTAAATTTGCTAGAATTGGATTTAGTATAAAAATTTATAATTAATTTAAGAAATCGTTTTATGCAAACCCATTGCCATTTTTAGTTACACTAAGGTAATCTATTTGTCTATAAATAAATCCTTACAATCCATCAAACATCTTTTTACGTCTTTCGATTCTCTTTACTGGCGAGGGCCGCGATATAGTTGCGATAACTATGAGAAAAAATCAAAATTAACTTTATTCAAATATGACTTTTATAGAAAGCTCTTTGAATCGTCCAATTTTTTCCCTAACCCTTCAGGACGTAATTTTTTTAGCTTGATATTTTTTTTTTTATTGTTAAAGTTGGCAACTCTTAAGCAGGCTGCCCACTGATGGTAAGTGGTAAAGTCGCCTATAGTACATGTGGTTCCCACGAGATTCGCAGCAAATCTGCAAAAACTCATAAGAACCACAGTGTACGTTGCCCACTTGTGACATAAGATGTAAGTCAACAGTTAACCCAGTAATTTCACTGCCTATCTTACCCTTCACGCTGGAACACAGCAAGCGAAACCCTGCTGTTTGGCGGCCGAAATAAATAAAACGGAGGTACCCATTCAGACGACCCTGGTACGGAGTTCTCCTCCTTAGCAAATAGCAGACGAAACGATAAGAATAAGTTATCAGAAAGTAATAACAACATTTACAAGAAAATTATGTCGTTATTCCTTTTACAATGTCACATATGTGTATACAATTTATACGAAAATAATTATTGACCAATTTAGAATCGTAATATCTTCAAATCAACACCAAAGCATTTATCAATAATTTAAATAAACATTGACTTTGTAAATAGCCTTACTTAGAAAGATAACTAAGTGCTTACGACAATGAAATTACTCTGGCTTACAGTCGGGTCAATTTAATAGGTCACATTTGACAATTTGTTAAATAGTGAGGTGACTGCTTAAACACTCCGATATGGTGAAATACGATATTTTATTTAAACATATGTGAAATCGAAATCCTGTTTTATGGAATAACTTTTTTTATGAGATAGGGGGCAAACGAGCAAATGGAATCACTTGATGGTAAGTAATTATCGCTGCCCGCAACAACAGACGTGGTTGCCGGCCTTTTAAATAGGAATACCGCTCTTTTTTAGGTACTGTAATAATATATTTTTACGAGTTTAATTGCCTTAACATTTTTAACATCATTATTTCTGCTGTTTAATGAGTTATTATTTTTTTTTATTTATAAACAAAAGAATAACATGTTTTATTTTAATAAAAAATTTGATTATTCATTCATGGTTGAAAATCCCTTTCACAAGTAAATGATTGATGCATTCGATTTTTTGAGGAATATCACTAACGTTCAGAACTTCACTGAACGCAACATTGTAACAACGGTCATTTGTCCATTTCAAAACTAAAAAAAATGTGAATATTTTAATGTGCCCATTACAAGGTTAGTTGAGGAATTTTAGAAATGTCAAATGTGGCCTATGAAATTACTCTGCTTACGTGGGTAATTTCATATTTCGTGTAATAAAAAGAAATATACACTGCAATTGAGAAATTAGCTGTTTACCGTCCTCTTAATATACTGAAGAGGAAAGTTCAACCTTCGATCCTGTCGTGTGTGGTGAAGGAAATATTGTAGAAAGCACTCCGTTAACTGACTCAGCCAGTATTGGAGTTTTTGGTGTTGACATTGACATTGGTATCAATACCAGCACAATTTTACAGGGTAACTCTAAATTAGTCTCAATCTTAGTGTACTGGTATAATAATGAAGCGTCACCACAGTCACCTGGATGTGGCCCATACACCATACCAGACATACGGCAAAGACATTCTATCCCACGTTAATTTGATGGTAGTGAACTTTCACAAGCAAAGTAATAGATTCAATAACAATCTAATCCAAATTAGACATTCTTATCTAAGTATTCATAATTCTACACAAGTTACATTTTACGCTACTTGCTAATTAGATTACTGTTAAGCTACATTCATTACTTTACAAAGTTATAATTTACTTTTTTTCGAGGTATTATGAAAATGAAAGGATATTAAATTAATTTGAATTAGGCTATTTTGATAAAATTTTGTTATCTTGTCTCTTGTGAGCTGCAGACTAGTAAAGGATACAAGAAGCTCAATATTTATCTGTTACATTCAAAAGAGCAAGGACGATTCAAAAGAGCTTTCTATAAAGTCATATTTGAATAAAGTTAATTTAGATTTTGATACGGTGATTAGTTGTTAATAAATAAACTATTTGGGTCCAAATAGTTTAACAAGCAGATTTACAATTATTTGGACGTGGTAGGTACCTTAATAGAATGGAGTTACCACGTTAAATGTCTTCAAAACCCAAAATCTAGCCTGTGATCTATCAATCAGTGTTGCCATAAATAATATTCCCCTAGCACTGGACAGCATTAGTAGTAGTGCTAGAAGAGAAGAAGTGGAAAGTGAGAAGGTCAAATCTGTCAAAAATATTCTTACAATACGAATAGTAGTAATGGAAAATTAAAAGGAAAAAAGGAAGTATGGAAAGAATTTAAAAGATACCAATTTTGAACTTCTTTCTTTAGTCTCAACCCTCAATTGTTAGTCAGCTTATCACCCTAACTCGATGCAATAAAATTCAATTTGCCAAATCTCCCCTTACCTTATAGAGAGTATGTCTTAATAAATAGTTCCGTTTCGAGTGCTGAAGCTGGTGATACGCCCTCAGACGTTAATAACTTTCTTAGAGTTAATTAAACTTGTCTCTAAGGGTTTAGTTTGGTGATTTACTAGGCCCTGATGCTTTACAAACCACTTTGGTTTCGGAATTAATTTTACTAGTTAAGATGGATTAGGCAAGTACAATGCGAGCTTAATTGCCGCGAATTTTGCAGACAATTTTCATTGTTCCGTATATTTGGGGAGTTTGTTTCCTTTGTGACGCTGTTTGGATTCAAAATTGGCTTCTTACCGTATATCTATCCTGTATCTTTTGCATTGAAAAGCTACAACCAAGTTATGTAATTAACTGTCTCATAGATTTACAATAGTATTTATTAGATATGCAGATAGTATCATGTAAAAATTCTTAGCTAACAAAGAGTTCTTAACATATACTTTTTAACTTGTAGGAATAATTTTATTTTTATAAAAACATGAAGTTGAAGCAGCATCATTATTCATAAAATACTATTATTTTATGAATAATAAAATAATACTTTACCTACCATAGTTAGGGTAGGTTCTATAACCTACCCTAACTTTGTTAGGGCGATTAGGGCCCGTGGGCTCAGTGCGGATTAGTTGATTGCATACATCTTTGAATTACTTAGCAGATGTGCAAATATAATGCAAATTTTATTACCCTATTTATGTTATCACAGAAGCATCTGAATAATGTACATATGAAATTAGAAAAACGATAAACACATTGATACATGGCTGGACCGACGTAGGGCCCCTGAATCATTTGATTTGTCGCCCAGTGCCAATACCACAATGCCACCGATGCTCCTTAAAGAAATATAATAGAACTTGTAGTGATGTCAGCCTGTAGGAGCGCCCATAATTAAGGGCGAGGCTCAGGGTTCGATATTGACACCATTACTTTTCTTAATTTATACTAACGAACTTTTATACTTCACAAATAACTTGTGAGATATACCTAGTACTATTTGCAATATATACTTCATCAACATTTAAGGTTGACAAAGGGAATGCAGATTCTGATTCTGTAAATACTGTCACTGTCTAAAATATCACATATTTGGTTCACGACAAATAACTTATCACTTACATAATGCAATTAAAACTAAATAAATATAAAAAAGTAAATTTAATATTTTCATTATTCAATGCTAGAAAAGTGAACAATATAGTACTCGTAAAAACTAATGACGAAATTGTAGAATTTACTGGTAGTACAAAATTTTTGAGCATTCTACTCGATTCTAGATTACAATGGGATCTCCATATTAAATATTTGGCAAAAGATTTATCACTGCTGCAATGTATAACTTTCTACAAAACATTTCCAGAAAGTGTCACTGGTTTGTTTTTAATTAATTTGAAACAGCTGTTAAAAATAATCTAATGATAAAAGCGTATAAGCGTATATGTAAGCGTAGCGTACATGATCAATTATTTCATAAAAGACAAAAACACTTATTTAAATTTTATGATATACAATTTAAACTACTATATTAAATAAATTAGTTTTTAACTAATAAAATAAGAACAATTTATCGTCGCAGTCTAAAAGCGACATGGAAGATGTGCCATGTAGTAATTATCTGAGTGGTGCAAAGCCAAAACACCAAAAGAATAACGTTGTCAACCAAGTAATGTCCACTTAGAAGTGCGTTATTGGCTAGTGAGGTGTTTGTTATTTAACTATTATAACTTTAAAATAATAAAGTATCTAAACGGACTACGAACTAGTAATAGTTCCATTGGTGCAAAGAAATTATTCCATTGGCGTTATAGGTGATTGCCCAAAACTCCCAATAAGGATTTCTAAGCCAAGCGGTGTGGAAATTCTTGGGCAAGGCCTAAGACCAGGGGCACGATTCTCATGCAATAGAAAAAAGTTCACATTCGTAAAAAAGTTCGAAGTTCGAATTTTTTTCGAATGTAACACAGTTAGTCACACAGTCATCTATTCTCAGAAGTTCACAATCTTATATACTTTTTGTTTGTGTTAATTTGACTTTACATAGGAAATTGACGAATTTATTGTAGATTTTATTTATAATTTAGTTCAAGAGTTAGAGGCAGCGAATGCAGAACCACCGCGACGAAGTGTTTCAGCAAATGTAGGTCCATTTGATTTAAGCAATGCAGAGTTATTAAACATTTTCGATTAAATAAGAACCTTACATTAGAACTCATCCAAATGTTTCAGCTAGTGGTTCAACAGCGATCACGCATTGACTTATTAAAAACAAAGGTAGGCAATATATATATCTATATATACATATATATGTAGAAAATATCGGAATAAATAATTTTAATTTCTCGTTTGAAAGTTGTTTACTAAAAATTAAGAGTTTTAAATTCAAGTGTCATATTAAATGAAATAATATATTTTTAAAGGTAATATTTACGTATAAAATCTATTGTAGATGAAGCAGTAACAGCGTTTTATAAACGCTTAATAATTACGTATATTATTTAATCTATACCCGACGTACTATTTCGAATAGTAATTGTTCTATGGTGCTCAGAATACGAGATAAACGAAACATTCCGAACTTTTCAATAGAGCGAGGAATTCGTATACGAATTTTAATATGGAAAAAAATCGATTGCATGAGAATCAGCTTCCAGGAGTTTGATAGCTGTTATCAGTTGTGTTAGATCTCCAGAAACAAAACGGGAGACCTCGAAGCTGTCAATACTAAGTCTATCCAGGGTTAGTGGTAACCATTTGATGTTCTATTAATGCAAGCGCATCGAGTCGGCAGAATAACGTAGTTAACCGGATAATGGCCGCTATGGAGGTGCGTTAAAGATGACGAAAACACATGGGAGCTTCTCAGTTCATAAATCAATTTTAAATTTCATGTTGAACCATGTTATCCAATCATAATAGTCATTTCATTGATACGTAACGAGCCGGCAGAAACGACATTGTCAAATAAATAATTACCTCTATAGAGGTAGCCTATTAGTTCACGCAACACATCCAAGCCATCAAAATATGGTAACAAATTATGAAATATTGTTACAATTATTGTGATATCGTTTCTCCTCCTGTAAATTACTTAGAAGTTCAAAAATTTGCATCAGAACAAATTTAAAATAAATGACGACTTTAGCTCAAACATCTATTCTATAAATTGTTGTAACATAACTTTTAATTATTCTCATCACAATTTTATCGTTTTATTTATTTAATTTTATTCATAAAATCGCTTATAATTATTTCCCAAATTATCGTGGTTATTTTGTGTCAAACTCCAGAGAAAGGAGACTATTGAACCAGACTTTACTTTGACCATTTGAAAATGCGGGACAAAATAAAAAGAAGAAAGTTTAAAAAAATCCTTTGTTGAAAATAAAAGATTTCCAGATTTGTGGTGAATATTATTCAGTATGTATTCTCCGGCAGGTAACTTAGTAGCCTTGGGGCCGACAATGGACTCAGTCGTACGTGCCAGCTTTAATTACACCCTTAACGAGGCCCTAATGCCCTCTCGTTACTACTCGAAGAGATATCTACTAGGCTTCACCCGAAATATTACATAGAATTAACCCAACAACATCAGCATACGTGAGGGACCTAAAAGACCCCATTCCGGGTTAGATTATTAATAATAGTTCCAGCGTTGAAGACCAGATAGCGTAATGCCGCGTGATAATTGCAGCCGGTTACTTGCAAGTTTAAGTCCACAAACACGTTACGGGTTGAGGGTACTAATTTGTCAAATTGTACCCCCGGGGATTTATTGGGCGTTACATATTTGGAGGCTATCTAAGATCAAGATTGCCCACATACTTGGGTATACGTGAAATATGCTGTAAGCCAGAAGCTATGTGTTGCTAGTCTTTGGAACTGTTTTATTACTGTATCTACGTTTGGAATGTTTTGGTACGTTGTAGATGTAATAGTTTCTTAGTAAGTTGCTATTACAAATTCTTTAGGAATTCTTCCGGATACATTACTGGTTACAAAGGGAATAAACGTGATTGTGACTGGCATTTTAGTGCCAGCATTAAGAAACTTATTCTTTCCATTAATGTACCATCTTAATTTATTAAGGAGCAGGCGATGCTAATAAATTAACTTTATCAACTGACTTACGTACTTAATTATAGTGTGATTTATATAAACACTAGCGACCCGCCCTGGCTTCGCACGGGTGCAGTGAAAAAATGGTTATGGTGGGTTATCCCTAAGAGATAGACATATACCATCGCGGACTTTTTTGTGGATTTTTGTAAGTTGTACAATACTGTAGTCCATTATTTTGGTCTATCTCGTAGGGTTCAGCCAGCGTTTGCAATATAAGCGCAAAAAAAACGTGCTTATTTACGACATCACATTAGAAACCTTTAAATTTATCAGTGTTTCTCTACTATATTATGCATTTATTATACATACAAACCTTCCTTAAGAATCACTCTATCTATTAAAAAAAACCGCGTCAAAATTCGTTGCGTAGTTGTAAAGATCTAAGCATACATACGGACATACAGCGAAAGCGACTTTGTTTTATACTATGTATTGATATACACATTTACTCGCTCCTCTTCTCCGGGAAGATATAGCTCATAGCTTCCCACTTGCTATAATCTAAACATATTTCTCTAGCCTTTCGTATGTCATTATAAAATTTGTCCACATTCTTTGGTTTTGATGTGGTCTTCCTTCCAGTCCCATTTTTGTTACTAGTCTTCTTTTACACATTTTCCTTATTATACTATTTCCCTGTTATTTCTCTTGAAGCTATCAGTTCCAATGAATTGCTAATTTTGTCCTTTCTTCTGTCACACCTAGCATTAACTCTCAGATATAAGTAAACAGAGGAATAAACCTCTTTTTTGACAAGATCTGGTGGTACATGGAACCAATTAGATTCCTATCAAATCAATTCCTGCCATTACTATTCTTCTTCGTACAATTTCCGACTCATTAGCTTTTACTATATATGTTCTTCTTCTTGATAAAAAAGCAATTAATGCCGGTCCATTTATTTTCGTGACTTCTATGTTTGTGCCGTGATTCAAGTCGACCTCAAGTTGAAACACTTCAACACATCTTTCAATAAATGGAACTTATTTTTATTTCCGATCCTTATGCATCTAGCTGTCTTGGCTTGTTATCGCGAGAGATTTTGAAATGTCAAACTATCTTCCATAGAAATCCCCGTAAGTAAAATCACCGTCATTGATATAATTACTAGCGGACTTGGTGAATTTTATATCGCTTATCTGTCATTATTCCGTTCAACTTAAATATTTTATTATTAATTTTATTACTTGAGAGTCAACAGAATGGAGTATCGACATGTCTTGTATAAATAAATAGAGTTAAGCCAATGCATGAAATGCCCCACCTTATCAAAATAGAACCATATATATTTATGTATATATCAATTTTAAATATATTTATTAATCACATACAATTAAAATTTTTAATTTAATATTGACATAACACATTAAAATATTTTAAAAAGCAAATACTATAATTTTGTATAAATTTAAACATTTTTAAATTGATAGATGCACCCAAATTTAGCAATCGCTGCTTAGTGCCGCGGACATAGTTCCCTCAGGCTGTAACAGAAAACCAGCGATTTGCTCATATTTTATGAGGAAATATTGACGCTGAGTTATGGCCTTTTTGTGTTGCTGCAGTATACATACGCAACATACGGCATACAGGATTAATTTAATTGTAAAGTAATATTTAAGTAATATTGTGTTTAATAATTTTTTGTATGCTATAATTGTAATATTGTATTTAATTGTTGTCATTGATAAGTTATATCTCTGATTTTTTCTGTCTGTCTGTTCTGTCTTTTACTTATTGTGTGTGTGTATTTGTAGACCAAATAAAGATTCTATCTATCTATCTATTATTCCAATGTAAGTTATTACCGTGGGAGAGTCAAGCTTCGGCACGAATTGGGCCGGCTCGACCGGAGTGATACCACGGCCTCACAGAAAACCGGCGTAAAATAGCGCTTGCGCTGTGTTTCGCCGAGTGAGTACCGGACTACGCTGATGTCTGTTACTTAGACGCAACCGAAGAGCTACTTAATAAGCTAGAGCGCCTTCAAAATTTAGCCATTCGCTTTATATTCAGTCTGCGTAAATTTGACCACGTGTCTGATTATCGTAAGCAGTTAGGGTGGCTACCTATTCGCTTGCGTAGAAATCTACACGTGCTTTCCCTTGTGTACAAAATTCTCCACTATCCCCAGCTTCCAACTTACCTTCGAACCCGTTTTAAATTTTGTGCCGAATGCTCCCGCCCCAAGCGATCCTGTGTTACTAAAAATGTCCTTGAAATTCCTAAGTCCAATTCCGTATTTTTTCAAAAATCCTTTTCCGTTCGTGCTGCCAAGCTGTGGAATAGTTTGCCCGCTTCCATTCGTGAGAGACCATCCCTTACATCTTTCAAATGTCTTCTGAAAGAGTACTATCTGTCTAATTAATTGTATCAAATTATATAATTATTATATATATATGTATGTATGTATTTATGTATATATATATATATATATATATGTGTATATATTTATTTATGTGTAAGTATGTATTTGTATATATATGCTTAATGATGTGTACATTTGAATAGGTTAAACACTTAATTACCCCTGCAATTTTAACGTCTTGCACCACTATTTGGGTTGGCTGGAAGAGATCGCTTTTAGAGATAAGTCCGCCCTTGTACACTATGAATAACTACAATTTTTATTTTTTATTGTACAATAAAGTATTATATAGGGTACCGGAGGCCCAACCCCCCTTATTCCCCTTTATTCCCCTTATTCCCTTGGCCGGCAACAGATCTGTGACTACTCTGGTATTGCGGGTGTCCATAGGCAACGGTTATCGCTTACCATCAGGTGATCCGTTTGCTCGTTTGCTGCACTATCCTATAAAAAAAAAAATTAATACGAAAGATAACGGAATCCCATAACTACTGTGCGATCAACAAAAGTCTTTTTCTCGACTATTACTACTAATATTATAATGATACTTTAGTTTATAGTGCCTTTTCTCAGGTTATTCTTAATTTATATAATTACATAGTTACGAGTATTCTGCTATGCCTGACGGCGATGAATCCAGCAATTAAATTTGGTGGGATTATGTAAAACCCGAATCTTTATATGCTTACTAATATTATAAACGCGAAAGTATGTATGTATGTATGTATGGATGTTTCTCTGTTTGTTACTCTTTCACTCAAAAAAAACAAAATGGCTTTTAATGAAACTTTACAAAAATATAGCATCAAAATCAACAAATAGGCTACAATATACATATAAAGATATACGCTACGCGAAATCGCAGGCACTGGCTAAATTAAATTAGTTCCGCTTTGAGTTTTACGTTGTGTAATTAACACATATTTGTTTTGGTCCATTTTTGTTTTTTTTTTATCTTGGCGTAACATCTTCAACAAACCGTGTTGACGCCATAACCATCCGACTACCAAGCACGTTCAGCAAGGGGAGATTATCCGAGAACACACGACACTCCCCAGACGGAGAAGACTTACGACGCCATCCATGGGGCCATATATATATATTTATTTATTTATTTATATATAATAGGATGACCAACAGCTATATACAAAATAGACATTTAACAGTAATAACAGAAAGCCAATTAAAGGACATCACAGATAGATACATTTTAGAAATATACGAATACACTATGCAAATAGAAAGACACATAAATGTAAATAATTAAACAATAAGGGTTCGTTAATTACCAAAGAAAGTCTGGCTCATAAGGCGCTTCACCGTTGCTAGGCTAGTATTAAATAGGTCTATGTCTAACTTTTTGGTTGCAGCATTGAAACTATCAGATGCACGGTAGATAAATGTATTCTGACGATACTTTGAGGAGACCAACGGAACATACAAAAGGGCATTCAATCTAAGTGACTTCACTGGAGTTCTAAGGGTAATAAGTGACAGAAGTTCAGGACAGTCAACTCGCCCAGAAGCAATCTTAAATAAAAATAATAAATCACCAATCTCACGCCGCAATTCCAACGGAAGCAAATGATATTTTTTTACACAAGTCATAATAGAATAAAGTGTCATACCTGTCTTTAGTACGAAAACATAGATGTTTAATAAATTTCATCTGTATATTTTCAATTCGGGATATATATATATATATATATATATATATATATATATATATATTATATATATATATATAATATATATATATATATATATATATATGTGTGTATATATATACTAGCTTCCGCCCGCGTGAAATTAGTTTTTGTCAATCCTGGTCCCTTATGTCTAAGGTGCCAAGATTCATGGTCTTATCTTCAATTCAACCCCTATTTTACCCGCACACTGGTAAAAATTTCAAAATGCTAGAACAAACGATTTTTTGTTTCTTATGACGTGGTATTTGACGAACTTGCATACTAACTTTCAATCCTTATTTCACCCCCTAGCTGGTCGAAATTTCAAAAATGCTAAAACAAATGTTTAATGATTTCTTATGAAGTGCTTAAATATAAAATTTCATGGTTTTATCTGTTAAAATTACGAAATCCCATACAAACTTTCAATCTCTATTTCAACCCCTTCATCCCTTTATTCGAAATAAAATGTAGCCTATGTTCTGTCTCAGGGTCTGAAGATTGTCTGTACCAATTTCATTAAAATCGGTTGCGAGGTTTAAGCGAGAAAGCGTAACAGACAGACAGACAAAGTTACTTTCGCATTTATAATATTAGTTGGGATACATTTATATATATATGTCAATCTCCGTAGTTGAGTGGTTAGTACATCAGTTTGAAGGTGTCACCATCATTAATGTCCCGGGTTCGAATCCCGGTAGGGGCAGATGTTTGTGTGATGAATGCGAGCATTTGTACCTTAGTCATGGTTGTTAATATATATATTTCTATCAACAATATATATATATATAAATATATATATATATATATATATATATATATATCTATGATACATCATATACACATAACACAAGCTATATGGCGCTTTCTTTGGGCTAAGCTAATTGGTTTAAGTGTAAGCAATATTTATTGCTTTGTGAAAATCGGTAACAAAAGTGATATCGATTTATCTTTTCGAATATTTAAATTGATTTTGAAAAATAGATTGCTTAAACGATAATTATGCTTAGATTTAATTTTAATAACTGCATAGTTACGTTGCCAAATGTTTTGAGTAAATAACATAATGGAACTATATAGATTTTATAGGTAGGACTCGTTTAAAGTAGTAAAGGAAGATGGATTCAGACTATTTATCTGACGCCAGCTTTTAATTGACGACTCTGTAACGAATACAGGAGAAAAATGGCTTCGCTGGTTTTCTTACTTTTTCTTTACAGTAGAACTCCCACCGCAATCTTGTGACTGATCTTTGATATGCAAAAGTGATTATAAAAACCCAACTATTTGAAGAATAAATTTTTGATTTTGTTTTGAATTTAAGTAGATGACTTAATTTGTCTTGTGACAATTTGTAAATTTATTTAGATAAACCCAAGGGCGACTTATGAAAAAGGACATTGTTCCGGCTCCATACATGTTCTGCCTAAGAACCGTTCGAATCGAAACTGACTTATATGAACTCTTAAAATTATATGGAATCCTATTAAATAAGTTTTCACGAACGGACACTTCAGCAAACTAAAATAATGACGAAAAAAGTTAATATTTTGAGGTTATAAATAAAAAATAACCAACCTTGCGTGAAATGTCAGAGTAGTAATATCAAAGTAATATTAACAATACTATGTACAGCTATATATGTTCTCTTCTAGAACTAGGAAAGGACTACTCTACTAGATACTAGGAAAAGAGATAGTACCTAGTCAAGTTTAAGATAATTCTGCGACAATTATCATTTTACAAAATCCAGTCATTTACACACATCCGAGTCTACCAAGTACCTACGCAATGTAATCGGAGTCCGTAATCAAGCCAAAGTTGTTAGAATAAAACCATGAAACGCATAGAAAATCACAAAAGAAACGATAGTCGCAAAGCAATCAAAAATTAAATGAAACGGATACAGATAAGGTATGAAGTACACCAGTGTTGCCAATTACGAAAACTATAATACTCGAATGCCAAGCTAGAAATACGCGATTTCGCTTAAAAAATATATAATACTAGTTTTTTTCTAGCTAGTCAATTTAGGTATTTAAATGAATAAAGTGTTATCAACTAATTTTAATAACCGACTTCAAAAAGGAGGAGGTTTTCAATTCGATCCGTATTTACCAAAATCGCGAAAACTTCCGAAACTGGCAGCACTGGCTGACGGAAAACATTTTATACGGCATCAATAATTGTGACCCAACTTTTTATTTGGAATTTATTTATTTGAAGTGTCCGTGGAATACTAAAATATGTTTCAAATAATATAAAAATAAATAAAAATTATAGTATAATTTATATTCACATCGGTTCTTAGGCCAAAATTGAACAATGTCCTTTATTTCTAAGTATTAAAAAAATATAACAATTATATGACAATACTGACAGTTAAATAAATCCAAAAACAATAACAAAACCTGTCTCCAATATCACACAGGAAACAACATAATTCTTCAATCAGCCCATCCCTGACCTGCGTTTGTCCAAATATTGGCGTTCAACAAATATACACTGTGAAAAACTAAATCGCCAGTGGGTGCATAAAATAACGCTATCTCTCTATTTCCATAACGGACGAAACGGGAGATGCGTGAAAAACAGATTATAAGCGAGAGGGAAAAAACTTTCAGCGACCGATCTATTCCCAGTTTCCGGAGTGGATGATTATTTTCGGCATGTTTTTCCACTTCCCCTGATAGATCGTAAGAACGTGCTACTATTCTATTCTCATCTTAGTCGGCTATATAATTCTTTTATCGTTATCAAAAACTGGTTATCTGCTAATGGTGTTGTTATTTTGCTGTAACTATCAACTAAGATTGGTCGCCATTTTTGTTTTCTAATTATGTGACTCCCCTATTTTTCCTGTGATCCACATATACTTGTGAATATAATTGAAAAAAAATTCAATTTGTGAAACGTGTTTTTAAGAACAATTATAAATTATTTAAATTTTCCACTTGGTTTGATCATAACATTAAATTGTTGTAATTTGCATTTTAATTTTATATTAATGAAGTAATATTTCACAATGTTAGGGAAAACGAACATTCCAGTTAGCTATAATTAGAGATCGGATAATCGGATGCATATTTACCTAAAGTTATTTTAAGACAAAGTATGAAACGGCTTTTTATTGTTTTGTTAAATAAAAATCCCGGGATTGCGGAATTGGATAGCCGGATGTTTATTTATTTACCTAATTTAGTTTTTGACAAAGTATGGAACTGTCTTTTTATTTTATTTCCATAAATAAAAATCCCGGAATTCCGGTACTGTAGAACATTTTGGTAATGCAAAACTAGTCGGTAATATGAGTTTATAATATCCTATTTAAAATGGGGCGTAAATATTACCTCGGTTTTGTGTTTTACCAATTGATTATTGTTTTAGTCAAACTAGCTCACTATCTTCATGTAATAAATCGTACATTCATAAATCGCACGGGGATCTGAAACTAAACTTCATGTAAATACGTGTGCATAGTTGTATAAATGATCCCGGAGTCTCGGCCTTTTGAAAATAAATACCTCGTGCTAATTTAGTAATTTTCAAACAATATCACTACGTTAAATTTGCAGTCCCGTATTTTCCCGGCATTTTTATTTAACAAAATGTATTTTAAAAAGCCGCTTCCATAATTTGTGAGCCAAAAAAATGTCTCTAAATTTTTATATTATTCAGAGTTTGGATAATTTTAGTTGTATTACCCTCGTTTATTAGCGATAAAATATATACGAACAATTTTTTACTATTACTTACATACAAGCAAACTCAATACTAAAAGTAATCGACCAAACCTACACACGCCCTAGATACAAGCAGAACGCGCCATTAAACAAAGATAAAAGGCAATACACACACGAAGGTACACTATTTATAATGTTTTATTGCCTACAATATTTGTATCGCATTTTATTTATTAATATAGGAATTATAACGGACGTAGTGAGAAGCAGACGGCCGCCCATTCTATATTTAGAGGGACGCGTGCGCACAAAACAACAAGGCATAGGATAGAGAAAGCGGCGCGGCGCGCACGCGTAGACTGAACGCGTATTTCGTAATCTACACTGATTTCGAAATTCGAAGTTTAAATTTGAAAAAACGCGTTCTAGAGCATACAATAGAGTAGTTGAAAAATTTGACACCACCAACATTTTTTTGTGTTGTTAACATCCGTTTGAAAATGGAATCAGTGACGTGACGTGCAGTGAGTGATGTGCCGAAATGTTCTCAAACTTCAAGCTACCTTCTCTGAAGCAGAAGGCAAAAGAGGAGCCTCTATACTGCTACCGCAATGTGAGGAAACCGCCGAAGACCCCGACTTTGTCGCGGGTGAGGCGACATCAAAGACGTAAGTTGCGAACCTGTTTATATATGCAGAAATAAACACGGCTTAATGAGCTGCGGTCGACTGTTTGTTAGGGGACTGAAATTAGACAGTTCTCGTGATGTTATGTCGAAAGTGTGAAATTTAGTACACGAAACTTTATAAAACTTTTTCGACGAAAAGATCTGTGAAAACTTGTTAATACATAAGGTGTATTATATGTATTTTATTTGTTTAATTGTGTTAACATTTGTTTTGTGCTTTAATGTCCTTTGATGCATCTACCTCTTTATATTTCTGCATCGCCTGAAGTTCGACTGGTAGAAAATGCCTAATTCATTAAATTTACCTTTATACACCAATATATTTTATATACATAGAGTTCAAATAAATAAAAAAATAAAGTATACACAATTCTTTACTATATAACTTATCGTTTTTATGTATAAGGTGAATATATTATAACCTTCTTAGCCGAAAGGTTTGAATGCCGGTTTGAAGGTGCTAACGTCTAGAACTGGAAGGAATTGAGCCCCGTTTCGATAGGCCATATTTATGTGACAAATATAATAGCTGTAAATGTATTTTTCTATCCTAAACTACTTATCTATGTATGATTAATATATGTATGTCTATTCGTTACTCTAAATCCTATAACACAAGTATTAGAAAGAAAGAAAGAAAGAAAGAAAAACGTTTATTGGTCCTAACAATACATATATAAGTTACACATATATTACAATACTTCCTTTGGGATAAGCTAGTTAAGTGTATGAAATATTTATCTTATATATAAAAATGAATCGCAAAATGTGTTGGTAGGCTCATAATTCAACAACGCCTGGACCAATTTGGCCAATTCTTTTTTGTTAATGTTCGTTGAAGTTCAAGGAGGGTTTTTACAATGAGGAAAATTCGAATAATTATCGGAAATACCCTAAAAACAGCCCTTTTATTTTCCCATGCAAACGTTTTCTAACTAAAACGTACAGTCGAATTGAGCTTTATTGTTATTGTTATAGTTCATATTGCAAGCACTCACTGTTGTCTAAGCAATGAAGGTGTGTTCCTAACATCAGAGTCAATTTGCGCTTTATTAACGCTACATATAGTTGAAATTCAATCATATCTATCAAAACAGTGTGCGTGCGTGCGTTGGAGCACAGAATACATCGTTGGAGGATTTAATGTCCCGTTCCAAAATTGAATAGCCACAAAATGTAATGAGTCATTTAGACTTTTTTTGCGATTTGGTTGGCTATGCGACATTATCTATAAAATAATTAGGAACAAAAAACTGCCACTGTACAAATCTTTTTGACAGGACGAAGTCTGTCGGGTCCGCTAGTTTATTATAAAGATACACTATAAGGCAGCGCAAAATCACCCAAATGACATTACAGCTATGCTTGGGGTTTCTACGAGTGTACGAATCTGAAATAAGGAAATTCGTATTAGAACCAGAGTCAGTGAACGTTAGGTAGGTAACTTGGTTGGTGATTCGGAGAAGATCATAGGAATCGTGTTGTACACTAGCAACCTAAAGCTGATCGGTGTAGAAATCATTTTCAAGTATCAGGTTTTCATGTAGATGTTTCTTCAAACATAGCACACCCCACAGAGTTACTTTTTTCTTTTTTTTCCGAGAGGAAATGCTCCTTATGCACCATGACGCCGCGCTAGCAAGGCGCGGCCGTGTGTGGGGCTCTCCGGTCTGAGAGGACCAGCCTACCCACTAAAACCCCCCGGTGTTCTCTAGGCCCATGCATGGCAGGATCCGCTTTCGTAACTCAACTGCCATAACCTCACAAAGTGCAAGTAAATGAAAAAAAATCCTCAAAAAACAACCCCCAGTAAAAGGTGCAGCTGACGCAAGAGGGTGACTGCAGACATCAAAACAAATAAAAAACTCTAAAGGACTATACCTCCCTTTTTTTTTTTTTTTTTGTTCCCCTGAGGAAAATGCATTAAATTGCATACCCCGGCTGTGGCGAGCCGGGGTTATGTGGGGCTCTCCTCCCCAGAAGGGGGAGGCCTACCCACTAAAAACCTCAGGGATGGCCTCCCTCAGGCATGTAGGGAGCCCCCGGGAACACAAAGGCCACTTCCAGGAACCCCCAGCCTCCGCTCCCCTCTCTAGAGGGGAGCCCTCCTCGGGGGAAGCTACCACCTCCCCCGGTCCCCTCCACCGACGACGCCCCCCGGCCACGGAAGGGGCGTGGTCCATCCCGGGTCGCCGTAGCGGTCGCGACTTCCTCGCGCCCGCCGGCGACCCGCGGCGGCGCCGCAGCTGTGCTACCAAGCCCGGCGCCGCCTCCTTCGAGCGGGATCGGCATCTCCCGATCCCGCTCGGCGGCCTCCTTCTGGAGCATTACTGCTTCACAGAAGGAGGCCACAGCCCTCCAACCTCCCTCGTCCGCCAGCATTGCCGCAATCAATGCCGGCGGAGACAGATCTCGCCCGATCTCTGCGACCAAGACTCGGCGCTCGGAGGCCCACGCGGGGCACTCCGCCAGCGTGTGCTGGGCCGAGTCGAGGTCGGATGCGCAGTGGTGACAATGTGTCGATCCCTCCCGTCCTATTCGACACAGATACTCACCGAAGCAGCCGTGCCCGGTAGGACTATACCTCCCTGGAAGGTAACAACCCGAGGAAACGACGTTTGCAGAAAGTTGTCAACCACCCTTATTTTTCGGCGGCGACAAGAGGGACCAGGAAAGGAGGGAGCCAACTGGACCAGTGCCATCGAATTCAGGACTTCATCTCCTGCACCTTGACATAGTAATAAGCTAAATTTAGTAGAAATAGGTTTTTTAATTAGTTATTTAATAGACATAGGGACCGTAACGCCATTACTACCTAAGTTTGCCAACCCCATAACTGCTTTCAACGGATTACATACCAGCATATGTCAATACAGAAACCAAAGCGTCAAGTTTGACATGTAGTGTGTATAATATCATAACAAAGGTACAGCTTGACGTGGTGTCGAAAGTACATACAAAACTGAGCTTTGCCTAAACTTGTTCACAGTAATTAGAAGCACGGATGGAGCTCGGCATGTACAAATTTATGGCTTAAGTTTATCATTTAACTACTCTACTGGTAGTAGTCAAAACCGTCCGCGTTGGAAACTGGGTCTTTATAAACAGTTTCGAAATTTTTTTTGTCTTTATACGAAACAAGTTGCAATCGATGACGAAACGAAACGTGAAGAGAAAATATTTCTGTGATATGCAGGCATACGTTACAGAAGGGGTTTTGATCAATCCTTTTTTTAGAGGTCTTGTTTTAGAATACGCGACAGAGCCCTAGCGGAAATCTTCATATCTCGCGATAAGATTTTTTGCTTCCTAATGGGTTTTCGAAAAATTATGGCCTTTATAGTTCTAACAACACGCGGCCACCTCAACCTTTTCTGGTCTTCGACAGAGGAAGTGTTGTTGTATCTGCTGATAGTACGATATACGAACAAATGGCTAATACCAAGCAAGTGTCTGAAATATTTGTGAAAGGCGAACACTGCAATTCTATTTTTTTTAACACCCCATTCCATATAATAAACACGAAAAAATATGTGAAATAGTGCAAAATCGAAAGAAGTTTTTTTTATTATATGTGTTACAAATTGAAAACAATTAAAAAGTTGAAAAAAAGTCGACAACATATAGATGCCTATAATTATCATTATATAGTTCAAGTCAATACGAGTTTCGTGTAAAGATTTGAACCCTTGAAGACCTTTAGGTATGAAGACACATTTTTATATAAGATGTGAAGGATGCAAGATACTCGTACATAAACTTTTTAAGCTTAAAACATTTGTAGTTACATTCAATATTATACTATCGACAATAAAAATTGAGGGAATCCTCAAAAGTCATTTTATCTCCCTTTGATTGTCTCGTCATAAAGTTTTATTTGCCATCAAAGTTTGGATATTTACAATAGTCTAACTCTAAAATCATTGACAAGTGGGAAATAAAAGTTGACATAGTTGCTTTTAAAATGTATTTTATGACTGGAGTACTTTAAAGTAACTTTTACCAGTTTTGAGTTATGCGTTGAGTTATTAATATTTTAAGTATAAATAAATTAGATAATCATTTACCAAATGCAAATATATTACGATGTAGTAAAGGAACTAGCTTTTTGCCTGCGGCTTTGCCTACGTTATATCAGATTTTTCAAAAGGAAAGATATATTTTCCTGTGGTTCTTGTTCTTTCTCAGGTCTTACCAAAAAAATTGTATCAAAACCTCTCCAGTTGTTTTTATCAGATTCATACATAGGAAAATTTCACTAAGTCGTTCTCAGCGTCTCAAACTATTAACTTCATTATTTTTTTAGATTCAGTACTTTATGAGCATATTAAAACAAAAACTTTTATCTTCTTTTTTTACTCTCTTTAGGGAAACATTTTGAATGTAGTATTTATATATATATTTAGAAAGAAACGCCTAAAAAATGATTATTTCGATCATTCCCTTATTTCAAACTCCTTTTAGCTATTTTATCGCATTAATAGTTTAAGCTTAAGTCCTTTCTTACGTTCTACCTGTTTCTCGAATTTCATTTATATTGGTTCATTAGTATTGGCGAGAAAGCGCGACAGACAGAGTTATTTTCGCATTTATAAATAATATTAGTAAGGAATACGCTTATTATAACTGAAAGAATAAAAATACTATATACTCAAACATCCCCATTTTTGTGAATCCCCAAACAAGGGGCCAACCTACCCCGCGGCCACTTCTCAAATCTCTAAGACAATAATTGCGGTAAGTCCCCTCTTAGTCGGCTCTTACGATATTTAGGGGCAGAAAGGGGTTGCTTGGTGACACATATACTACAATTATTAGGTTTTTATCCACTAAACTACTTTTTTATATAGAGACTTCATGGATTTTTTATATCTCCATAGTAACTTTTAAACACTTGACATTAAACTTACTAATACCTTTTTTTATCTCAAAATGTTATTCAGAAAATTTTAATCAATAGATAAATATAAATTAGATTGGAAATTGTTTACTTTCTCCAATTTAAATAAACAAATTGTAATATTCAGCAGTAAACATAAATTACTCGATAAGTTTAAAACGAAATATAAAAGTATATAGTTTCTATGTCTCAAATTAAAAATTTAATCTATACTAATATTTTAAAGAAGTAAAGTTTGTGTTTGTATATTTGTTAAATTGTAAGGGGTAATCTCGGGACCGATTTAAAAAACTCTTTTACCAGTAGAAAGCCACATTATTGTTGAGTGTCAAAGGTTATATAAAAAATCCAAAAATAATAAGGCTATTATTTGGTACTCCGTTTTGCAAAGTGAATCGGAGAAAAAACGGTCGAATGAAAGCGTTTCTTACGAACGCTGCCTTAACTATGAAAGATATGTTTTTGAGTTCAAGAGAAAAGATGTGGAGCTTGAAAATGCCTACAAAAAGTCAACGACAGCATATGTCTAACTTTAATATTTAAGTTACAAAAAGTAGTTTTTTTAAGATATTTTTTTTATTCTTATTAAGCCTTACACCATAAAGGTAATAAAATAATTTGAATCATTAGATCATATTTATTAGTCATATATTACCAAAAATTATGAATCTTTTTGAAAATACGAGTAAGTAAACTCATCGTCTTCAGTGTGAAGGCCAAAGCAGCGGACGGCGCGCGAAGGCTTCGGGCTTAATTCGGTTCGCGTTCGTGCTCGCTTCGGGGATTATTAATATTCCCAACGAAGTGGGCACGAGTCAGCTAGTTGTAAATATAGCTATGTTGTATACCGCGTCATTAAGATGTACAACGAATTAAGTAAAAATGTAAACCTAGATAATTGCTTTAGCCGTCTCAATTCATTTAGATCTCAACAATGACAAACTCAAGTGCTTAGAACACCGGTTTCATGGTAACACCATCTGCGAGGTCCCAGGCTCGAGTCCTAGTAGGGACTGATGTTTGTGTGATGAATGCAAGCATTTGTACTATCGGGGACACTGGCGCCAGTCCTAGAGCGTTAGTCGCTTGCACATTGCACGATGCTACGGCTACAAGCCACGCCTTCCGTTCATTCAACAATTATGCTCGTGGGGAAACATGCAAGCGAGATAGCGATAAGCGAGCGAGATAACGATAAGCGAGCAATATTAAAAAAAATATCTCTATGGAACGGGTATTACAAAAGAGATTTCAAAATCGTTTGTTTGAAATCTCTTTTGGTATAATGAATGGTCGTAGTAAATCGTAGTAAAATACGTAACCAATCAGGGATAGCTACGGATCGCGTAGTCGCGCCCGGTGCGAGCCGCTTGCACACGAATGTTTCTTAAAAGTGGTAAGGCGCGAGAGACCCCGATAGTACCTTAGCCATGGTTTTTTATATATGGACATATGTCTAAAGTGCCGGTTTTAGCACTACCAGCGCCCTGGGCGAGATAAGTTACGACAACATAGGAGTTAGATTTTCTTACATATAAATACTGCGGCGCCCCTTTGTGGCCGGAGCCCTGCGCGGCCGCCCAACCGCGCCCTACCCTCACGCCGCTACTGTATCTATCCGTAAACCTAAATCCCATAATACAAGCGTTAATAGTGCTTAGTTTGGCTAATTGGCGATAGTTAATGTGTCGGACTGCATATGTGGGCTATTCATTATGTCAGTGATTATGTCAATGTATTGTACATAACAATGTGTATTTATTGCAGACCAGAAACGCATATATTATTATATATTTATTTTATTTATTATTTTAAATATTTCTTACACCAATTAGCCTAGCCCAAAGTAAGCTCTGAAAGGCGTGTGTTAGGGGATCTAGGGTAACGGATAGACATACATATACAAATATTTTTGATAGACATAAAACTAGCAACTAAAACTAAGGCACAAATGTTCGCATTCATCGCATCGCGTACAGTGTTGCCAACCCTATAAACAAAATAAATCGACAGTTGACAGTTTAGGGTTAGTAAAAATGGAGCGTTACGCAATAGAACAACGTGTCTTCATTATTAAGCAATATTTCAAAAATAATGAATGCTTGGCGGCCGTAGTTCGAAAATTTCATACAAAATATGGTCGGAATAGTGTTTTAACTTCGTCAACTGTGAAGCGATTAATTGAAAAATTCCGAGAGACAGGATCCGTGGGAGACGCCAAACACACTGGTCGTCCAAAAACAAGCCGTTCAAATGTCAATATAGAAGCAGTGCGTGCGAGTGTCGGTGACAATCCAGGAACCTCAATTCGGCGTCGTGGGCAAGTATTGCAAATTTCAAGAAGCGTATACCTTCTATGCAAAGCCGCGGAGGCCATTTGCCCGATGTGTTATTCCATAAATAACCCTATTCTATGTACTTTATGAATCAATAAAAAAATTACAATCAAAAGACTAAAAACTGTGTTTTCTATTTAATTCAAATCTTGCGTTAATTTTGGGACACCCATATATATATATGAACAATCTTAACTGTCTTGTATATGTATGTGAGTTTTACAGTTTAAGTCAATTTTATGAGTGAAGACTTCCAATTGATTATTTAGTTAATTACACATATATATGTAATACAAAAACATGATAAAATCCATGCTTGCACTAATCTACATACTAAAAACGAACATGAAAAGTCAACAACGAATCACATTTAAAGCGCAAACGCGTACCTAATACATAACTTGACAAACACTATTCCAAAACGTTGCCCAAGAAAACATTAATTTAGGAGTTTCACAAGGGCGCTGAACCGGTGCGCTGAGCAAACGTTTTCCGCATTAACGTTCAAACTCAACATTTTGTATGATTTGGCAAGAGCAAACACGCTGCCGCTGCTGTATTTATGATTAAACGCGCGTTAATTACTCACAACTATTATTATTCATCATAATAGGCCGGGGACCATAGGGACCCGGTAACACTGAAAACCTGTCAAAGCGAATCAAAAAATATTTATTTATATAAATAGTACATAAGTATAGGATTAAATGAAGCTCAGTATGCGTGGATTCCTACTGTCGAAAAAATGTAAAAAAAAACATTAAAAAAATTAAAAAAATGTTTTACCGTCATCGCGGATATTAATAGCGCGCATACCGAGATATTTTAAAAAAAAACATAAAAATGTATAAAATTAAAAAGAATAGTTTCCGGCATAATGGAGAAATTTTAGCCCTCATCACTAGAGATCGGATAATCGGATGCATATTTACCTTAAGTTAGTTTAAGACAAAGTATGGAAACGGCTTTTTATTGTTTTGTTAAATTTAATTGATTATATTATTGTTTTAGTCAAACTAGCTCACTACTTTCGTATAACACTCTTCATGTAATAAATCGTACATTCATAAATCGCACGGGGAACTGAAACTATATTTCATGTAAATACGTATGCATAGTTGTATAAATGAACCCGGAGTCTCGGTCTTTTGAAAATAAATACCACGTGCTAATTTAGTAATTTTCAAACAATATCACTACGTTCAATTTGCAGTCCCGTATTTTCCCGGGATATTTATTTAACAAAATGTATTTTAAAAAGCCGCTTCCATAATTTGTGAGCCAAAAATTAACTTTAGGTAAATATGCATCCGATTATCCGATCTCTACTCATCACACACTTCAAATAGTTTCACCCTTCCAGCAGAAAAAAGTGGTTTGCGTGATGTTTTAAAAAACTAATATCCGCGGACGGTAAAACATTTTTTAAATAAATTTTTTTATCATTGTTTCGACAATAGGAATATTTTTTAATTCCGCTATGACAGGACTTTCAATGTTACCGGCTTCTGGACCATAAGGCTCGCGCCCTCTGGTGGGGATGTATATAAACGCCCCACTGGAGGGCACGAGCCTATCCTAACTGTTTCAAGGCGATTCATTGGATGACTACTACTACTCCTTTGTATGTTAGTTGTCTCACGATGTTTTCCTTCGCCGTGAGAGCGTCACATCAATAATAATAAGTGCGTAGCGAAGGGACGACCCCATCTGCTGCTGACGGGGACTCTGACAACCCCATCTGACCACAGCTGGTGGGGCATTTAATGCTACTTATCTGCCGCAAATGCCTCATCAGTGCCCCCAGATAATGTCATAACGCCGACGGCGTCTCGATCGCTGTCGCAGACACACCTCTCTACCTTAGCAGTTCACATCATCCTTGCTTTCTTTGCACCAATATTAATCTGGGGGGCCCATTTAGTGAGCTGTTTTGAGAAGCCTGGTAACTGGAGTCTCTTCCACAGTCCGGTTCTCATTACCACCAAAATCGAATTGCAACAGTCCACAAACTTTTTGATCAGTAGATAGATAGATAGATAAACTCTTTATTTACATATCTTCATCACACACAAACATAGTTACACGGACAAACTTAAATTAGACTAAGCTAAAACTTAACAATAACTAAATAAATGCAAACTATAAACTAAGTTGTGTGTACTGCAGAAGTATAAATAGGTCGTAGCTCAGTGACTGGGATTGCCCACATACGGATGTGAGCAAAGCACTGGTATTCTGCTACAACCTGAGGGTTTCATGCGCGCAAAATTAAAGAATGTAAAAGAAAATACATGAATTTATATAAGGATATATATATATATTATATAAGTGTGTGGATATAAATATACTAACATAAATAAACAATTAACATTGTCATAGTACATAAGTAAATAAGATTAAAAGAAAAAGTAATAAAAATATATAATGTTGTTTAGAATGATTTGGTGATTATAACTATATATTTAATTCATTTAATCTTCTCGCCTCTTATGTTCAAATGGCAAAATCCGTCACCAAATATCTCCTTGGAATACCCAAATGCTGTTTGTTTAAAAGATACAATTTTATATGCTTCTTAAACAAAGATCTCGAAGTCAGTTGTCTCAAGGGTGGAGGTAAATTGTTCCAGCATTTGGTAGCTAGGTAGCGGAAACTGCCAGTAAAAGCTATACTTTTATGAGGTGAGTTTGAGAGTAATGACAATAGTTTCTGTGTATCTAACTGGGTATAGTCTTTAGTTGCATTTTTCATGGTACAGATAGAGATTACACCGAGTTGGTACACTCCATGCACACTTTCTTTCATTAAATTTCGCTGTAATGGCCTCTACGCGTTGGATCTGTATCCTCGTATACGTCTTATAGGACTGTGTCATTTGAAGACGCGTGATATAAGCGACAATAATAATAATAACATTTATTTCAGACTGCATCCATATTTTTTATTAGTACGTTAGTGACAATTCTTTTAAAGTAATTTAGTACCAAATGTTAGTGATAAAGTATTCTAAATTATAATTTCACTATACGCATATGAAATTCGAAAAATAATACATTGGTACATGGCAGGATCGACCTCAAGTCCCGCCAGTCATCTGATTCGTAGACCAGTCGAGACCGCAACAGACTTATCGTGTGATTTGACCGCCATCTTGAATTTATTTCATGTGTTTTTTTGACAGTTTTAAGTGTTATATGCCTATAATATCACGTTACGCTGTCATGTTACATGAGCAGGTGTCACTATTCACTATTGAAGACTTTTTATGAGACTACTTAAAACAGTACGTTCGACTAACAATAATTTATTGGCAATGTAAACACCACTTAATTTTTTCAAACTTCTCGCTAAATTTCGAAACCATTCTCAACTTTATGTCCGTTACTTTAAAGATCACCGAAATCTTTCATTCTTGCAAAATGAATGCAATAAATCTCATTTTTACAGGCTAATTAAAGTCGTGAAACAGTTCTGGTTATAGCTTTGAATATAGACAGCCGTACGCAGTTTTATTATGGCATTTGTGTGAACGCTTAGCCTACTAAATGGAAAGGTGTACGTCTGATTTAAACAAAGATGTGCCCCAATTTGTCTGATGTGGGGAGTTTGGGTAGCGTCCTGTTAGTTTTCCGGGAACGACGGATGCGGTTCGTTCAAGTTTTAGTAATTACGGTGGCTGGTAATGTCTTTATGGGACTGGTGTCACTTTATTTAGATTTTAATAGTAAATGATGAGTGAAAATGTTATTGACCTGAACTTTCAATACTATTGTCGTATATAGTTATTTTTATATTTTAAGTACTTTTTGTATTGTATTTTTTTTTAATTACAGGGGGAAAGGGGCAATTGGATCACCTGATAGTAAGCTATTACCGCCTCTAATAGACACTGAACACCAGAAGAGTTACAGATGTGTTGCCGCATTTTACCGGTTGTTGCCGGTTCAGAAATACTACAGGCGACAATTTATTCCAAAGTTTGGTAGTGCGAGGCAGGAAATTCCTGAAAAAACGTACTTTTGTATTGATTGCTAGCTGTTAGGCGATGAGGTCCAACGTATTGCCGCGTAATATGATGTCGGAAAAGTATTTAATCCGAGCTATTCCTAGGAACATTCCTCGTCATATATAATAACTTCAAATTCTAATATAATAAAAAAAAATGAAAAAAATACGAAATTACGGAATAGCAAGGGCATTCCCTCCAAGTCAACCAATACAGCGTGCAGAAAAGTTAAGGCAGTACAAATGTGCGAAAAGGATACAAATATATAAAGCAACTATGACTACAATAAACTGAAAGGAACACGAATAAGTAGATAAATATAAATACATACACAGATATACAAATATACACACATATATATATATATATATATAATATATATATCTATACTGATATTATAAAGAAGTAAAGTTCGTGGTGTTTGTATATTTGTATATTTGTTAAATTGTAAGGGGTAATCTCGGGATCTACTGAACCGATTTTAAAAATTCTTTCACCAATAGAAAGCCACATTATTGCGGAGTGTCATCATCATCATCATCATCATCATCATCATCATCATCATCATCGATTTTAAAAATTCTTTCACCAATAGAAAGACACATTATTGCTGAGTGTCATAGGTTAAATAAAAAACCGAAAAATAAAAAGGCTTTTACGTGGTAGTCCGTTTTGCAAAGTGAATCGGAGAAAAAACGGACAGCGGACGGCGCGCGTTGGCTTCGGGTGCTCGCTTCGGGGATTATTAATATTATGCCCAACGAAGTGGGCACAGGTCAGCTAGTACATATATAAATATATATTAAAAAAAAAATATGATCTTGTGATTGAAATAAATAAAAATAAATAAATTATTAATTATATAAAATATACACATATTATAATATGATAAAAGTATTATCTTAAGTAACGGATTCAAAAAAACAGATTACGTACAAGATTGTTGAATTTTAATATATTTTTAACCAATCTAATGTTTAGAGGTAAGTTATTTCAATGGCAAATTGCGGTCACTGTGAAGGAATCTGAAACAAAACCAGACTTGTGGGTAGAGATCTCGGGAATGCTTTCAGAGTCAGAGCGTAGATCAAGTGCATGAAAAAAGTACTCCAAATCTACTTCTCAAATAGTCGGGAGCCTACTGGTCGTTATTAATAATGCAAGTTAAGTATGTGCGCGACACATAGACGAATAAATTAATATCACCTACTGTATAGTAAGTGTAGGTACTTCAGAGTCACAAAAATTAATCAAAAAAACTGATTTAAAAACTACCAAGAAAACACGCATATGCGTATTAATATGCCTAGCAACTGATATAGACCTGACTCCAGAAAAAACCATTTGTTGCTTCATTATGTTATCGAAAGTATACTTCTTTTATGTGCATTATTTGTTATGAAATATTTTTTTAAAGTAAATATTATTATTATAATAAAAGTGATTTTTATTAATTTTAGTTAAAGGTCAATACAGTAGTTGACTAAATGTCAATTGACATAAAAGTCAAAGATTTAAAATTATATAATATTATAAAAATACTTTTATTAAATTTAAAATAATATAAAAACATTAAGTGTCGTTTCTCTTATTTCCAGGTGGGATATTTAATTTAAATTTAATATTGCTTTTCTTTTTTAATGAAATTTGTATTATATTATCAATAAAACTCTTATTTCCAGAGCAACGCACATGTTTTTTTAAAGTACACCAATATTTAACTTAGAAATACACTTATATGTATACTCGTATGGACCGTTCATTTTGAAAGTGGTGCAAGTCTATTTTTGAGAAAAATGAGCTATAACGTAATTCATGCTTAATTTAATGTATTTTTATTTTATATAACTAGTCCGTGTTTAATTTCTCAAAAAAATCTCATGTTTTGTACAACTTAAAACAATAGAAACAATGCCAGACCTCATATGATTTGCCTGTATTTTTAAATCAATAAATATAATACAAAAGAAAATGGACTTACACCACATTCAAAATAAACGGTCCATATACAAAACGCTTTATATGTCACAAACCATCTTATATAACATATTATATTCGGATTTTTTAAATAACGTTATTCAATATTCAAATTTGACAAGGACTAGTGACACTATTATAATTAATCCAAAGGGACACACGAGCTCCACAGATAACAGCCGCTCCACTAAATCAAAGTCACCTAAATTATTTTGCAAGCAAAATCCGCACAATCCGTTGTTGGTATTGGCGCAGATAATACAATAGGTACCAGCAGTATTGAGAAAATAGGGAATGATGGCGGTATCCAAACACGACATCTATAATAAGGGATCCCCTAACCTTTTGGTTGCTGGAAAAACCCGGTAGCAAAAGCTTTGAAAGTGAATCACAAATGTAACATTATTTAGCAGGCAATGTTTGGGGAAAATTGTATACATATATAAACAACGTGCTGGGCCCTATTATCGTTGTTTGTTAAATGTCAAAGAAATAAATTGATACCGCGTTTTCACAACGCCTTCGGAGAACCCTAGGTCGAAGAATTACCCACTGAGTTCTTCTCTTCTCTACAATATTCACACTGGCACAGTTTAGGTACACTCACAATAAGTAGGAATAAAAAAGGGGGTGTGGCTGTGTTATGGACACGGCCGTTTGTTGTACGTGAATACGTCTCGTAACGGGAAATAGTACGCAGCAAAATGGCCTTCAAATTGGCGGGGCTCCCCCTCCACCGCGTGCGATGTGTTACAGTCTTTACTGGGCGTAATAAATTCTTTGATCCTTTAGCTATCCAGTGGTGTAATTGGAATTTGGATGGGGATGATAGATATGTAGCTACAACACTAAACTCTATCCCCCGATTTTGTTATCATTCGATTTTTTGATTTGCGTCCCTATGGAAGCAATTTTAAAGACGGTTCCGTACAGGTCGGTATGATATTGTCAGTCCAGCCACCACGTTGCAACAAACACCGCCTAATATCTAGGGTAGGGTTGATACTCGCGGAGATGGCCGATCCCGCTCGAAGGAGGCGGCGCCGGGCTCGGTAGCACAGCCGCGGCACTGCCGCGGGTCGCCGGCGGGCGCGAAGGAGTCGCGCCCGCGGATACGGCGACCCGGGATGGACCACGCCCCTTCCGTGGCCGGGAGGCGTCGTCGTTGGAGGAGACCGGGGGAGGTAGTGTAGCCTCCCCTGAGGAGGGCTCCCCTGTATCGACGGGGGAGCGGAGGCTGGGGGTTCTCGGAAGTAGCTTGGTGTTCCCGGGGGCTCCCTACATGCCTGAGGAATCCCTGAGGTTTTAAGTGGGTAGGCCTCCCCCATAAAAAAAAAAGAAAAAAGGCACGCGCTTAGTAAAGCCGCAAGCGCGTGCGGGCAACAAACGCGACACCGGTTTTTGGTGTAAACAGGTAGATACTACGAACTTCGAACTATAGCCCTTTAAGATTCCAATAGATAATTGTCAAGAAAGTATTACATTCTAAGGAATCTTGACAAACTTTCGGAATATGTTTAGATTCGAGGAATACTAATGTTTAGATTTTTAAAATAAGTTCAGAAAACGTAACCATGGCCGTGACAATAAATACGTATACCTAACACCCACAGCTAACGTAAACGAGCGTTATCATTAATCAGTAATTAACAAAGTTATTATTCCCATTACCGGGTTAATCTTCAAGTAAGTTAACTTATAAAATGTTGACGAACATTCTAATTTCCGTTAATAACATGATTAGAATCTAATCCGTAATTCAAATGTTTTTGTATTAACACCCTTCGTACGACAAAAAGTTACGTATTTTTATCCAATAATAAAAATACTCTAATGACAAAGGTCATTACAAGATTAATAATTAAAATTAATCTTAAATGATGAAAATTCTTAAACTATTCCATTTTTATGATAATTTAATGATTCCGTATTAAATAAACAATTATTTTTACCGAACATAATGTACATGTATCCGATATCTTTATTGTGTTATATATGTATGTATGTGTATAAATAAATGTATTATTTTGTGATTTTGAAAAGAGAATATATAAATTAGATTCTCTGAGTTTTTTATTTGTTCTTCTATAGAAAGTTTACCCAATATCCGAACAAGTTAAGTGTTACTTTTTATTTTAATTGTACATATTATGAATACAAGTCAAAAGTACTTATTCAACATATGACTAAGTCTTTATTCAACATATGACTTTACGAGTCATATGTTGAATAAAGATTATATTGATTTTGAATAGCTAATATCAAATTCGAAACCATCAACTGATTCTAGAAGATAAAGATCCGCTGAATGTTGATCAGAAGGACAGAGAATTTATTATTCAATGAGTTTTTAGAGGTTTGAAGAGTTTGGAGGAGAATAGAAAAATATTTATTCGATGTGAAAAAGTAAATCCTACGTAAAACTGTTTGGCGTTAAGTTTCGGCTTTGACAATGTCACATCCGACATTAATAGGTCAATGTTGCATCTCATCGATTCTTATATGTGTAAAATATGTTTATGTGTAAACTCGATGATATGATATATTAAAAAAAATTGCTTTGCAATGACCAAAAAAGAGTTTTCGTCTATTCTGTATATTTCGAACTGAATAGGGGATTAAATAAAAATATTAATCATCAAATTGACTTAATAGAAGATTATCTTAAACATGACATCGCTTAAATGAAATACCTTTTAGTGTTTGAAATAAATAAATAATGTTATAATGTAAGCATGTTTAAGACCATTATAAACTTCGGTTCGCTTGAAAACATATAATTACTCAGAATCTAGTCAAATCCTTAGGATTGTCGATTGAGTAAATTATTTAGTTACTTCAATTTGTTTGAAGTCAGAGGGATGTTAATTTATTATGTCAATAATGATTGAATAGATCAGACATTTATATTTATACGAAACGACTATTTCAAACATTTATCATTTCGCAATTTCTTTGCACGAGTGATATCTGAATGTAATAAAGATTTTACAAAATAAGGTGTCCAATTCGATTATAAGAGCCGATTAATCAACGCATTACAAAATAAGCACCCAATACACTTTGTTCATGAATTCTTTTTCGTATACGACATGTAATCGCGTATCCGACTTCGATTACTTCAAACATACGTCCTGATCTAAAATTAGTTCCGCTATTACACCCAGTGGTAAGCTTTGACTGTCACTCACTAGTGTCCCTCCCATGAGGGCCCTAGTATATTTAGACGTGGTGACGTAACAGAACACAGTGACCTTAATTATGGCACTCTTTGGACGGGGGCCACGGGACGAAGGAAGCTATGAATGATGAGCGGGTTTCTTGAAAAATGGTAATTTGGTTCAGTGAAATACTGACGGAAAATAATAATGAGTTTAAAGTGCTTTAATGTGGCGTTGTGAAAATTAATGTTCATGCTGGCATTGTGAGTTTATTTTATGGGTTGAGCTTGTGTTATTATGTGTTAAGACTGCTGTATGTTTTTATTAACAATTACATAGTAATTAATATATCGGTTTGCTTCAGTTAATTAGGCATAGTAAACTATATTGTAGATAGACAAAAATTTAATACTTACTTACTTAAATTTTAATACTTATATAAAATACATAAATAAATAAATCTTATATATATAAAAATGAATCCCAGAATGTGTTGGTAGGTGGTGGAGGCGCATAACTCACCAACGCCTGGACCAATTTGACCAATTCTTTTTTTTAAATGTTTTTAAATCGTTAAAGTTCATATTTTACGAGAAAAATTCGCATAATTATCGGAAAAGCCTTAAAAACAGGCCTTTTTTTATCCCATACAAACGTTTTCTAACTAAAATGTACAGTAAATTTGAGCTTTATTGCTATTGTATAAAATTAATATTGCCAACACTCACTGTTGTCTAAGCTATGTAGGTGTGTTCCTAACATCAACGAGTTAATTTGCGCTTTATTAACGCTCTTTAAAGTTGAAATTCAATCATATCTATCAAAACAGTGTGCTTGTGAGTTGGAGCACAGAATACATCGTTGGATTTAACGTTACGTTCCAAAATTAAATAGTCACATAATGTAATAGTTCATTTGGCCTTTTTTATTCACAACGCCCTACCACCAGGGTGCTACGGTTCTGCAGAGAAGAATTTTTGCCTGACTATAAAATAAGTACGAACAAAAAACTACCACTTTACAAATCTCCGTGACAGGACGAAATCTGTCGGGAATATTTCTTACACTTACACACACAGAATATCTCGCATTTATCACGAAAAGATCTGGACCCACCGGGACTCGAACCAGAGACCTCAGAGATGGCGACACCTTGAAACCGGTAAACCAACCACTGGAGTACGAATGCCGTCTTACGTTATAAAAATACATGAAACTACTCTGTAAGAAAGTCCTTAATCCCTCACGGCACAGATTAAAAATATTTAAAGGTAATTTAATTCTGTTCTCTCGAACGCTATGCTACGAACGCACAACGCGTTACCCTACAGGATGTTATCTCTACTCATACATAAATCTTGCATGACACATCGTAGCAGATGGCGTGATCGCAGTTTTTATTCGTACAGCAAAGAGTAGACCTTCGGATCCCGAACCCTTAACAGGTAATCAGGTGGAACAGTCCCGCATTTTCTCTGTTAATCCATGCGTAAAAATTCCAGGTTCGACTTTTCACAGGGGATCTTTTTAGTTTTTTGGTATATTAGAATAAATCCGTAATAGAAAATGGAAAAGCTTACACGAAATTTCCCTTATTGAAAGCACATAAACTTAATTAGAATAGGTCTTAAAAGCTTTTTAAAGAGAATAATGCAAGAAAATGTACTATTTTTTATTTGTGTTTAAAAATAATGAATACTTATAATATTGAAGCTAGATTACATCATAGATCACAAAAGTAAGAAAATAATGACAATCAGAATAATTGTGGTTTTATTCTGCAGGCATACGATTTTTTTTAAATTGTAGGTATATTAAAATACCCAATTCATTCTATTTTAGTATTTTAAAAAATAATTTAAGAATTGTTTTGAGGACATATATGAAATATTAAACCATAAGTAAATATTTTTTTTTTGGTGCCGCTGAGGAAAATGCTTTATTTGCATACCCCGAGAGCCGGTAGTTATGTGGGGCTCTCCTCCCCAGAAGGGAAACCACAGCGATCCTCCCCTCTACGAACCCTTGCGGATAACTACCACGACCTTGCGACTAGCGTCCACACTGGGCAACCACAAAGGTGGACGCCAGATATCTCCGGCCATCCTCCGACCCAAAATGGGTTTCCTGGGCGACAACCACCCCCTCTTAATAAGGAAGGTGTCAGACTATTAGCCCTCAAAGGACGTTACCCAGGATGCACCACGAGATTATCTGACATCGCACTCCAAACCACAAGTAAACATGTGTGAACATAAACTTATATGTCTTATTAATATTGACAACAACGCCAAAATATTAAAAAGACTGACTGGAGAAGACAAGAAATTCCTTTTTTTTTTGTAATACAATAGGAAAAACTTTGACAGGTACTGTCGATATTCATTTTTCTGTCATTAATAACCTGTGGAATATTTTTCCGATTATATCTTAAAGCGCTGTTTGCTAAATAAAACAGTATTTTAGAAAAATATTGATAACCATAATAACAATTTATATACAAATTTTAATTGATAAACAACAACTATATAAAAAAAATCATTTGACAGAGCAGGGAAAGTATTATATCTCTAAGTTATTCCTTAGTTCGTTTCGTTTTAATTTTGTAATGATGTGCTGCTATTTTGCATGATTAAATAAACTATCCGTAAAATTACTTCAAATTTATCATCTTTAGTGTTTTTGTTAAGATAACCAATAAAATACGTTTCCAACTATATCCTAAATTACTGATTGCTGAATGAAACAGTACTTGAAGAAACATATTCTTTTTTTTTTTTTTTTTAAATAAATAAATAATTAAATATTTGTTACACTTACACCAATTAGCCTAGCCCAAACTAAGCTCTATAAAGCTTGTGCAATGGGATCTACGGTAACGGATAGACATACATATATTATACATATATAAATAATTTTTATTGTAATATATATCAACAACCATGACTAAGGTACAAATGCTCGCATTCATCACACAAACATCTGCCCTCACGAACCCGGGACCTCAGAGATAGCGACACCTTGAAACCAGTGTATTATCCACTCGACTATGGAGGTCGTCAAATTCATAACTATATTAACAATTTATATCAAAATTATAATCTATAAACGTCAACAAATAACAAATTATTTAGAAAGGCAGGACAAATATGTGATATGGTCATCCTTCCTGAAGTTTTGCGGAACCTAGTAATGAATGAACAATTGTAAAGAAAAAGTTACAAAAACCATATAATATGAAAACTAATCAAATAAAGCTACTAAAACTTTTAACGATTCAAATATTAATTAATCATCCAATAAATTCTTATTGACTTATTGCGTATCTTTAATTTAAAAAAAAATAGTTAAAGTGTAAATTTACTAATTTAATTTGAATCGCAGATCTCAATGTTTTATTTTAACACATACAATAAGCGCTTGTAAAGATGTTTTATCTCCATCGTACATTTTCAACTTAAAACTCAATTTTACTAAGTAGTTACTGTAGGTTTGAGAAAGGACGGGGGCGATAATTTATCTCAGATGGCAATAAAAAGTAGCTCAGCAGAAGATCTTGGCTACAATGGACTGATTAACATAAAGTTATTACTTAGGGTTGCACACCCCGATGCTACGTGGGAATAAAGTGAATTAAAATTGGCGAAAATATGCAACGGATAGACTGCACTCAGAAGTTGGAGTTATGAACCCCTTTATACTAGTCTCGAGGTTCCATGTCTCGAATGAAAATATAAAATAACTATATATCTTTTCTTTTGGAAAATCTGATATAACGCGGGCGAAATAGGAAAACTTGTGGCAAATATATCAGCTTCGAAAACTAAACTAGCGAGCAGAAAATTCGGGTCGCTTCGTGTTGATCAATACATAGTATAAAACAAAGTCGCTTTCGCTGTATGTCCGTATGTATGCTTAGATCTTTAAAACTACGCAACGGATTTTGACGCGGTTTTTTTTAATAGATAGAGTGATTCTTAAGGAAGGTTTGTATGTATAATAAATGCATAATATAGTAGAGAAACACTGATAAATTTAAAGGTTTCTAATGTGATGTCGTAAATAAGCACGTTTTTTTGCGCTTATATTGCAAACGCTGGCTGAACCCTACGAGATAGACCAAAATAATGTACTACAGTATTGTACAACTTACAAAAATCCACAAAAAAGTCCGCGATGGTATATGTCTATCTCTTAGGGATAACCCACCATAACCAATTTTTCACTGCACCCGTGCGAAGCCGGGGCGGGTCGCTAGTTTTAAATAAAATTAAATACTGTTAGTTATTATATTTTTTTAGTTGGTGCCTGCAACTTCGTCTGTGCAGGACTACTATTTCGAGTAGGTTATATGAATGTAGAGTATATCTTTATAAATTGTAACTTCTATGTTATTCTGAGGTATAAACAGAAGGAGCGGGAAGAGGACGGCGAGGCCGCTCCTCTCCGCCGCAGACGGATAGGTAGGAGAAGGCGGGCACACGCAAGAGCGGTGCTCGCCTAATGACCCTACCACGAGGCTGCGTGCGCGTCTGGCTACCGCGCACGCCGTGGTGATGTCTCTCCGTCTGGGGGACTGTCCAGGGGTTCTCGGACAGTCCCTCCCTTGACTCCACCAGACCTAGGTCGAGCCGGCCCCGGAGCACGTGGCGGTAGAATCTATACCTCAGAATAATACACCTTCGCTTACAAACTTTTGCGTTTATAACAGTAGTGGGAAAACTTTACGAATTATTGCAGTTTTTCTAAGCGAATTGAAACTTTTGCTCATCAGATTTATATTCTGCAGAACAACGATCGAAATTCAAAATCATCAAAATTACAAAAATACATGCCTTCACATGCACTTATTGACGTCAAACAAGGACACAAAAAACTTAGGACTTAGGACTTACACCTGTTCGCCTCGCAGCCTCTCAGAGAACAGGCAAGAAACTCTGAATGTCAAGTTTCTTTTCAAAATCATAAAACATCACAAATAATATAAACCTAAATAAAATTAGCAGGAAATGTAAAGAAATTAATTCGGCAGAAATTATTGTCTGTAAATAACGAACATCACATTTAGCGTTCCGCCGAAATCCGCAACAGCTTTCACAATTTTCATTTGGTTAATAGGCCGCCATTGTTTAGCAAGCCTTGTACAGTCGCCGTTGCGTAAACCCGGACATTCAGACGAACTTCTCCGCTCGCAATAAGCATTAATTTCGCGACGCAACCGTTAAGGTTAATATACATTTATTAAATAAAATCTTTATTTATTTTCCCTACCGCGCGGCAAGCACTAGGGGTGACGATGGCTTAACTGAGTTAAAAAAAATTCTCAGCTCTCTCGCCTGATTCTGTGCCCCCAGTAAATGGATTATTCATTTGATTATTGGAGCAAGTCGTGAAGGAATTCAATTTTGGGCTCCACAGAATGAAATTGCTAAAGCCCACTTCACTTCGGAGTAAATATATTTACATCTGGAAAATAGGTTAGCCTAGAGCCGAGCGCTTTGGAGTTAATCGCAGTTTTTTTATGCTGCTGCTGTGGTAATTGGCTATCAGCCGGTTTCCGGGTAAGGGATTTAGCTCTGGAATATTCCTTGACTAAGCTGCATTGCAGTATTTCTTACTCATAATAATTTAGCTATGCCCGCGACCATGTTATGTGGATTTGTGATTTTGGGTAGCATTTTTAATTATTAAAGTTTATTATTTTAGAATTAAGATACATATATATGTTATCGTATATTATAAGGAGGTAGAACTATTGAAGGGTACAATTTGTACAAACTTTAAATGACATTTTTATTTATCTATACTAATATTATAAAGAGGAAAGATTTGTTTGTTTTGTTTGTTTGTAATGAATAGGCTCCGAAACTACTGGACCGATTTCAAAAATTCTTTCACCTTTGGAAAGCTACATTATCCCCGAGTAACATAGGCTACTTTTATACTAATATTATAAAGAGGAAAGATTTGTTTGTTTTGTTTGTTTGTAATGAATAGGCTCCGAAACTACTGGACCGATTTCAAAAATTCTTTCACCTTTGGAAAGCTACATTATCCCCGAGTAACATAGGCTACTTTTATACTAATATTATAAAGAGGAAAGATTTGTTTGTTTGTTTGTTTGTAATGAATAGGCTTCGAAAACTACTGGACCGATTTCAAAATTTCTTTCACCTTTGGAAAGCTACATTATCCCCGAGTAACATAGGCTACTTTTTATCTCGGAGAAATCAACAGATCCCACGGGATGCGCAATAAAGGCTTTGCTCAAAAACTACTGCACAGATTTTCATTGCGGTTTTCATCAATAGATAGAATGATTCTTGGGCAAGGTTTTGCGGTATTTTTTGGAAGCACGATAAAACTTTCGCACCATAAACGACTTCTGCGCATATGTAGCCGTTGGCAAAAGCTATGACCCTTAACCCTCTATAGACCCAATCCCGAAATCCACGCAGGCGAAGCCGCGGGCAGAAAGCTAGTATCCAATAAAAAATGTCAAAGAAAGAAGCGTCATCGTTCTCAAAAAATGACGAATTTTAATGCAAACTTTAATTCCCTATATTTAACTTTACTGATGCCGTAACGCGTATGCGTAACTTATAATATAATATACTTATAATATACTCGTAACTAATGTGTTATTTTGATGTATATGACATTAGAATTGTAAAGTTTAATTCAAATTTATTCAGTAAATTTTATGTGAAAAAGTAACAAACTTGCATTCCTTACCTACAAACTGGCCGTGTTTGGACCAATCAACAGGAGTTATAGACTAAAAAATAATTTTCAAGCTTGTAACTTTTCATCCCCGTAAAAAATGTTTTTTTCTTATGGGAGTGGTTATAACGCGGAGTAAAGAAAATTTACATAACATAATTAAGTTTCTATAATTTAAAAGCTTCAGACTATTTATGCGACATCAACGCAAAAGCTGTTGAGTCCAGGATAAAAAATATTTGCTCCGTTAACTGAAAAAAAAAACTTTTTACAACTTTGTACCTTTGAATCGTGTTACAGAGGCAACTTCGTCGTGGCAGCATTACCATATCTTTCATCTTTCCCACATTATCTTAAAAGAAAGCCATAAACGGCTTTTAACCGTGTACTTTATACCTCTCCCCTTTCATAAATTGCAGTTAAGTATTAGGAGGCTTCAGCGCCTGAATATTTTTTTATTACAGACTCTACATCGGGGTAATTTAAAAAGGTTTCCAAAAAGTTTGTCATGTTTTGCATAAAATAACATTTTGAAATGTGGAATATGAGACGGATAAATAGGCGTTACCTTATGAAGAGAAGCTTTTTTTATTATGGTAACCTGGGAATCTGTGGCGTATGGTATAACACACAAACTCAGATAATGTCTATTTAATCTTGTCTTAATAATTGTGTAATATATATAAGTGTTTCTCACTGAAATATTAATACATTAAAAAACATGTGCGTTGCTCTGGAAATAAGAGTTTTATTGATATATAATATAAATTTAATTAAAAAAGAAAAACAATATTAAATTTAAATTAAATATTTCACCTGGAAATAAGAGAACTAACACTTAATGGTTTTATATTACCTTACCGTGGGAGAGCCATGCTTCGGCACGAATTGGGCCGGCTCGACCGGAGTGATACCACGGCCTCACAGAAAACCGGCGTAAAATAGCGCTTGCGCTGTGTTTCGCCGAGTGAATGAGGGTACCAGAGGCCCAACCCCCCTTATTCCCTTTATTCCCTTTTAAAAGGCCGGCAACGCATCTGTGACTCCTCTGGTGTTGCGGGTGTCCATGGGCAACGGTTTCGCTTACCATCAGGTGATCCGTTAGCTCGTTTGCTGCCCTATGCTATAAAAAAATATATTAATATAAATTTAATAAAAGTTATTTTTTAATTATAATATACCTACTAGTTTTAAATATTTTACTGTTATGTCGATTGTCTATATAGTCAACTGCTGTGCTGACAATCCGACTCACATCAACATGAAGGTTGAAACATCACGACCTGACGACCTCCATAGTCGAAGTGATAATACACCGGTTCAAGGTGTCGCCATCTCTGAGGTCCCGGGTTCGAATCCCGGTGGGGGCAGATGTTTGTGTGATGAATGCGAGCATTTGTACCTTAGTCATGGTTGTTGATATATCTATATATATAAAAATGAAACCCGTTTCGCGTTGTCACGGCATCACGTGTGAACGGCTGAACCGATTTCGATAATTCTTTTTTTTTAATGTTTGTGGAAGTCCAAGGATGGTTCTTACGGAAAAAAATATTAAGAAAATCTCTCAGAAATATTGAAAAGTATACATTTAATTTTGCATATTTTAATAAACGCGCGTTATGTCAATTTTTTTTTTATACGAATGTCACGTCATTCACAGCCATCTAGACTATATTAAAAGAGCATCGTTTCAACTATACAAAATAAAGTAAGTGCATCAAAGCTACGCTAAGGCGGTACGAAAGTTCGCCGGGTCAGCTAGTATTTCAATAAAAATTATTTATATATGTATAATATATGTATGTCTATCCGTTACCTAGATCCCATTGCACAAGCCTTATAGATTAGTTTGGGCTAGGCTATTGGTGTAAGTGTAACAAATATTTATTATTATTATTTATTATTATCAACCTCACAAAATTTGATTAAATTTTCACAAATAATATGTTTTGTCAATTTATTAATTTGCTAAATCCCTGAGAATCAATTACGCTTGAATATATCTCGAAGCCGTTACCTTGTCCTCAACTGTTTTATCTACATTAAAAATATGTCTTGATCTATTGTTAATATAAGATACGACACTTAATCAATAATAGCTCGAAACAGTCCAGTCACTTATACGGGAACATCAAAGGCTGCTAAATCTGATCGGCGCTATTAAACGTGAATTGGCTGCTAATTGACAATGCTGTCAGTTCAGCTGGCGAGCTTATGTGCGCTAATTATTCGAGTGTTCTAATGGCACAGGCTTATTTCATATGTGTATTTATTGTATACTACCGCTATGTTGAGTCAGTAGGAAAACAAATACACTAGTGTACTTTTTTTTTTGTTCCCCCTGAGGAAAATGCATTAAATTGCATACCCCGGCTGTGGCGAGCCGGCGGTTATGTGGGGCTCTCCTCTCCAGAAGGGGGAGGCCTACCCACTAAAAACCTCAGGGATGACCTTCCTCAGGCATGTGGGGAGCCCCCGGGAACACCAAGCTACTTCCGGGAACCCCCAGCCTCCGCTCCCCCGTCGATACAGGGGAGCCCTCCCCGGGGGAGGCTACACTACCTACCCCGGTCTCCACCGCCGACGACGCCCCCCGGCCACGGAAGGGGCGTGGTCCATCCCGGGACACTAGTGTACTTGCAACGTACATGTGTGTAAGATAAAGAAATTGACATCTTGAGGACAAAGAGAAGTTAAGAACCGAGGGTCCTGATGAAGCACAGTAGAAGTACACTTACAATACCAAGCAACCAGAAGACAAATGCAATTGAGGCATTTATTATCTCACTAAATTCAGTTATTATGCGTTTTGAACACAAGGGAAATATCGTAAGACATCAATACACCTTGGAAGAAATTCAAAGTTCACAATTGACCAATTCATGAGTCCAGCATAGTCGTCTAAGTGCTTATCACCATAGACTTTTACCAAGTAGTCCTTACCAAGGAGACGGTAATAGAGACGTTTACGAACTGAAATAATACTAGTTTCTTTATTATGAAACTGAAAAGTTCACATTAATAGTTTTATTAGCCACGTTGAAATTTGGTGATTGTATTTAGACAGACACAAATAGCTAGCTATGCTAGGTCTTTGCAACCTGTAATGGCCCAGTTTGACCGGTTGCGACACTCGATCTTGAAGGCCCCTACAACACCTGAGGACGGCCATCGCTGAGGTTTTTAGTGAGTAGCCCTCTCCCTTCTGTGGAGGAGAGCCCCACATAACCGCCGGCTCTCCGTAGCCGGGGTAAGCAAATCAATACATTTTCCTGGCGGAAGAAAAAAAAAGGTATGGCCGTTGGTAGGACAGGGTCGTTGAGTGGCATCTCCTGGGATATGTATACTGATGAATAGGCGAATATCGCAGTTGGAGGGCATCTTTGGTGGAGGTCAAAGTCCAGCAGTGGACAGTTCGCGCCTAAATTATCATGATGATAATCAAGCTGCAATTACCATACTCGTACAATATCAAACTGCTTCGTGACACTGTGGTCTTGGCACTAGTTTACGAACCGAACGATTCAGCGGGCTCGATGTCGAACCTTTTTTTTTTTTTTTAAATATCGTGAAGATTTTTATAACAAGATTCCCACATAGTGTAGCTGAATTGCCTTTTCATAAGTTCAAGGTTAAAAAGACGCTAATGAGTAAGGGCTATAACAAAGTCAATGATTATTTAAATGATGCCAATGCTTGGTGTTGATTTGAAGATATTACATTCTAAATTGTAAATATTTGTTTTCCCGTATAAATTGTAAACACACATGTACATTGTATGATAACGACATAATTTATTGTAAATGTTGTTATTAAAGTAATAAAGCTGATAAGTTTCTTGCGCTCATTCTTCTTATCAGCTAAAAAATACGTCCTGAATAAATATAATGGTAGGGGAAAAAATTTGACGATTCAAAAGAGCTTCCTATAAAGTCATATTTGAATAAAGTTAATTTTTATTTTTGATTTTGAATAATGGCAATATCAAAAATTTCCTATTTAATTCTGTAATGAACATAAAAGTTATGAAATCAAAAGTTTTAACAAAAACCAATATATCAAATGAAGGAAATACCACATAAATCATTTTGTAACATATAACTCGTCCAATAAGAGAAGTTCCCCGTTTGATAATTCTGAATAATCCATTTAGACACTAAATTAATACGTATGGGACGGCCAACTTTGTCCACGCGGACCTTCCCTCTACATTTGAATAAGAATTTAATTACAAAATACGAACTTTTACCAACTAGTAGCCCTTTAATCTGGGCCCTATTATGTACGTGTACATGGACCCTTATCACCCGAGACCACCCCCGCCCCCAAATAGAAATATTTATAGCCGTAAATGTTTGGAAGGTTGACAGTCTCCGGATTCATTGTGTGGTCACTTTGGAATTGTTAAGGGAGAGGTTCTTGACAACTGTAATCGTTTTTTAATTACTCATTTATTTAAACTTTATTGCACGTAATTAAAAAAAATACAAATGGCAGTCTTATTGCCTAGAGGATTCTCTCCTAGCCAACCAATAAATCATGCAGAAATGTTATACCTACTATAAATATAAGTAAAGCAACAAAAGTAAAGATAAATACCTGTATACACACACGTATATATGTATATATACATATTAATACACAATTAAAATTATTCCTTAAATAAGAATCCTGAAAGAATAGCTTTCGTACAAAGACTCTTTTCAACAAACTTTGTTGCAATACCAAACTAAATAATTTTTCGCTTTGAGCAAAATAAATCTCTTCTTCTTCTTCTTATGGTGCCGTCTTCTTGCGAAGGTTGGCGATCATAATGGCTATCTCAACCTTGGATGCCGCCGCTCTGAATAATGATCGGGTACTCTTGTTGTACCATTGGCGTAAGTTCTTCATCCATGATGTTCTTCGTCTACCTGGGGGTCTCTTGCCCTGGATTTTGCCCTGGATAATCACTTGCAGAAGGCAGTACTTTTCGTTTCTCATTATGTGTCCCAGATATTGCAGTTTGCGAGTCTTAATTGCGTCTAAGATCTCTGCAGCTTTACCCATCCTAGCCAACACACATGTATTTCGTACACGATGTACCCATGAAATTCTCAGCATCCTTCTATACACCCACATTTCGAAGGCTTGGAGCTTCTTGCTAGTAGACTCCGTGAGTGTCCATGCTTCGGCGCCGTAGAGTAATACCGAGAATATATAACATCGGACGATGCGAAAATAAATCTGATTGGTTATAATTATGAACTATGCAGCTATCGTTCGCTTAGGATCATTATGGACGACGCTCAAGCAGTCTTAGGACCAGGGAGATGACGTGTTTATACGAGCAGGATAAAAGGTTGTTAACGGTCCAGTTGATAAAGCGGGATTGAGGCTTTTAAATGCAACCTAGCTTACGCAACGCGCAGATCGTGACAAGTCATCGTTGCCAAAACGATCGAAAACGCTACTATTAGCAAACGCTTTAGTCATCCAACAATAACTGACTCGCTACAAGGATTCAAAATTATTTAAATGACAATAGCCAAAAATTGTTTAATGAATGTTTGTAATATTTAAAAACCCTAGTTCACTTGGAAACGAGAATTGGAATTACTGAAAACTTTTTTTTACATTTCAACATTATCGACGTCGCTTTGCTAACATCACATTTCCCACGCTGTAACTTAACATTGCTTAAGTCTCTCTCTTTACAATATTTCACAGATAATACTTTTACGATTCATTTTTAAAGGATTTTAGCGCGGTTAAGGAGCATGAGTAATGTATCTTCATTTAAAATGAACATGGAACCAGAAAGCGGAGTTGTCTTTGCGGCGTCCTGGATACGGAGAGCTAATAAATTTTATTTCTCGCCCACTTACATCGTTAGCTCTCTGAAAAATTAATAGTACGTACATTCTACAAAATGTAAGTGAACTCTCAAGTAGTGTAATTATAAAATAATAGCGTATAGAATTTCGCTTTTATTTCTTAACTAGCGACCCGCCCCGGCTTCGCACGGGTGCAGTGAAAAAATGGTTATGGTGGGTTATCCCTAAGAGATAGACATATACCATCGCGGACTTTTTTGTGGATTTTTGTAAGTTGTACAATACTGTAGTACATTATTTTGGTCTATCTCGTACGTTCAGCCAGCGTTTGCAATATAAGCGCAAAAAAACGTGTTTATTTACGACATCACATTAGAAACCTTTAAATTTATCAGTGTTTCTCTACTATATTATGCATTTATTATACATACAAACCTTCCTTAAGAATCACTCTATCTATTAAAAAAAACCGCGTCAAAATCCGTTGCGTAGTTTTAAAGATTTAAGCATACATACGGACATACAGCGAAAGCGACTTTGTTTTATACTATGTATTGATTGATTGATTGTGAATGAGAATACTGGAAAAAGAAATATTTAGACTGCAACAAATATACGCTTACTTCTGGACATAGATTTTCAAGAAAAATTTCCAAGTACTGCACTGCCATCAGACAAGCTGCTTTTTTCTCCTCTGGAGAAGAGAGTCTGAGAATCCTCATGAATATCACAGCAACACAGTGGTGATAATGTTGGTCTCCAAACGGATCTACGGACTAAACTCAGCCTGGGCTTTGAACACAAGCCGAGAGAGATAGAACAGAGAGATAAGCTGCGTTGTAGCTCTGCTTATAACTAGACTCGCACTTACCCAAATTATATAATATTTTTGCTAGTATAAGCATAGATACATTCTCAATTGAAGATAAGTAATGGTAAGGCCTAAAGAACAGTTTGGTTCATTGCACTCAACAACCAAGAATTGACTTTTTTAACTCTAATTGATGGAACCAAATAATGCTTAGGTAAGACTTAGGTAAAATGGAGGTAATTAGACAAGATCAGAAGTCATTACATAAGGTACTTGTCCACATCGGAACTCGAACCTCAAACCATCGGTTAACACACGGTGGTATTAAAACTTTGGGTCATTATAAATAATAAAATCATTCAAAATCAAAATCAAAATAATCTTTATTCAACATAGACCTTTACAGGCACTTATTGACGTCAACAGACAAAACAAAAAAACAAAGCTTAAAAAAAACAAAATCCTTGTCCGTACGTACGAATAAGGGAAAAAAAGAAAAAAAAAATTGACTCGTCACCTGTTCGGAAATTGGGAGAGCCTTCTCGAGAAGAACAGGCAAGAAACTCTGAAGGTATCTATTTTTTATCTCCTATATACAATGTTAATAATTATAATAATATAATATAAAAATACAATATAGTATAAGATACAATCATACCTAATACGATTACAGTCGTATGTATGTTTACATATAAAAATACAATATTATAAATAATGTTGTTACCAAACATGGCTCTATGAATAGTGTCCCTATTCCCAAATAGTGTGATCATTTAGATAGTCACTTACTTTGTAATAACCTTTACTCATGAGTGTCTTTTTGATATGAATTTTAAATTTATATAAAGGCAAATCAATGACACTTTGCGGAAGTTTGTTAAACATAGATATACATTATTTGTTATAATGATATTAATTAGCCTAGCCCAAAGTAAACACTGTAAGACTGGTGTTAAAAGATCTACAGTAACATATACACACATTAACCATACAAAAAACAAATAATATAATTTGTTTTTTTATGGAATTATTTATAGATAAATAACTAAGGCACAAACTTGTAATCGTCATACAAAAATATACCCCCACTGGGACTCGACTACCCAGGAGCTCAGAGATAGGAAACATCTTGAAACGAGTATACTAAACACTAGGCCCCGAAGTCCTCAAATTATGAAGATAAAGGTGATACAAATATTTTTTGTAAAATTACTTTAGGATCGTTCTGATTGGTAACATGTCATAATTCAATATAAATAAAATTAGAGTGTCGTCTGTTGGTTTGTAACCTCTCAAATAGCTGGACCGACTTTGTTAAGACTTTTATTGCCAGAGAGCTAGTGTAATAAGGAGTAACTTAGGCTACTTTTATTTCAAAATAGATTCTTTTATTTTGGAAATATAAAGTAATATTGCAATGTCCGTGTATTGTCCAGTACCGCGCGCAGCGTACGCGAATAGAACCGCTTCAAATAAAAATACAAAAATTTAAATAAATATACTAATTAACCTTATTTTATTTCCACGCAGACGAAGCCGCAGGTACAGCTAGTAATTCAATAAAAACATAAGTCACGATAACATTTTTGTATGCATATTGTATGGTCGGCGATATCACAATAAATTGGGACAATTTAAAAGTTCTATTAGTTTGTGGTTTTTACTGATATTTAAAAAAATATTGCAGTATATTGTTTGTCTAATAAATAGGTATATGGGGTCATCCATAAATTACGTCACACGAATTTCTTGATTTTTTGCCCCTCCCCCCGTCCTTGTCACAGCTAGTCACATTTGTGAGACTCCCCCCCCCCCTAGTGTGACGTCACAAATTTTGAAATTATAGAATGCTAAAAGCGGTTTCGAAAACAGTTTTATTTTCATTTTGATAAAATTAACATCAAATCAATTAACAAAACAAAAAAACGATTACTTATATTAAATAAGTATATGGTTATTTCATGATTTTATTATTATATTTTTCAAAATCACCTACTATAATCAATTAGAAAAATAGTACGTTTCGGGAGTACCCCTATTAATGGATAGAAGAAGATACTATACTTTTATTTATTTATGAGAGTATACAGACTTTACAATAAAAGTTAATATTTACAGCACTTTTCATACTAATAGTAATAATTTAAAGTTTGTGTTTTAACAGTTAGCTTATTTGATTTAATAGATTTTGTAATGTGACGTCACGAAATTTAAGATCTCTCCCACCCCCTTGTCACACAATGTCACACTTCGTCAACCCCCTCCCTCCCCCTAACCGTGTGACGTACTTTATGGACGGCCCCTATTTTAAGAAAATCATTAAAACAGTATATATTATTGATAACTAGCGACCCGCCCCGGCTTCGCACGAGTGCAATGTTAATACTAAATACACTACAGAAAAACTGTGAGCGTGGTATATAATCGTTTGCAATGTTAGCGGAAAAAAATGTAATTATTAACAACATTACATTAGAAATCTCAAAAATAACAGTATTTCTCCACTATTTAATAGATGTTATTATATATTAAACCTTCCTTAAGAATCTCTTTATCCATTAAAAAAACCGCATCAAAATTCGTTGCGTAGTTTTCAAGATCTAAGCATACATAGGGACAGACAGACGGCGGATAGCGACTTTGTTTTATACTATGTAGTGATGATTAAATATTATATAACTAGCGACCAGCCCCGGCTTCGCACGGGTGCAGTGAAAAAATGGTTATGGTGGGTTATCCCTAAGAGATAGACATATACCATCGCGGACTTTTTTGTGGATTTTTGTAAGTTGTACAATACTGTAGTACATTATTTTGGTCTATCTCGTAGGGTTCAGCCAGCGTTTGCAATATAAGCGCAAAAAAACGTGCTTATTTACGACATCACATTAGAAACCTTTAAACTTATCAGTGTTTCTCTACTATATTATGCATTTATTATACATACAAACCTTCCTTAAGAATCACTCTATCTATTAAAAAAAACCACGTCAAAATCCGTTGCGTAGTTTTAAAGATCTAAGCATACATACGGACATACAGCGAAAGCGACTTTGTTTTATACTATGTATTGATTGATGATACAGTATCTTAAGGTAAAAAAAGTATTAATCGCTCCCTAGCTCATAGCTATTCAACTGACTACCCCTTAATAAGCGGACGACGGGTATTATCTTACTAATAACTATGTTATTCGAGGGTCCCTGAAGATGCCCGTAACAGTGTCCCGCCATCCATTCAAATTTTCATATTTTACAATTATTTACAGTTCAATTCCTTGTGATTTTCCCGAAGTAGGTACAGCTAGAAATCACTAAAGACCAATTTCTAAGTCCGTAATACAATATGACATAAGATAACATGATATGACATAACATGACATGACATAACATGACATGACATGACAAGACATGACGTTCTTTTTTTATGATTTAAGAACATATTTACAAATTCCTGTGTTCTATAATGTCACCATCGTTATCTAGAGTAGGTGCCTTATTAATTTTAAAATGGCCCCTTTTGCGAACGACTCAAGAACGGTCGAAATTTTGAACAACCCAGCGCCTACTTGGCGCTTTCTGTACATAAAACATGGTGCTCGGAAAGTCAACTACATGATTCCAGGGACCTTAAACAATCTTTTATTCACATTAAATTCGTTATCGATTTCATTTGAATATTTACTGGCAATATATGGATATGATTCCAAATTCGGAATCATTTCCATATATTAAGTTTCAACAAATTGATAACGAATGTTATGAGTGCTATTTGCGCTACAGGACTAGGATTTAGTTAAGAATTAATTATAAGGAAAAGTTTGTTGTCTCGTGTGCCAATTAGGGCCTGTCGTAAAAATAGTGCTTTTGTAGAGTTTTCTGTGGAAGCAAATGCTGAGACAAAGCCCTTTTTAACACACATACTATACTAATTGAACTTATGTTTTTCTTCCCTTCTTTTTATTTATTTATTTATTACTTACTATTATTTCTTTTATGTACTTTGTGTTTTATTTTAATGACCTTAGTTAACATTTTTTGTTAGATTTTTTCATAGTATTTTTAATTACCTTAATATTTTTGTAATTGTCAATCTATGTAATGTATCTGTTTTCAAATATTTTTTTAATTTTGTATACGATTTTACACCATCACATTATTGATCAAAAATTAATCTTATTTGGCAAGTGATTCAAACGAAGTTGCATATTCTAAAATTAATTGTGCAGTATTTGATCGATAATTTTGATAATTAACCATTATATTTTGACACAGTTTAAAGAGTTCTCTCTGCTTCTTTTCTTTAAGAACTATTCCGATGTAACATTTAAGGAATCACGTAATGTCGAACTGAAGTTAGCGCGAGTAAGACAGAAACTTCCCAAATAATTAAAAATGGTATTCAGTCATCATTCTGCGTAGAATAATTCATGGACATAGCTAGTTGTAAAATATAGGTGTGATATAGCATTTTTTGTACATTTTCTCACTTCAATTGCCCATAATGATATATTATTTCAACTATGTAACACTCTGTAATACTCTGTTCATGGAGTTACAACAGTGGAACACGCCGTCCGCCATTTTGCGACAGCTGTCGTTGCCAAGTTTGCATGCATTAGTTTCCCGGATTCTTGTTCTGTGGTCCCACTATGCTTCTAAATATTGGTTACCACTCGGACTTAATCGCAATTGTACTGCAATTTCCTTCAACTCGAATTATTCATTAATTGAATGCAAATTCACTGTATTTTAACTCTGTAGTTGCTTAACAAAAGATTCTACTGTAACCTATTTTTTTTTACTCTTAATTAAGAAACGCGTGAATAATGTGGAGAAACTAACCGAGAGGAAAGTAAATAAATAAGATTCTAGTCCGATTTTGATGAATTTAAAAACTGCATAAAATTTTTTTTGTTCCCCTGAGGAAAATGCATTAAATTGCATACCCCGGCTGTGGCGAGCCGGCGGTTATGTGGGGCTCTCCTCTCCAGAAGGGGGAGGCCTACCCACTAAAAACCTCAGCGATGGCCTTCCTCAGGCATGTAGGGAGCCCCCGGGAACACCAATCCACCTCCAGGAACCCCCAGCCTCTGCTCCCCTGCCTAGAGGGGAACCCTCCTCAGGGGAGGTTACACTACCTCCCCCGGTCTCCTCCACCGACGACGCCCCCCGGCTACGGAAGGGGCATGGTCCATCCCGGGTCGCCGTAGCAGTCGCGACTTCCTCGCGCCCGCCGGCGACCCGCGGCGGCGCCGCAGCTGTGCTACTGAGCCCGGCGCCGCCTCCTTCGAGCGGGATCGGCCATCTCCCGACCCCGCTCGGCAACACCCAATTAGCCTAACCCAAAGTAAGCTCTGAAGGCTTGTGTTATGGGATCTTGGGTAACGGATAGACATACATATATTAATATATTAGATAGAAATATATATTCGACGGCCTCCATAGTCGAGTGGATAGTACACCGGTTTCAAGGTGTCGCCATCTCTGAGGTCCCGGGTTCGAGTCCCGGTGGGGGCAGATGTTTGTGTGATGAATGCGAGCATTTGTACCTTAGTCATGGTTGTTGATTATATTTCTATAAAATATTTATATATGTATGTCTATCCGTTACCTAGATCCCATAGCACAAGCCTTACAGAGCTTAGTTTGGGCTAGGCTAATTGGTGTAAGTGTAACAATATTTATTATTATTATTATTTATATATTAACAAGACCTCAGAGCTCAGAGGGACCTCAGAGACGACACCTTAAAACCGTTGAACTTGTGTGGACTCTTAATGTTTCAATATTTTAAAATCGTTAGCTAAGATCACTCCACTGCATTACATGGAGTATCTATTACAACTGCTATAACAACAGATTAAATATCCCAACAAAAAGAAAAACAAAATCGAACAGAAAGCATCGAAAATCATGAATAAACAAGAGAAATAGCTCGGCCGTTCAATAAAGCGGACGTGACCAGCAAAAGTAAACATAACAAGACTCAAAGGAATGGGGATGAACATTTTTCACCCCTTTTTCCATTTCACCCCTTTCACTTCTTCTGATAAAAGGCTCCGCGGAAGTGATTAAACCGAGTCATTGGACGTAATAACCCGGCGAGCCGAGCTGACGATTCGAATCGGAGTATTAGCACTCGATTGTGAATTCGTAATTCTGACGCTTCCGCGGTTTGCACACGACAGAGCATGTAGTTAGACTTTCAATTAAGGGGTTTTCTGGTTTGAAGAACGTGAAATCTGTTAAAGGGCTTTCCGTCGCCTTGTGGTTAGTAAGCCGGTTTCTAGGTGTCTAATGGTTAAATATTTTAATTCTCACAAAAGTTACACAGTAATATCGGAAGGGAACACTTCAAATCTTACTGGCAATGAATTGGATTAGAAAAACGATTCTGATAGACCATTTGAATAACCTCACGAGTCTAGGCTAGAAGCAAAAGTATTCGCTCGTATTTATAAAAAATGCGAAATATTCGTATGAGAGTTTGCTTACGACTATCAATAATTTGTATTGTGAATTAATGCAAACTGATAAAAATTGTATGTAATCTTTGTTTTATATGTCTATCTCTGAAGTTTTTATTATTATTTATTTGTAATATTATTGGTCACACTGCATTGTCCATTAGAAATCCCGGGAAGGCCACATTCATATCAACATTTCGATTTAAGTACAGAAATGACTAACTAATTTCGACCTCTGCCCATAACACACGCCTTACAGTGCTTACTTTGGACTAGGCTACTTGATGTGAGTGTAAAAAATATTTGTTTCATTCATCATTACTCAATACATTATTATTTTATAAGATTTTTAACCAGAGAGATTAAAGTAGATTGTAAACTAGGGAAGACTATATCGAGGGTGCAGCGTTCAAACCCGATAAATGCGAAAAAAACGGAATTTAGGTTTTATAAACCACTAAAACCATATTTTTTTGCTTTACCTAGTGACATTCACAGTTAAACTGATTTGTAAGTGTAACATAGAGATATCAGGGTCGTCTGCTTCTATTTGACCACAGATATTTGACATACTTAATAATTTAATTTTATATTTTTTTTTATTTTCGTGTTTATTTTTAATTTTTGTCAATATATACCTATATAATACGTAAAATTGTGAAAGGAAATTAGACAACTAGAACTAGGCAATAATTAAATGACTCTAAATTTTTCTTTGTGTAAATTTGCATGCCCGAGGCTAAATATGGAATAGTGCTGGTTTTAATAAGCTTTGTAACACCTCTATACCTGTATTTGCAAATAAATATGATTTGATTTGATTTAAGTACTTTCGTATAGTATAGTATAGTTTTCGTATAGTATATATATATATATATATATATATATATATATATAATATATATATATATATATATATATATATATATATATATATATATATATATATATATACATTTAATATAAAATTACTGGGTACTGTTTCCTGTAGTAATCCTTGGAGGAACAATTATTCCATTCATCAAAGTGGTTAAAAACTTAGGAAATTGTATTTGACCAGTGCATGACATGGCGGCCGCAGGTTGAGGCTATCCGGAAGAAGTTATTTGCTGCATATAGTACTCTAAATAGATTAAGAACCTTTCTCCCTATAGCTACAATGACAGTGTTAGCTCAGTCACTCTTGCTTTCCTTGATTGACTACGCTGACGCTGCGTGGATTAATTTATCTGAGGAACTACTTGACAGTTTGGAGCGGCTGCAAAATGTAGCCGTCAGGTTCATTTTTAATCTGCGTAGGTTTGACCATGTTTCTAATTGTCGCTTTCAACTGAAATGGTTACCTATTCGCCAGCGCAGAGACTTACATGTTTTATCCCTACTTTACAATATTTTGTACCTTCCAACATCTCCATCCTACCTTAAATCTTTGTTCTCTTTTCGATCCCATTCGTCATGTCGTGCCTTGCGTTCTAATTTTAATCTGACTCTGGATATACCGCCCCGAAGTACCGACTATTTTTCATATTCTTTTTCGGCTTATGCCGTCCGGTTATGGAACTCTCTCCCTGAGGGTATTAGGGGAGCGCGAACACTGGAGTCCTTTAAGAATCATACTAGTTATATATACTAGTTATAGCCTATTGTCCTGTCCAATTACTGTACCCATCCTATATTTAAATCTCCTTTTAATATTTCCCTGGTCCTAGGTTGTCTGGAAGAGATTGCCGCCTTTTGTACATTTGTTATTTTCTTTTTTTTTTGTATGTGTATTTTATGAATACAATAAAGGGTTATGTTATGTTATGTTATGTTACTGGGTACTATAACTTTATATATTATGTCATATGTTAGTAAAGTACCTTGTGATTTTCATGGAGGTTGTAGATTTGCTGCGAATCTCTCAAGAACAATATCTACTATAGGCGAATCAAAAAATTAAACAATCATTTGCACAGCCTGTTTTTTTGTGGACAGTCTATTTATCAAAAAAAATATTATTGCCTGGATGTTCTAATAATCACCGAGTGGTGATTAGAGAGAAATCTTTGAAGTCCCGGGTTCGAGTTCCGGTAGAGGCAGATGTTTGTGTAATTAATGCGAGCATTCATGCGTCATGATTGTTATAATATATTTCTACCAAATTTATTTATAGTATATATATGTATAATGTCTATCCGTTACCCTAGATTCCATAACACAAGCCTTACAGAGCTTACTTTGGGCTAGGATAATTGGTGTAAATATTATTTATTTATACTATTACGAAACTAGAAAAGAGTTTACATATCAAATAATAGGTATATGTTTATAAAGCACAGGCCAGTGTATGGCTAGATTTGAGTTGCAAAAACAACTTTATGTATAGTGCTTATAGGATTCAATTGTTAAGGGCTTAAAGGACATTGTTCAATTTTGGCCTAAGAACCGATGTGAATATAAATTATACTATAATTTTTATTTATTTTTATATTATTTGAAACATATTTTAGTATTCCACGGACACTTCAAATAAATAAATTCCAAATAAAAAGTTGGGTCACAATTATTGATGCCGTATAAAGTGTTTTCCGTCAGCCAGTGCTGCCAGTTTCGGAAGTTTTCGCGATTTCGGTAACTACGGATCGAATTGAGAACCTCCTCCTTTTTGAAGTCGGTTATTAAAATTAGTTGATAACACTTTATTCATTTAAATATCTAAATTGACTAGCTAGAAAAATACTAGTATTATATATTTTTTAAGCGAAATCGCGAAATCTAGCTTGGCATTCGAGTATTATAGTTTTCGTAATTGGCAGCACTGGTGTACTTCATACCTTATCTGTGTCCGTTTCATTTAATTTTTGATTGCTTTGCGACTACAGTTTCTTTTGTGATTTTCTATGCGTTTCATGGTTTTATTCTAACAACTTTGGCTTGATTACGGACTCCGATTACATTGCGTAGGTAGACTCGGATGTGTGTAAAGGACTGGATTTTGTAAAATGATAATTGTCAAAGAGTTATCTTAAACTTGACTAGGTACTATCTCTTTTCCTAGTATCTAGTAGAGTAGTCCTTTCCTAGTTCTAGAAGAGAACATATATAGCTGTGCATAGTATTGTTAATATTACATTGATATTACTACTCTGATATTTCACGCAAGGTTGGTTATTTTTTATTTATAACCTCAAAATATTAACTTTTTTCGTAATTATTTTAGTTTCCTGAAGTGTCCGTTCGTAAAAACTTATTTCATAGGATTCCATATAATTTTAAGAGTTTATATAAGTCACTTTCGATTCGAACGGTTCTTAGACAGAACATGTATGGAACCGGAACAATGTCCTTTATAAAGTAAAGTGTGTTGAAGTGCGAAATGTCAGTACAGGGAAGTCAGAAGGTACACTATAAAATCTAGGATCTGTGAATCACTGCCCTAATTTTTTTACGAGTAATTTATAAGTTATATTCGTCGCCTCATTAAGAACGTTTAACATAAAAATGCAATAACAAAAGTTATTTACATCTTAATTGCGTGACAAAGGCCATAAAACAAGTTCGCAAGTATTACTCACCGCGAGTTAGCCCTCATAAACTGGGTTAATTCAACCCTAAACTGCAGCTCACGTACAGCGTTAATGCACTGTCAGCCATCGGTAGGGGTGACTCGTTAAATCACGCGGTGAAGGGTTGGCCCGTGACTCACTGAAGTCACGCATATCAATGAGTAACACGTCAAAAGTTTAAAATTCCACCGTGTGTAGGCTGTACGTTTTGGAGTGACTAAGTTTCCTAGCAGTAGTTAATTTAGGTATAATTATTGTGTCGTTTAAAGCAATTAATAGCGATGTTTCTACGATCTTCAATTAATTGATAAATTTACCATAATCATGATGTTCGAACAAGGAGCGTGAACCTACCCTGTTAGGTCAACTATTCAACTACCCTGGCTCAGTGTGGACTTCATGTACACCTTTAAATTTATTCATAATCCATCTCCCATGGGGGTAGGCAGAGATCACAGTTTTCCATTTGCTTAATAATAATATTTATCTATACTAATATTATAAAGAAGTAAAGTTTGTGTGTTTGTATATTTGTTAAATTGTAAGGGGTAATCTCGGGATCTACTGAACCGATTTTAAAAATTCTTTCACCAATAGAAAGCCACATTATTGCGGAGTGTCATCATCATCATCGATTTTAAAAATTCTTTCACCAATAGAAAGCCACATTATTGCTGAGTGTCATCATCATCATCATCATCATCAGCGGACGGCGCGCAATGGCTTCGGGTTTAATTCAGTTCGCTTTCGTGCTCGCTTCGGGGATTATTAATATTATGCCCAACGAAGTGGGCGCCGGTCAGCTAGTCAATAATAATAGCGTATTCTAAACTCATATACACGAATATACATATTTTATGTATATTGGTATATATTATAACAATATAGACAAAATATCAAAACTTCCGAATCCAATTTACATTTAGTATCTGTTGAGATGGTTGGTTCAAAGAATAAACCAGTTTTTAACTTGACTTTAATTTATTTGAAGCCGGACATTTTCTTGCAATTCTATGACACAATATGTCAAAAACAACAGACTAAAATTATAGAATCGTGTGTGTTTTATTCCCCCAGCGCAATAGATGGCGCTATTTGTTACTTTTACTGATAAATATAATAGCATTATAAATTTACTTAATTACAACAGGTTCAATTCTACTTTCAGCGTGGTCTTAGTATTAAAATTCGAAACTTCTCAAAATTAATGGACTTTTTTTATTACAATAAGGTAACAAGTGTGTCCAACTTTACTGTCTTACTGTCCAACTTTTCTTGAAATTTTATCTTTAACCTTTACCGATGCTATAATATCTCCAAAGTACGAAGCGTTTGATTCACCGTAAAGTGTATTCTTAATCAAAATAATTACTTAGTGCTTATCAATCAGGGATCCACCTGGGACAGAGCGGTGATCTTCTTAACTAAGGTTTTTGAAGACTTTTGGCTTCGAATGGCTTTTATTATGATGAATAATGACTTTTAATACCATAGACTTAAGAATAATTGATTCCATAAATAAATTGATATTTCTATTTTGACACACATTTAAAAGATCAACATTATTTGTACATATTTTCAAATAACAACTAACAACATCGAAAACAAAATTTTTAAGATTATATATAAAGATATAATTATATATAAATAGATTATTTTTAATTACAGTGGACCCCCGGTAATCCGATAATCATTTTGCAGGGCAGTGTCGAACCATCGAATTTGTCGGATTATAGAGTACTGCCTAAGACCCTTTATAGACCGATGTTTTTACAATAGAGTACCTTGTAATCCGACAAATTACAGATCCAGTGATAAGATTCTTTATATTACATATATGTACATACTCTGAAGTACAAATTATACTTCATTATGTACATTATTTAGTAAATTTAACAACGCAATAGAGAGCATCACCCAAAAAGCCCTGATTCGTCTGCATTGTACACCTGTGACTGGTTAAGTTTTAAATCTTTCACCTTTTGCAAAAATCTTAATTTAAATGACTCTATACAGGTGGCATCTTTAGAAAGTTTCTCTCCTTTAATAGTCATTAAACGTTGCCATAACGACTTTTGAAACGTTCTAGCCATCCCTTGCCAGACACAAAATCATATTTTTTTATTATTTCTTTATAAAAATATTTAGCTTTCATGGCCAACATAGTTCCCGAAATGGGCGCATGCCTATTTCTTTGTTCAGTGGTGCATTAGCGAATATATATGTATTCAATAATAAATAATAGACCATGTCGGAGTACAGGGGGTGCCGGATTAGACAGGGGCCGGATTACCGGGGGTCCACTGGTACAAATATTATATAAAAAGATTTAATATTTGTTTGTGTGTATGACAGACAAAAAAGGTAATAAAAAATATATATATTTATTTCAATATACATCCATATATAAACATATAATATAAACAAATATATACACATGTATTTGTAAATATAAAACATACATACACTAGAATTAATATTTTCGAGTACAGTATAATAAAATTAGCATTGACATATTTTTAAGAATGTATATAGAATTCCAATAATCTATGCTTAAACCAGTCAATACTTTGACAATCTCGAATATACTTTTATCTACAGTTATATTAAAAAAGACATCCATATCTATACTGATATTATGAGGCGTTAATCATAGACACTACTAATACGAAGTGAAAAACATATTTTGTGTTGGATACTTCATTTATCGAGGAAAACTATAGGCTATATATAGGCTATACTAAACAAATTGTTCTTCTAAACATTGAAACATTTCCACATGGACGAAACCGCGCTCACAAAATACGTAGTTTAATTACAAAAATGTAACTTGTTGTAATTAACTCAAGAGTAGTTCTGTTGATCATTAAAATACACGACGGAGATTTTTTTTAAAGATGGTTGTTCTTAAATTAAAGATTGAATCATTCTCTGACAAATATCGCTGATGAATCAAAAACGTAATCGAAAGCTTTTTGTTAATCCACGCCCCTTGTGAATCAGCTGAGCGGGATGTTCGACGCCAATTATTCTTTGCTGAGTTCACAATTTTCACTAGGATCGAGCGCCACCTCATTATTAATCTGCAGTAGTTCTTTCTACTCATTTTGTAAGGGTCCATACTCCGTACCAAAAAAAAAAACTGATAACTGCGTCTGTCTGTTCTTCTATCTGGTATTGTGTTGAAATTAATATTAAATGCTCTGCATTTTCTTGCAGTAATGAAAATTAATATTAAATACTTTGCATATTTTTGCAGTAATGAAAATTAATATTAAATAATCTGTATATTTTTGCAGTAATTAAAATTAATATTAAATACTTTGCATATTCTTGCAGTATTGAAGATTAATATTAAATACTCTGCATATTCTTGCAGTAATGAAAATTTATATGAAATACACTGCATATTCTGGCACTAACCAAAACGTCTTTTTATGCTCCGTTTATGTCGCATATTTCTAGATTCGCAAAGAAATCAAAATAGGTATTTACTGGGTAATCCTGTCCCATCTTCGGCCTCATCTTCACTTTCCATCAGATTAGATAGAGGCCAAATAATTATTAAAGTAACAAAACTCCTTTTCAACGAAAAGGACTTACCTATATAGAATAAGTCGAATATATATTTCAAATGTTATTTCAAATCTATTTTCTAGTGAATATTATCCAAGTGCTCGCAGTTTCAATAAACCCTTGATCTGATATGAACTTTATAGTAAATTCCAAACGCCAGACCTGCAAAGAGTTCTCTCTACAATTTCAGTCCAATATCAAGAACGGTTATTGAACTAAAATTGTCTTTCGCACTCGTTAATTAAATTGTATATTGTCGTGAACGTTTCGAAATTTCAATTAATATTTAATTTTGTGTTGCTTAGATCTAACTGTTTAGGTTAGTGTGAACATGCGATGTGTCATTATAATTTTCAAGATGGCATCCAAAGCATTAGAAACGGATTATTTTCTTGAAGAAGTAGCTTAAGCACGTGTTAATTATGATTTTGTGAGTTGAGGCTATTTCCAATAGCTTATTATTGGCATGTAGTTAATTAATTTAGTTAACTATATTCGTTATTATGGTTGTTAGCTATTTTGGTAAGTAAATAAATATTGGGTTTATGGTTTGGTTTAATGTCATTGCCAAATACAGTCAAAACGTTGCTGACTAAGGCGAAATGACGTTAATATAGGGCAGGCTCGTACCCCTCCATGGGGACGTGCATAAGCTATGACGAAGATGACCGAAATACTACAAATTAAAGGTATTAAGTTGTCAATATATTCAATCATTTGCTATGCTTGTCAACAATGCAAATGTAATTCTGAGTTTTTTTTTTTTTTAACACTAAGCACTTAATATTTGTTACGGTATAGATATCCGAATTCAAAATGTATATATGTTATAATGCAACCCATTAACATTGTAATTGTCCAAAACACTGAAATTATGTTGTATGTGATACATCGCACATAAGTCCACTTATTAGTAAAGTATGAACACTGCTGTTTTACTGCAGAAATAACAAAGAAGAAGGAGGCACCCAAATAGGCGACTCTGGTATTATGTCACCATCCGTTTTTGTTTCCAACTTTAACTTATACATTTTTGCTTCATACTATTTTTTTTGTATCAACGCTAACTTACGCAAAGGTAAATAAGTCATATTAATATTGCTACAAAGTTCAAATTTGAATAATGTTCAAATACACGATTCAAAGTTCTCGTTAGCTAAATACAAACGTGATCAGAGTAGTGGAAACTCCGACAACATAGAGCTTATCAACATGATAACTCTGCGACTTATGTTGAGGTAATAAGACTCATATTGCTCTAACGCACGCCACTGCAGTATATCACATAATTTGAGGAGCTGAGAGAACAGATCATAATTAACTATTGTATTAGTAGAAATCAGAGTTTTAGCTCAGCGAGAAATAAATCGTATATTGGGAGTGTAGAGATTTACACGGAATTCGATGAATAAATCTTACTGTGATTCGTTCACTATATGGTATACAAATGAATAGCTTTACAAGATGTAGAGTCTTGAGCAAATTGATTTTCAGGTTTAGATCTGCATGATCTGACAAGAAGAAACTGATTGGTGACTGACATATGCATAACTCAAACCGCTCGATTTAATGTTTTCGAATTTGTCACATATATTCCTAATAGAGTTGCAATAAAAATATTTTTTTCTAAACTGATTCTTTAAGGGAGAGAAATGGGAACGAAAATGTGTGCAGAGAAATAACATTTCTTAAAAAAATTCATTCGAAACTTCTCGAAAATACTTCTATCGGCGAATGGGGTGATAGCCCCGGCGCTGTAGCTAAAAATCTGCGATATTTGCTCTTTGCAAATATTGGAATTGAGCTATGAACCTTTTTCTGTTGATGCGGGATACATGTAGATCAATTATTCTATATGGCAGTATATTTGCCTGTTCATACCATAAATTTGTTATATTTTTTATCTTCCTTAATTAAATAATAATGATTTTTTTTGTATATGTGTGTGTATGTCTGTAGATCAAATAAAATAACTATATATCATGCCTTAACCATCTCGCCACCGAGCACTATCCCAATCGAATATTTCAATTGTTTTCTTCGACTTTTTACTATATATCTATGAATAAATACCGGTTTCAGGTTTAATTCAAATTTTGCCTAAAGGTAGAAAATTGGAAGGTAAAATCTGAAAATCAAATAGATATTGTTATTTTTTATTGAATTTGGTGTAGATATAATTTAAGACACGGGAAAGAACATAAGTTAATTTTCACCGCAATAAAATATCTCTCTCCTGTGGTAATCTCCGATAGAAACAACTGAACCAATTCTGATGTAATTTAATTTGAGGATAGTTTGAAACTCGGATATTTTTACCGTGGGAAAATATAACTATCAATCGGACAATCTAATATAAACTTGGGTGAACTTGCAGACGGAAAACTAGTGTAATATAAGTATATATATATATACTAGACGTCGCTTGCTTGCCGCGGGGTGCAAGCACCCCGCGGTGGGGTGGTCCATCCTGACTGTTTTTTGAAAGAAAGGGTGGTCTGTCAAAATTGGTGTGAAAATGACGTCTTTTTTGTCACAAAAATCAAATAAATTACAAAACTGTGTACGGTCGTAAATACACTAAGAAGCTCACGGTGTTTGTGGTCGCGTGAGTGCCGCGAGGTGCGCGCACCTCGCGGTGGTGTGGTCTATCCCACTACTGAAAAAAAAAATGGGCGGTCGGTCGAAAATTGGTAAAAAATTGTCTCCATTTGTGTCAGAAGAAAATAAAACAGTTTGTGCGGTTGTAAGTACACTAAGAAGCTCACGGTGAGTGTGGTCGTTTGAGTGCCGCGAGGTGCACGCACCTCGCGGTGGAGTGGTCTATCCCGCTTCTGAATAAAAAATCGGCGGTCGGTCGAAATTTTAAAAAAATAGTCTCCATTTGTATCAGAAGAAAATAAAAACCGTGTACGGTCGTAAATACACTAAGAAGCTCACGGTCAGTGTGGTCGCCTGAGTGCCGCGAGGTGCGCGCACCTCGCGGTAGTGTGGTCTATCCCACTACTAAAAAAAATTGGCGGTCGGTCCAAAATAGGTGAAAAATTGTATCCATGTATGTCATTAGAAACTAAAATCTCTGTACGGTTGTAAATACACTAAGAAGCTCACGGTCAGTGTGGTCGCTTGAGTGCCGCGAGGTGCGCGCACCTCGCGGTGGTGTGGTCTATCCCACTACTGAAAAAAAAAATTGGCGGTCGGTCCAAAATAGGTGAAAAATTGTATCCATGTATGTCATTAGAAACTAAAATCTCTGTACGGTTGTAAATACACTAAGAAGCTCACGGTCAGTGTGGTCGCTTGAGTGCCGCGAGGTGCGCGCACCTCGCGGTGGTGTGGTCTATCCCACTACTGAAAAAAAAAATTGGCGGTCGGTCGAAAATTGGTAAAATTTGTCTCCATTTAAGTCAAAACAAACTGAAAAACCGCGTGCAGTTGTAAACACACTGAAAAACTCACGGCGCTGGTGGTCGCGCGAGTGCCGCGAGGTGCGCGCACCTCGCGGTGGTGTGGTCTATCCCACTATTGATAAAAAAAATTGGCGGTCGGTCGAAAATTGGTAAAAATTGTCTCCATTTGTGTCAAAAGAAACTACAAAACCGTGTACGGTCGTAAATACACTTAAAAGCACACGGTGAGCGTGGTCGCCTGAGTGCCGCGAGGTGCGCGCACCTCGCGGTGGTGTGGTCTATCCCACTACCGAAAAAAAAAATTGGCGGTCGGTCGAAAATTGGTGAAAAACTGTCTCCATTTACGTCAAAACAAACTGAAAAAGCGTGTGCAGTTTAAAATACACTAAGAAGCTCACGTCGATTGTAGTCGCGTGAGTGCCGCGAGGTGCGCGCACCTCGCGGTGGCTCGGCTCACTATTGCGTTTATCAAATAAAATCTTATACAGTTGCAAAGCGGCACAAAAGCATATCGAGGTAAGTAAAAAAAAAAAAAAAGGAATTGTCATTTTACTATAAATCACATTTGGATCCGTTCTACTCTTAAAATCCTTTCATTTGATACCCATATAGTGAAAAGCGCAAAAAAATGTCAGTCGCCATGTTGGATCGGCGGCCATATTGAAATTTTAGAAACGTCCCTAATGGCGTCGTATTCTACTCCACAAGGCCTTTCATTTGATACCCATTAAACCTGGGTTGGATAACAAAAGCGGTCCGCCATTTTGAGAGCGGCGGCCATTTGGAATTTTTTTCAATGTCTCTAACGCGGCTGTATTAGACACTTAAAACCCTTTTATTTGATAACCATGAAACATGGGTTGGAAAACAAAAGCAGTCCGCCATTTTGAGAACGGCGGCCATTTTGAATTTTTTTCAATATTTCTAACGTGGCTGTATTAAACACTCAATACCCTTTCATTTGATACCCATATTGTAGTCATTACAATACAAATGATACTTGGCCTTTTTGGACCGGCGGCCATATTGGTTTTTTAACGTTGTAACTAATAGGCGTCGATAGTACTATGAAAATCCTTTCATTCGATACCCAGGTCACTGTATCGGGATTAAAAACCGCGAGAATATAGCAAAAAGAGTATATTAAGGTCGAAAATTGGTGAAAAATTGTTTTCATTTAAGTCAAAACAAACTAAAAAACTAAACCGTGTGCAGTTGTAAACACACTGAAAAACTCGTGGCGCTCGTGGTCGCGTGAGTGGCGTTGCTCAAAATGCGTTTTTGAAATAAAATCTTGTACAGTTGCAAAGCGGCACAAAAGCATATCGAGGTAAGTAAAAAAAAAAAAAAGAAATTGTCATTTTACTATACCGCACATTTGGGTTCGTTCTACTCTTAAAATCCTTTTATTTGATACCCATATAGCGAAAATCGCAAAAAAAATGTCAGTCGCCATGTTGGATCGGCGGCCATATTGAAATTTTCGAAACGTCACTCACGGTGTTGTGTTCTACTCGTCAAGACCTTTCATTTGATACCCATGAAGCCTGGGTTGGAAAACAAAAGCGGTCCGCCATTTTGAGAGCGGCGGCCATTTTGAATTTTTTTCAATGTCTCTATCGTGGCTGTATTAGACACTTGAAACCCTTTTATTTGATAACCATGAAACATGGGTTGGAAAACAAAAGCAGTCCGCCATTTTGAGAACGGCGGCCATTTTGAATTTTTTTCAATATTTCTAACGTGGCTGTATTAAACACTCAATACCCTTTCATTTGATACCCATATTGTAGTCATTACAATACAAATGATACTTGGCCTTTTTGGACCGGCGGCCATATTGGTTTTTTAACGTTGTAACTAATAGGCGTCGATAGTACATTGAAAATCCTTTCATTCGATACCCAGGTCACTGTATCGGGATTAAAAACCGCGAGAATATAGCAAAAAGAGTATATTAAGGTCGAAAATTGGTGAAAAATTGTTTTCATTTAAGTCAAAACAAACTAAAAACCGTGTGCAGTTGTAAACACACTGAAAAACTCGTGGCGCTCGTGGTCGCGTGAGTGGCGTTGCTCAAAATGCGTTTTTGAAATAAAATCTTGTACAGTTGCAAAGCGGCACAAAAGCATATCGAGGTAAGTAAAAAAAAAAAAAAAGAAATTGTCATTTTACTATACCGCACATTTGGGTCCATTCTACTTTTAAAATACTTTTATTTGATACCCATATAGCGAAAATCGCAAAAAAATGTCAGTCGCCATGTTGGATCGGCGGCCATATTGAAATTTTCGAAACGTCACTCACGGTGTTGTGTTCTACTCGTCAAGACCTTTCATTTGATACCCATGAAGCCTGGGTTGGAAAACAAAAGCGGTCCGCCATTTTGAGAGCGGCGGCCATTTTGAATTTTTTTCAATGTCTCTATCGTGGCTGTATTAGACACTTGAAACCCTTTTATTTGATAACCATGAAGCATGGGTTGGAAAACAAAAGCGGTCCGCCATTTTAAGAGCGGCGGCCATTTTGAATTTTTTTCAATATCTCTTACGTGGCTGTATTAGACACGCAAAACCCTTTCATTTGATATCCATATTGTAGGGATTACAATACTAATGATACTTGGCCGTTTTGGACCGGCGGCCATGTTGGTTTTTTAACGTTAGCACTAATAGGCTTCGATAGCGCTGAAAAAATACTTTCATTCGATACCCATATCACCGTATCGGGATTTGAAAACCGCGAGAATAAAGCAAAAAGAGGATATTAACCATTACAAAATGGCCGCCAGCGCCGCCGCCATCTTGAAAATGTCAAATGTCAATTTTTTCCAGTATAGAAGACTAAACTCCTTATCGATTGGCGGTAACTGCAGGCGCGCAACTGTCATCGGCTCGCGTCAAAAAATTCGCATAGTCGCCGAAACCGAAATCTGCCATAGCGCCTAGTGTTGCCATATATCAGGCCCAAAATGGTGGTAAAAGTGATCAGAGGGGCCCGTTCGACCCGGCCATGTGAAAAAAAATCGAAAAACACGCGATTTACGTTCTCCCCAAAATCTGGGAAAATACCCCAAAATCGGGGTAAATTACCCCACCGTTCGATGCGGCTCACCGAGCACTACAAAAGGTTACCCGGGGTTGTCAGTCGAAAAACGGCGGCAACCCCGCGAAAACCGCGATTTAAATTTTTCGAAGTCGCAACTTTTTACAAAATGGCCGCCGGCGGCGCCGCCATCTTGAAATGTCGGAGTTTCCGATTTTTCCCAATATCTGCACCGTATACGGGGTGGGATGACGTTTGTCCCGCGACTCCAGCTCACCCCGATCTGGGAGATCAATTCGGGTCAAATTCGGTCTGCGAAAAGTTTCCAACCTCCGTGGAGGCCAGTGTTGCCAGTGTAGAAAAATAAAAATACCAGAAAGTCATAGAGGCCCTGCCGGCCTATAGGCCCATGGTACGGAAAAAATCCAAAAGTCGTTTTTCGATTTTCGCCTTTCCCCGCCCTAGGGGAAAAACTACCAAAAACGGTAGAAATCTCCCACCTGGCAACACTGCTCGCCGAGCTCCACCCCCGCCCGGAACATGTCACCCCGGTCGGAGGCCGCCATCTTGCGGAAATCCGGTCCGAAAATCGCGTCAAAATTGGCGATCCAAGATGGCCGCCGGCGCCGCCGCCATATTGTTTTTCGCCGCGCGCCGCAAATTTCTCAAAAGTCGAGGACAGTCCCGACCAGAGGAAAAAAAAAATCCCGGAAAAAAACAAACGCCGCGCCGGTCGACGGTCGCAAACACGGGTCGAAACGGGTTTTTCAGTCCAAGATGGCGGCGGCGCCATTTTGTTTTTTCGCAGTTTGACAGCCGCACCGCATCCCCGCTACAGTAGTGAACACGCCCACCAAACGCCGTTAAAAACGGAGTCGATTTGGAAAAGTTGACATTTCGCGCGGGCCGCCATGTTGGTTTGGCAAAAATCCCTTTATCCCATTCTGTGAACTAAAAAATCTAAAAAATTCCACCCTAACATCAAAACACTCAAAACACCCTCTAAACACCCTAAAATCACCCCTGATCAGTCAGTCAGTCAGTCAGTGAGTGAGTGAGTGGTAATCGAGCTTTATATAATATAGACTAGACGTCGCTTGCTTGCCGCGGGGTGCAAGCACCCCGCGGTGGAGTGGTCCATCCCGGCTGGCTATGACAAAAATTGTGGTCTGTCAAAGTTGGTGTGAAAATGTCGTCTTTTTTGTCACAAAAATCAAATAAAGTACAAAACTGTATACGGTCGTAAATACACTAAGGAGCTCACGGTAAGTGTGGTCGCGTGAGTGCCGCGAGGTGCGCGCACCTCGCGGTGGTGTGGTCTATCCCACTACTGAAAAAAAATTTGGCCGTCGGGAAAAATTGGTGAAAATTTGTCTCCATTTATGTTAAAACAAACTGAAAAACAGCGTGCAGTTGTAAACACACTAAGAACTTAAGGCGCTGGTGGTCGCGTGAGTGCCGCGAGGTGCACGCACCTCGCGGTGGCGCTGCTCACTATTGCGATTTTCAAATAAAATCTTGTACAATTGCTAAGCGGCAAAGAAGCATATCGAGGTAAGTAAAAAAAAAAAAAAAAAGAAATTGTCATTTTACTACAACATTGGTTCTGTTCTACTCCTAAAACCCTTTCATTTGATACCCATATAGTGAAAATCGCAAAAAAAATTCAGTCGCCATGTTGGATCGGCGGCCATATTGAAATTTTCAAAACATTACTAATGTCGTCGTGTTCTACTCGTCAAGGCCTTTCATTTGATACCCATAAAGCTTGGGTTGGAAAACCAAAAAGCGGTCCGCCATTTTGAGAACAGCGGCCATTTTGAATTTTTTTTTCATTGTCTCAATCAATGTCGTTTGGGGAAAACTTGTCTTCACTTATTTCACATGAAACTACAAAACCGTATACGGTTTCAAAAACACTAAGAAGCTCACGGTGAGTCTGGTCGCTTGAGTGCCGCGAGGTGCACGCACCTCGCGGTTGTGGTCCTCGTATTGAAAAGTGAAAAATTGGCCGTCGGCCAAAAATTGGTGAAAATTTGTCTCCATTTAAGTCAAAACAAACTGAAATACCTTGTGCAGTTGAAAATACACTAAGAAACTCACGGCGCTGGTGGTCGCGCGAGTGCCGCGAGGTGCGCGCACCTCGCCGTGGTGTGGTCTATCCCACTAATGAAAAAAAAAATTGGCGGTCGGTCGAAAATTGGTGAAAAATTGTCTCCATTTAAGTCAAAACAAACTGAAAAAGCGTGTGCAGTTTAAAATACACTAAGAAGCTCACGTCGATTGTAGTCGCGTGAGTGCCGCGAGGTGCGCGCACCTCGCGGTGGTGTGGTCTATCACACTACTGATAAAAAAAATTGGCGGTCGGTTGAAAATTGGTAAAAAACTGTCGCCATTTGTGTTAGAAGAAACTAAAAAAGTTTGAGCGGTTGTGAATACAATAAAAATCTCACGGCGAGTGTGGTCGCGTGAGTGCCGCGAGGTGCACGCAACTCGCGGTGATGTTATCTGCCCCACATTGAAAACAAATTGGCCGTCGATCAATGATAAAAAGTAAAAAATTGTCTCGATTTATGTCGCAAAAAAATTAAAAACTCTGTGCACATGTAAGCGCACTAAGAAACTCACTGCAAGTGTAGTCGCGTGAGTGCCGCGAGGTGCACGCACCTCGCGGTGGTGTGCCCTATATTTGCCAACTTTCGAAAAAGGGCTGGTCTGTCAAAAGTTGGTGGGAAAATGTCTTGTTTTTGTCATAAAAATCAAATAAACTACAAAACAGTGTACGGTTGTAAATACACTAACAAGCTCACGCCATGTATGGTCGCGTGAGTGCCGCGAGGTGCACGCACCTCGCGGTGGTGTAGTCTATCCCAGTATTGTATAAAGAAAATTTGGCCGTCGGTCAAAAACAGGTGAAAAATTGTGACCATTTATGTCGCAAGAAACTAAAGAACTGTATGAGGTTGTAAATACACTGAGAAACTCACGGCGCTGGAGGTCGCGTGAGTGCCGCGAGGTGCGCGCACCTCGCGGTGGCGTTGCTCGCAATGCGTTTTTCAAATAAAATCTTGTACAGTTGCGAAACGGTACAAAAAATATCGAGGTAAGTAAAAAAAAAAAAAAAGAAATTGACATTTTACTATAACTCACATTTGGTTCCGTTCTACTCTTAAAATCCTTTCATTTGATACCCATATAGCGAAAATCGCAAAAAAATGTCAGTCGCCATGTTGGATCGGCGGCCATATTGAAATTTTAGAAACTTCACTAATGGCGTCGTGTTCTACTCGTCAAGACCTTTCATTTGATACCCATGAAGCATGGGTAGGAAAACAAAAGCGGTCCGCCATTTTGAGAGCGGCGGCCATTTTGAATTTTTTTCAATGTCTCTAACGTGGCTGTATTAGGCACTCAAAATCTTTTCATTTGATACCCATATTGTAGGGATTACAGTACAAAGGATACTTGGCCTTTTTGGACCGGCGGCCATATTGGTTTTTTAACGTTGCCACCAATTGGCTTCGATAGTGCTAAAAAAATCCTTTCATTCGATACCCATATCACCGTACCGGGATTGAAACCCGCGAGAATATAACAAAAAAAGAATATTTACCATTACAAAATGGCCGCCAGCGCCGCCGCCATCTTGAAAATGTCAAATGTCAATATTTTCCGGTGTAGTAGAATAAGCTCCACATCGGTCGAGCATAACTGCAGGCGCGCAACTGTCATCGGTTCGCGTCAAAAAATTCGCAAAGTCGCCGAAACCGAAATCTGCCACAGCGCCCAGTGTTGCCATATATCTGGGCCAAAATGGTGGTAAAAGTGATCAGCGAGGCCCGGTCGACCCGGCCATGTGAAAAAAAATCGAAAAACACGCGATTTACGTTCTCCCCAAAATCGGGGAAATTACCCCTAAATCGGGGTAAATTACCCCACCTTTCGATGCGGCTCACCGAGCTCTACGAAAGGTCACCCGCGGTGGTCAGTCGAAAAACGCCGGCAACCGCGCGAAAACCGCGATTTAATTTTTTCCAAATTGCAACTTTTTACAAAATGGCCGCCGGCGGTGCCGCCATCTTGAAATGTCCGAGTTTCGGATTTTTCCCAATATCTGCACCGTATACGGGGTGGGATGACGTTTGTCCCGCGACTCCAGCGCACCCCGATCTGGGAGATCAATTCGGGTCAAATTCGGTCTGCGAAAAGTTTCCAACCTCCGTGGAAGCCAGTGTTGCCAGTGGAGAAAAATGAAAATACCAGAAAGTCATAGAGGCCCCGCCGGCCTATAGGCTCGTGGTATGGAAAAAATCCGAAAGTCGTTATTTCGATTTTCGCCTTTCTGGGCCCCTAGGGGGAAAACTACCAAAAACGGTAGAAATTTTCTCCCACCTGGCAACACTGCTCGCCGAGCTCCACCCCCGCCCGGAACATTTCACCCCGGTCGGAGGCCGCCATCTTGGCGAAAATCCGGTCCGAAAATCGCGTCAAAATCGGCGATACAAGATGGCCGCCGGCGCCGCCGCCATATTGCTTTTTGCCCGCGCGCCGCAAATTTCTCAAAAGTCGAGGACAGTCCCGACCACAAGAAAAAAGAAAATCCGGGAAAAAATCAAAAACCGCGCCGGTCGACGTCGCAAACACGGGTCGAAACGGGTTTTTCAGTCCAAGATGGCGGCGGCGCCATTTTGTTTTTTCGCAGTTTGACAGGCGCACCGCATGCCCGTCACAGTAGGGAACACCCCCACCAAACGCCGTTAAAAACGGAGGCGATTTGAAAAAGTTGACATTTCGCGCGGGCCGCCATGTTGGTTTGGCAAAAATCCCTTTATCCCATTCTATGAACTAAAAAATCTAAAAAATTCCACCCCAACATCAAAACACTCAAAACACCCTCTAAACACCCTAAAAACACCCCTGATCAGTCAGTGAGTCAGTCAGTCAGTGGTAATCGAGCTTTATATAATATAGATGTTAAGATATTTTCAGCAACATTTTTAGTAGACAATTTCCCATTGAACAGGAATACCGGAGGAAGAATCTATCCTAAGGTCTACTTGGTCTCTGTACCTCTATACCTCTGTATTACCTACTGCTGCTACAAAATAGCAGTGTACACATTGCTGTGTTCTGGCATGAAGGGTAAGAAAGGCAATTAATTTATTGGATATTGGCAATTTATTTTGTAGTTTTGTAGAGAATGCAAATATGCTGCGAATCTCACAGGAACCATATGAACTATAAGCATGTGTAACCACTTACCATGAGAATGCTTCTCAAAATAAAATACTTAAAAAAACTTAACCTAATAATCAAATAACACACGCATATCAAATGTATCCATTTGTAAATTATCTTGAATATGAAATTTAGACGCCATTCAATATACAACGTAATTCAAATATTCTGTCAGAATTCGTCTACTTGAATTCACTCATCCGTAGTGAATTGTGATCCGAAGCTGAGTTCCATTTATCCGAATTCGTTTCGTGTGAAAAATATTGAAACAGAGTGAGTGGAAGACAAAAATATATCTACACGTGTGGTCCAATTTAGAAGCGGATCAATAGTTTTTTATTTTTATCGAATAACGGAATATATAATATGAATTGCGTTTTGCAAAGGCTTTTGATTGCTTTGCTTGTGAACTCAGAGAAAGCTGCTTAATAGGGACTTTTGCACCCGGAAAATACGAGGTTTCTTTTAGATACAATAATGCATAAATACCCACACGTTTTGCTATTTTGTCTACATTGTTACTTTTTTACATAATTTAGATTTGAGCTTTAGCTTTACAGCTTTAGATTTGCGCTGTGAAAACCATCGCTATTATAGACAACGCAAGAACTGTTTCAAGATCAACATGTAACTCTTATTACGCGTTGTACAGTACATATTTATCACCCTTAACATTTTGAGATATATGACTTATATATTATATATATGGCAAAGTTCATAAAGAGTGCAGGAAAATAGTACAGAAGTGGATAGATTCTAAAGACGACCTAGAGGTCGAGAGTTTGTTAGTCTAGACAAGCTATTGATAATTATTATTAACAAATGTGTGTTATGTTTGGTTATGTGCGACGCTTATTTTTAATTTAATTTTACGTTGTGAAATATATCATTAAGAGTGTAATTATGAAGAGCGGAGTCTCCTAACACAGGTCCATAAAACTTAAAAGGAGGCTCCTGCGACATTTGTAGCTAATTCTAAGTATTTAAAGAAAATAAACTTTTTTGTATTGTATTTTTTTGTATATTTATCCTCAAGGAATCATTTATGTTTGCTATAAGTAAATTAAAAAAAATATATGTTTAATTATAATTCTACTGAAGCATAGTAATGCTATAGTAATTCTTACTGTATAATTTTATTTTCGACAGCCCCATCGACATCTCCATTATGGGTGAAAAAATCGTTTAATATTCACTGCCAACTAAATTCGCTATTCATTCATAATCAAAATATTATTTATTTAACATAGGCCTTATTTATGTGAAATCAAACTGAAGCATAAGAGAACAACAATAGGGAAAAAAATTACTACACCTGCTCGGAAATTGGTACAGCTTTTTCGAGAAGAACAGGGAAGAATCTCTGACGATTTTTTTTTAATTTCTCTGTATTAATAATACTAATATAGAACACTCATTCATAATAAAACATCACACATTGTAATAATAAAGAAAATAATCTCGTCGCTCATCGCACATAACATAAACCAAACACTCAAACCTTCTCAGCTCCTGAATTAAAGATAGCACACGTTTACTGCGAGTGACTACGATGATTCGATGCACCCGCGCCTGACTCAATCCAACGTGACCGATTGGGTTACGGAGTTGCTCCAGTCGGAGCCACTCTGAGCGAATCACAAACTCGCGTCACTGAGCCTTGTTCGACCTCTTTTTCTTAATACAGGGTAATTTGGTAGGTCCCGGCTGCTTTGTATCTTTCGCCTGGCTTAGATAACGTTGCCATTTTAGGGAAAAACTGTTATCCTTGTACCGTACAGCGGCAATGAGGTCAGAGTACTCTTCGTTTGTATTGTTGCTGGCAAAAATTCAATCGAAATGTTTGAACTGTAAGCTTATATGCAATTGAGAAACTGATCATAAGAATCAAGATGTAAAAAGAAGACAATATAAGAGAATGGTGTCATTAAATTTCTTTCATATTTAGTGGAGGAGGATTTTTGGAGTCTGCGCACATCACCCCAGTCTTCAGCAGCTGGGTCAGTGCAGCGTAGCCAGGAGGCTTCCGATGCTTATTGCATTTTCGGCGTATTCTTCTTTTCTGTGATCATGCTTAATACTCTTCTCAGGAGTTAGCGCAAATAATGCTTAAGGGTTGGTTGGATGGTCTCCAAGGATTTTAGGGTCTTCTGTATCCGGTGTTTCTTATAACCTGTACGATCAAAGAAACTTGACAGGCACCTCTACTCCGCTTGCGGTGACGGCCGGCGCTACCTCGACGATACGCCAGACAATAAAATTGAATTGTGATGACTCCCGTTACACATATATCGTATATCGTTTCATTATTCGTTCATTTATTATTTACATTTCAATTATCGACTTTAATATATATAGCATAGTAGGTACTGCTCAAATCAAAATCAAAGTCAAAATATCTGGATATAAACGATATTCATTCCCAAACAAACTTGGGATTCTGTCGTATTCCACGATACGACGATCTTAAGTAACCCAGTTAGTAGACCCCCTTGCGTCGACTCCCTTTTCATTAGACCTTAATAGCCCGAATCGTTCCAGGAAGGAGCAGAACCTTCAGTTTTCGTACCTTCTATAAACACCAATCAAATAGCAACCTGTGACTACAGCGAAGGTACCTCAAAAAAAAAATTGTCGTCCGTCTGGTTTCACCTAGACAAAACGGATGATTCAACTAACCATTTTTTAAATTAATATACATATTGACTCACCACCGTCTAGACAGTTCATGAATAACGCGACAAAGCGTTACCGACTAATATAGCAAAAACGAATATAGTAGCATACTCATAACAGACTGAATGACTAAAATAAATACTCAAACGCATTCTTAGAACACGTAAAAATAGAATTGAGGCATCCGTTGAATATGAAAAGCTTGATGTACATTTTAATAATGTGCTAGAAGCAGATTATGAGTTAAGTACCTATCAATGGAAATGAAACATTTCGATTTCAGGAATCGAACATGTTAAAGGGAGATAGTTAAGACTATCTCAAAGCAATGTCGTCAAAAGCAAACTTAGGCCATTGAAACTCAAAGTGCTGGAGAGGTTAAAGTTAGTATTTTTAAAGAATCGAAGAAGAATTTTTAATCGAAGCGGAACGAGCCCAAAGATCTATACTAAAAGTGCTTCTGAAACTCCCTTTTTCGACATCCGACCCTTTTAGTATACGAAAGCGCGAATGTCCTTACCATCCGACAAATGTATGTGTACCAATGCATACTGAGATATCATAAGAGTATTAACCCGACACCACCAAATACTAGACGAGATAATGCTGCTAAAGTTCCACTAGTTAATAGCACTTTTGCACGTAGGAGCTATTACTTTTATGCTCCTAAGCTATAACCTTTTTAACAATATTTATAAAAATACGTAGCCCAAGTAGTTATCAGCTTAAAAGCAAATTAAAACAGTGGCTAATAAAATTAACGTACGATACCACAGAGAAAATATTTTAGACATTAAAGTATAAAATTCATATAGCAAAATTTTACACACAATCACACACACCCACACATACACACACGCACACACACACACGCACACACACACACGCACACACACACACAACACGAGTACTGATTGATGCTAAGCATAGGTATAATTAAATTAAATTATGTTGTAATTGTAAAAGTTAATTTATTGTCATACTGTAATCATGTTACAAAAATGGGAAGGAACTGTTCTCTGAGACACAGCGCAAGCTACATCAGAGGGCAGGGCGACATTGTCAGTTATTATAATGTAGTATCAAATAAACGAATTTTTACTTTTTACTTTCTAATCAGTTTGGTTACTCATTTAAGTTTGCCAAGTCTGGATTAATAAGTTTTGTCGCATTGTCACTTTTATCGAGAATTTTAATGGAACCCTAAATATTTCCAAACAGTATATGCGAATAACATAATGAAACTACAGTTTTACAGATATAATGTTAGTGAGTGAGTGAGTTTATTTCAAAAAAGGAAGTTTGCTTCGAACTATTAATCTGAGGTAAGCTTCTAATTAATGACTCGGCAAAAGTACAGAGAAAAAGAAAAAAATCCCTTACTGGTTCTTTTCAGTACAAGGCCTTCCACCGTAGACTTGTAAACCAATGGCGTATCATCTTTGACGTGTCTAAGTAATTGTAAAAATCCCATTTGATGAATAAATTTTTTGATTTTGTTATTTGAATCTATAGTTTAATGATAATTGCTTACTCTCTTACGGCCGTTTTCAATAACCTATCTAAGATCAAAGATAAATTGCTATCTCCAATTAGCAGTAAGCTGTTATCTATCTGTAGTCTGCGTTTCACAATCAAAGATACGAGCTATCTATCTTTGTCTAACTAAGGATAGCTTTATGCCCTCTCGTCTATCCAAGCCCTGTAGAACGTTTTTGTTCGTTGTAAAGCTTTAGTACGTTTAAAACATATGTACAATTTATTGATGTATTTTTATATTTAAATATTATGTTGTAAAAAGTGCATACAATGATACTATAATTGAAAAAAAAAATCTTAGATCGTCATTTTCACTTTATTTGCTGGTGTTCTTTATAAAAATCATAGAACGAAACGTTTATAAATGACAAATGATGTCATTCGAACATTACTGACAGATAATTTGTTGCCGCCAATTTGTGTGTATTACATGTTTTTGATATAAAATATAAGCAAAAGTGGAAAAAATGAGTTCTGTAAGTATCTGGATTTACGATACTTTTGTAATTTAAGATTATAATGTTATTATAGTGAATTTTTTCGAAACCTATCTGTGTTTTAATCCACCGATATTGACAGATAGCCAAATGTCGTCACTAGAGATAGCTCCGCCTATCGGAGAGTAAGTTGAAACTTTTTTGAAATGCAGTTACGTCAGATTTTGTATGAGCGTCCCTATCTCTAGTAAGCTATCCGTCCTCCCGACGATGGATAGGTAACTTCGGTAGGCGACGCTATCCATCAGTAGGTTATTGAAACGCAAGTTAGGGCATAAGGATAGATTTTACTATCTTTAGTATCAAAAACAAAGGATAGATAGGTTATTGAAAACGGCCGTTAGCGAACAATCTTTTGTTCAATCAAAAAGGGAGCTTTAAGAAGGAGGAAAGGAAGTTTTCAAAAATGACGAAACGCACTGTCCACTTTATGACATGACTAAAAACATGCAAAACACAGCCTTAATTGCCCGTCACAACTTATCGGAGGCGTGCAGGCCCGCGTATTCAAATCACCACCTCATTTCCATGCGAAACGGCAGAGCCGCACCAGCACATTGATCACCAGATATACTAAACTTGAAAACGAAACTTGAATCACACACACACACATATATATATATATATATATATATATATATATAATATATATATATATTCCACTTGCTACGATCCAAAAATACTTTCTTAGGTTCCTTGACTTTATGCACGCTCGTCGGTTAAAGGTATCGTCGGACCTAACCTTTCTTTCAATATACCATCAAGGTCCAAGTATGTTTATTTAGATCATTAGAACTGTTAATATATGTTCAGTATAGTATAGTATCTAATTATTTCTTATCTAATTATAAAATATTGGACCAGTTATTATCATGTAAATTGTAAATATGCAAATTAAACAACAACGTGAAAAAGGACAATTTATGAAATTTATATTTTATAGCTGAGGCTTAGGGTGTATTCAGTCGCATACGACTCAGCTTTGCGCATCGCAGGTTGCGCGAATAAGGTTATCATCGCAAAAAAACCTTTTTTATTTTGTATGCTTTTAGCATTTTTTTAATGTTGTGATTCTAAGTCTACGTTAAATGCCCTAAAGGTTCTGATTTACGAGTATGTATTTTATTATGACCCATAACTGGTTATTTTATTTCTAAATCAATGAATTGTTGTGATAATTCATTTTAGCAACCTCCGTTGTCAAAACTACTTCTTACTAACGGCTTTAGTCTTATTTGTTGTACCTATAATTTGTACCTGTAAGCGAGACAGTTCGATTTGATATCGCAAACAAATTTCAAACTATAGGGGATTTCAAAGAATTTGGCTCATTTCATACTTACCTTACCTCATTTATTTAATAACCAAGAGAGCAAACTTTACTAAATTTTTAATAAATATATAAATTTTTACGCTTTTAAACATTAAATTAAGTAATTATATAGTTTTGAAGGCAAGAAAATTTGTTAGCATAAGTGAGCGTACTCTTAAAAACAATATTCGATATATCGTGGACTTTGTCGTGTCGTATCCTACTCTTAGTTACTATCGTTTACGGACGATCGAACGAACGATATTAATTTTAAAGCCTCAAATGACAACGATGAATTGAATTTGACAGACGAACATTCGCAAAATAAACGTCAAATTTACGATAATTACAACGACACCTCCAACCGTATCGTATTACTTTTCGCAAATTTGACGTAAGCGTAGTACTAAAAAGACTAATAAGTACATATTATCAGTCCAACCCTTGCAACTGTAAGAGAAACAATAAATATTATTATTAAATTACTGAAAGTGCCAAATAAAATCACTTCGTACAAATGTAATTTGAAAAACGAAGAACATATTGGTAGCACAACCAAGACAGCATCAACGCTAAGCTAAAAATTTGACCAATTTAAATTCCCAAAACCCATTGACAGTGCGTCTTGAAATTTTAATGAAACATGCTCTTAGGTCAGGTTCCGAGCCAAAATCTAATACAAGACGGAAGCTCACATCGTAGAAGTCGTTAATATCCTTCCCAATCTGTCTAGGTTGCACGGCTGAGCCGCACGTGGCCTTAAATATTCAGATCTTCGTACAATTTGCATGTGAAACGACGCAAACGCTGCCAACACATAGATAGCCTGCACTCTACAGACGATGATAAACCCAATAAAGCGATTGACACAGACTCTTTATTACATTTCAGCGAGCTGCAATACGTGCAACTGCGAAGCGGAAAAACAATGAATAACGAAACGACCATATTGAGAAAAACGCTGTCACTGTTCCGAAAAAAGATGCCCGCTTGTACCCGCAGTTGTTATATTTATTTTATTGAGTTATTATAGTACATTATGGTACAAGTGTGTAATGTTGGTGATTACCGCCAGGCAAGGGTCTTAAGGAGCCGAGGACGGTAATCATCAATACACACGTGTATCATACAACGTTTTTCAACACACTTCTGAGTAAAATAATACTTAAATAAAAAACCATTTTCTTCATAAATTGTATTTGCAGACATCTTAATTAATAACTAACTAAATAATTTCAAAAGAGAAAACGAGACGAGTTGTGAAAAATGTTTCGTAATGGCGGGAAAAATTAATCAGTTTTTCTATGCGCACGCATCGGCCATAGACTAATAAGTTTCGTAATGGTGGGAAAAATTAATTAGTTTTCCTATGCGCGCGCATCGGATATAGACTAAAAAATGAGGTTTCTTTTTTTTGGGCTTTTCGCGGATAGCTTTTTAGCGCAAATGTAAGCGTAACTCAACCAATAATATAAAAAAAAACTATTAGTCACTCGTGAATAATAGTAATGAAAAAGTCACAGTTTGATTATAGGTGTCATTTTGTGCCTGATCTCTATCCCCACGTACGCCTTATAAAGGACCGTGTCTTATAAAGATGTGTGACTTAAGCTACAATAATACGAGTAATATTATAAACGCGAAAATTTGTAAGTATATATATAGATGTTTGTTACTCTTTTACGTAAAATTTACTAAATGGATTTTAATGTAATTTTACAATATTATAGATTATACATCAGAATAGCATATAAGACACAATTTATAAAGATATTGTATAAATTGTCTAAAAATTGACAATAAATCTTGTATAACATCCTGCGCAGACGAAGGTTCAGCTACTTAAATACATAAGTAATGTTAAATTAACATAATAAAATCAAACGTCTTTTACCGGCTAATAGAAACACAATATTATTTATAGCATCGCATGGCCAACAAAGAGAAATCATTCGTTTCTAGTCGAAATGGCGACGTTGATTACACATTTATCGAATGGCGACCATATTCCTTATGTTACCTGCCGTACAATATCATTAGGTCAATTGATTACCCTCTACGTTCCAGCAACGTAAGGTTTCGCCGTATTGTATATATATATATATATATATATATATATAATATATATATATATATATATATATATATATATAATATATATATATATATAATACAGTAAACGATTATCCTATGCATTCTAAAACATACGATTTTGCTGGATTTGTTATTTAAAAAAAGTTCTAATAGATAATGAATTCTGCCAATAGCACATTGGATATACACATATTTGACACGTCAATTCTCCTCCATTAACATTACTAACGGTATTAACTGTGTAATATCTTATATGGAATTTTCCTATTGAAACTGTATAAATAACTATAATCTCTAGATCTATATAGCATTTCTATTACATGTCAAAATACAGCATTAATTATATAACACAAATAAGTCACACGATACTGGGGGATCTATCTGTTTATGTTCAGAAATTGAGACCAGTATTTAAAATAAAGGAAGATGACAAATGAAGATAGGATAATAAAATTCATGACTTCTGTAGTTAGCTGTACGTCAAATGACTATTAGAAACGATTTGAACGATTAATGCCCGGTTTCTGAGTACATTTTGTCAATGGTTTATCTGTTCAATAACGCTATCAGTTCGATAACTCCCAACAATTCGTTTCTGAACACCGTAGAATTAGATAAACTCCGTTTAAACTTAGCTTAACCTAACTGACCATTTAGTGCCGTTTATCGGTCCCATAACTTTATTTGACGTTTATGTATCTGTGGTTTATGTATGGCAAACAAAAATCTTAAGGCTATTAACGTGGTAATTTTATGTGAAATTAAATAGTGACTACATTTTAAATTATTATATTTAAAAAAGACAATGAGATCTACAATATTAAATACGAGTAGTTCTTCAAAGTCGGATACAGAAGTACGGGAGTTAATTTCTGGAATATCTATACCCAGAAACTTACGAGAAAGAAGAAATTCATTTGAAATGTTAAAATAAAGTACCGCGACACTACAAAGTAAAACAATTAAACACAAACGAATTCAAAATCCCTGCGAAAGCATGCCATTTTTTTTTTCATCTATAATCTTTTTATTTTATCGATTTATGCGTATGATTCATACAGGCAATACTATCGAAATGTTAAAAAATATTTAATAAAATAGTGTTTTAATACTTAATATCGATAAAAAAAATGTTATAAATGTTTAAATTGTAATTATGGATGAATTAATATAACAAAGTCAATTTTTATTTCATATTTTGTGAACAGACCCATCTAGTGACATAATTTAGAACTACTTAACTGTTTCATAGCTGTTGAAAGCACGGTCCCGCATTCAGAAACTCACTGACAGTTATGAGACGTTTATCTTTTCGATAACTTTGTTGAATCAATTGAGAGCTTAGCTAAGGTATTCAGAAACTGGGCATAAGTTGTATATTCCAGCATCGTGCGATTTAGTTGGAACTCATTTTTAACTAAACGGTCTACCTGGTTATACAAATATAAGAATTTTCTGGATGTGGATATCCTTAATTTTAATATTAATCACATCTACATTTGTTTTTGTATTTTTGTATTTGTTTATTATTGTAACAGTTTCTTTCGATAAAAATAAAATAAATGAGTAAATAATATGTGTTAAGCAGGATTACAGGAAAAGTGAAACGTAGATATTTTTAAACGCATCTGCCGAACAACTGCCATTCAATTTTTTTGTAGGTACTATCCCTTATAGAAAAATGAACTTTTTATATTTGTTTTCATTTCTTAACTTTAACTTGTCTACTACGGCCTGTTCAATTAACTTATGCACTATTTTAATAATTGACGTTCTATTACACAAGTAAACATGCAATAATAATAAGACCCACAAAATAAACAAAATGTAATTTAGAAACTTAAATATCGGCAATTTTCAATAAAAAAATTAAAAGTCGAATATCTCAAAATGGGTTAAGTTTATGGTAGGGTGTTTCGTAGTGAAATAAGTCACAAATGATGGGTACTCCACGCCTTAAACGGATCTAACACGACTTTTCCTGTAACCATTTATCACTCCTGTTTATTCCAAAAGATATGGCAGGATGTAATAAGCATGTAGGAGAAGGCGAGCACACGTAAGCGCGGTGCTCACCTAATGACCCTACCGCGAGTCTGCGTGCACGACTGGCAATCGCGTACGCCGTGGTGATGTCTCTCTGTCTGGGGGACTGTCCAAGTGTTCTCGGACAGCCCCACCCTTGAAGTTGGCTCGATCAGTTCTAGGTCGAGTCGGCCCCGGAGCACATGGGGGTAGAATCGTGAAAGCGCACCCCGCCATGTGCCCCGCATGGGCCTAGAGAACACTGGGGGGTTTTAGTGGGTAGGTCGGTGCTCTCAGACCGAAGAGCCTAACTTTTTTTTTTTTTTTTTGTTCCCCTGAGGAAAATGCATTACATTGCATACCCCGGCTGTGGCGAGCCGGGGTTATGTGGGGCTCTCCTCCCCAGAAGGGGGAGGCCTACCCACTAAAAACCTCAGGGATGGCCTTCCTCAGGCATGTAGGGAGCCCCCGGGAACACAAAGGCCACTTCCGGGAACCCCCAGCCTCCGCTCCCCTCTCTAGAGGGGAGCCCTCCTCAGGGGAAGCTACCACCTCCCCCGGTCAAAGACCGAAGAGCCCCACACACGGCCGCGCCTTGCCAGCGCGGTGTCATGGATCATCCGATTTTTAATAACTTCCAGTGTGATATGTGTGTAAATATAACGATAAACTCGCATAATGCTAGGCAAGAAATTGTACAAAATTAATTTTGTGAGCCCTTCGAAAACGGACCTTGTTGCTTCATAACTGGATCCCACAAAACGTAGACTCTGTAAATCGGATCTGGTGAATAGTTCTGTTATCCTGTTTTGATTATTCACGACTAGTAACCATTAGGTCTAACCAATATTGCGTACTGAATCTATATACATGGACAATCAAGCCTCATTAGTGTTGGAATTACAGATGAATCGGGGTGCGGTTGGAGGCAAATGAGTTGATTGAATGTTTGCGTTGCATGATACATCTATTTGTTTAACTGAATTTGTTTGATTAACTTATATGACATTAACTCTTTCTAATGGTTAAAATTCGCAACAGAAAAACTTTCACACAATAATTAGTGTCAGTTCCGTGTTGAGTCTCATTGAATGACACTGACGACTCCAAATATAAAATAAACAATAATTGTAACTATTATTGTATTATTATATAATGTAATTGTAATTATTGTAAAATTATCACTTTTTTACTATTCAGTGCATATTAATTTCTTTACTTAAATTATTCTTTTGAAGTCGGTCTTGATTGAAAAAATACCATTATGTTATCAAACTGTATAAAAACTTATTTGTTTTAAAAAATAATTATAATACCTTTTGTTCATTGTAAAATAATTGTAAATACTTTTAAATATTATTATCCGGTAAACTCCATAGTGAAATTAACCGCTTTATGAGAAAAATTTAATAAAATTGTAAATGTATTAAACAAACATATAATATAAATACGGCTGCGGCTTATGTGATTTTCAATTTACTTATTTTTTATTCTAATTTATTATAAGTGTGTGTGTGTAAAAAATATAACTCTGAAAATGTTTGTTTAGAGCTCGTGCGAAGCTGGGGCGGGCTGCTAGTTATTCAATAAATAAAGGGGATGTTAGTATGAAAAAATAAAATAAAAACCTTAAAAATCCCCATTTGAAACGGCAATTTCATTGGTTTCTAAGATAAACTATTATTTTCAAATGGATGTAGAAATTGAGAAACTTCGCTCCTATAATTTCGATTAGAAACCGCGGTCTGAAATTCAACCATGTAACAACAGCAAAAAGCTCTTGCGTCACAAATAAAGTTCCATTTTACCGCTGACATAGCGACCATCCATCGCTCTGGTCTCCTCGGAATCACCAGCATTATTACATGCGAGGGCTTTGGACCCGATTCAAACTACGTTGTTACGAGCCACCGGAATCGTTGCGGTGCAAACTGCATGTTCGAAACTGCGTGTATATTAGCATAGTGGAATCGCTTTATAACACTAAAGTATTTTCGTTAAAATGATATGTCAAAACGATGGCAGGATGATTGTAAATTGCAGAACTTGTAAATCTTTACAAAGAATGCACACTTATTTTTCATTTTCAAAAGCTAATATTCTCAACAATTTTCCTTAAGTTTACACGTTTTTTCATCAAATTGATCAGATGAAATAATTTATTTAGTTATTTTAAAGGGAAAAGAAACAGTTACATTATAAAGATTTTATTCCTGCTGCCAGTTTCCGTCACCCTTCTACGGGACACAACATTCATCGTCATCACCTAGACGCTTGGCAGTCCACCACAGTGCGTTTTTCCAGGAATTTACTGCCACGCACTACTAAACTGTGGCATAAATTGTCGCCTGCAGTATTTCCAAACCGATGCGATATCAAAATCTTCAAAAAAAGAGCATATTCCCATTTAAAAAGCCGGCAACGCATCTGTGACTCCTCTGGTATTGCGGGTGTCCATAGGCAACAGTTATCGCTTACCATCAGGTGATCCGTTTGCTCATGTGCTGCCCTATCCTATAAAAAAAAGTTAAGTTAATTTGTTAATATTACGTATGAACAAATTTATAGTATGTTGGACATAGGCCAAAAAAAATAGGACAACATTGAAATTTTAATAAAAACATGGTCATATTGTAATCCCATTTTACAATTTTATGGTATGGGCAATTCCCATAATTTCTACATTGATGGGGCAGTCCCATAAAACAAGTGATATTATCTTCCCTACACGAAGACTCTCCTAGTCCAATCCCTATTTCTCTCTATAAGCGATTTTGCTGATATGTTGTGCCAATGCTATCTAAGACCTTCTTAATAAATTAAATTATTCAGCAATTTGTTTTCGGTCTACGTAATTCTGATCACATTTCCATTCTTCGCATAAAACTTAATCGGTTGCCTATTCTCCTGCTGACGAACTTAAATCTCCCAACTTAATTAACGACCCGAATGCTCCTAATCAATAACCTAACCTAATTTTTTTTAAATACTTCCATTTGTCTAACAACACCACTCAGCGGAAGAAAGCACTAAAATGCTAAATGCATTAAAATGACTAACTTCAAATAAGCAAAACATCTATTCGATTTCAATTACAGATTTAGTTGTAAAATTAAATTATGAATAAATATTTCTTACACTGATAGCAATTAGCCTAGCCCAATGTAAGCTCTGTAAGGCTTGTGTTAACGGATAGACGTACATATATTTCATATATATAAATATTTTTGATCAAAATACATGTTGGATCGCCGAGCAGGCTAATACGTTCACTCGCCATAATAGTAAAATTAAAGAATAATTAAAACCACAATAAACTATGAAAACTTCTTTAATCACAATCAGAGTACAAATCCTCTTAAATGAATGTTAATTATGGTCACGAAGAGACTAGTGAATTTGGAAGCGTGCGTGTCGCTCGGCCACCGCACTTCAACTGAGCTCTCTAGTCTAGCGCGCCCATGTCAACACCTTCCATGCGGTATTATACTACCTTTTATTTTTATTTTTGTTTCCTCAGGAGAGGAGGCTGAGAATCCATCATGGATACCAACGCAACAGACAAGCAGATGCGTTGATTATGTCGGACTCCTGATGCTGTCGAGGCGGCTCGACCACTCAGACCTACCGACTAAATTCAGCCTAGCCTTTGGTCCTATTGACCCTATTGGCTTTATTGACGAGGGGGCCGCACCTCAGGAGAGGCACGGTTAGCGCTGCCCCATGGTGAGGGCATAAGCGCTAGAAGAAGGTACGAATCTCCAAAGTGGGACCGGCCTGTATTGACGGGAACCTACATGTGGCTAAGCAGAAGGCTGCCGGTTAGGGGGTGACAAGGGGGAGCGACGGCTCAGACGCCGACGCTTGCAGGTCTAGAAGTTCCTGCGTGAGTTGGTTAGGGGGGTCGCTAAGGACATGTCGCGGTCTACGTATCTTCTACCGGTAGTGACTAGTGTTGCCTTGAGATAGGCTCGCAGTTGACGGGTATTATACTATATATTATACTACCGCGCCGGAAACGAGTCAAATAACGTCCACGCCGCTCGCAACACCACGTGGACGCATGTCCTCTCTAAGTTGACCATAAATAAAATGTGTAACCTGTAATTTCTGATATTACAAAAATCAACATAAACAAAATAACATTTTCATTATTCTTAACATTTTAATCATTTTTGTAACGCGCCGACATAATATATTAACAACGATAATTAAGACACAAATATCTGCTCCAACCGGGAATTGAACCAGGGACCTCAGAGATCGCGACACCTTAAAACTGGTGTACCAAGTACTCAGCTACGTAAAATAATCAATAATGTTATAAACTTATATTATAAAAGCGTGAAAATTTGTATGGATGGATGTTTGTTCAACTTTTAAATGGATTTGTATGAAACTTTACAATGATATAGCTTATAGATCAGAATAACGTATAGACTACAATTTATAACGTTACACGTCACGCTAACATAAGCTACTCGAAATACTAATTCTGCGCAGATGAAGGCGCTGGCACCTTAGAAGTCTCCTTAGATGTAATATAATAATATTTATGTAGCTACAAAATATTTATGACGGTCAACAAAAACTCGATGTCTCAGCAAATTTATAGCACACCTATAAAACAGAACAAGTCAATTAAATCTGTCGAAAGAGCGATAAAAACGATCAGATTTGAGATCCGCTCAAGAACAACGTCTAACCCTCTTCAAAGCACCCAGGGTCTCGTGAAGATGGGTCGGGGGACCGCAATTCACCGGCTCACACTTAAGCGTAGCGGTCCTACGAAGGCTTTATTTCCGTTTCGATTCTGAGTCTTATTTATATTACTGTTGGCAAGCAATCCGACTATAATCAGCTTCTATAAAATTTTACACACACATATATATACTCATGTGTGACCTTGTAGCCGCTCAGATGGTGCTCATACCACCAACGCGTTACAAAGTCAGTTTGCTGATCAGTTGCTACCGAAAAGTGAGTGTGCGTGATTACAATTGAATATGAATAATTTTTATTATATAATTACCTAATTCTAGTAATTTAGATCTAATAAACGTATGGCATTACAGAAATAACAGTTTATTTTTAAATAAATAGTTTTGACATTAAGTTTAGATTAAGAAAACATTTAACTGTTTCGGGGACCCATTTATTGAGCGATTAGTCATCATCTGCCACGTATTTACGTCAATTTGGAGATGTTGAGAAGACAGGTGACCGGAGTCTCTTCCATAGCCCACCAAAATTGAAATGCTAAAGATTGCTAAAGTAAAAAAAGTTTAGACATGTAATAACAATAGTTCCTGTGCATCTAACTGGGTATAGTATCTAGCTGCATTTCTCATTGTGCAGATGGAGATTAGACCCAGTTCCAGTCTCCACGGACACTTTCTTCTTGGTATTGTTTCTATATAAAGACACGTGATAATAAATGTCGTAATTATAATAAATACTAGCTTTCGCCAGCGTAAAATTAGTTTTTGTCAATCCTGGTCCCTTACGTCTAAGGTACCAAGATTCATGGTGTTATCTTCAATTCAACCCCTATTTCACCCCCACACTGGTGAAAATTTCAAAATGCTAGAACAAACGATTTTTTGTTTCTTACTCGTATGACGTGATATTTGACGAACTTGCATACTAACTTTCAACCCTTATTTCACCCCCTAGCTGGCCGAAATTTTAAAAATGCTAGAACAAATGTTTAATGATTTCTTATCAAGTGCTTAAATATAAAGTTTCGTGGTTTTATCTTCTAAAATTAAGAAATCCCATACAAACCTTTATTTCAAACCCTTCATCCCTTTTTTTGAAAATAAAAAGTAGCCTATGTTCTGTCTCAGCGTGTAAAGATTGTACAAAATTTCATCAAAATCGGTTGCGAGGTTTAAGCGGGAAAGCGTAACAGACAGACAGACAGAGTTACTTTCGCATTTATAATATTAGTTGGGATGTCTTACACTAATACTTACTAGCTTACCCTAAGGTAAACTGTAAGGCTTGTGCTATGGGATATAGAGTAGCAAATAGACATACATATATTATACATATATAAATATTTTTGATGCAAACATATATTAAACCATGACTACGGCATCTCTTCGCCTATTCCGCAATGCCTAAAGACGAAAGTCTTCAATCAGTGCGTCCTACCGGTTATGACTTACGGCGCCGAAACGTGGACATTAACGGTCGGGCTAGTCCATAAATTTAAAGTCGCGCAGCGGGCTATGGAGCGAGCAATGCTCGGAGTTTCTTTGAAGGATCGAATTCGTAATGAAGTCATTCGACAAAGAACTAGAGTATAACCGACATAGCTCGCAAAATAAGCTCGCTGAAGTGGCAATGGGCTGGCCACGTTTGCCGAAGGACTGATAGCCGATGGAGCAGACGAGTCCTTGAATGGAGACCGCGACTCGGCAGCCGTAAAGTAGGACACCCCCCCGCCAGGTGGACTGACGACCTGAAGAAGGTCGCTGGAGGGGAAAGGCGGAGGACCTGGTGTTGTGGCGCAAATTGGGAGAGGCCTATGTCCAGCAGTGGACTATGATTGGCTAAGTGATGATGATGATGATGATGACTACGGCATCATCGCACCGCTCGCCATCGACAGGGAGTTCATGCCCACACACTGGAGCCTAAATAGTCCCGTACAGTGCGGTTCCAGAGGAATTTCCTCCCGCGTACACTTTGTTTGTGGAATGAGCTCCCTGCCGAGATTTTCCCGGAGGGATACCATTGGTGTTGCAAGTGTCCATAGGCTACGGTAACCGCTTACCATCAGGCGGGCCGTAGGCCTGTTTGCCGTCGTGGTAAAAATAAAAAAAATCAATGCTCACATTAATCACACAAACATGAACATTTACGCGGTAAATATTTTAATTCATATGTAAATGATTTCTTAAAATCTATACAAGTAACACCAATCAAAATCAAATTAATATTTATTCCAAATAGGCCTTTTGACGTCAAAACAAATTTAAGCATAAGAGAATGAAAGCTTTGTACGTGCATACGAAAAAGGGAAAAAATAATTGACTACACACATTCGGAAATTGGGACAGCTTTCTCGAGAAAAACAGGCGGGAATATCTCAAGGCTAGTTTTTTATTTCCTTTTTTCAATTGTCACTTACAATATAATAATTCTTATCTTAAACAAAAAACTAGTATGGATATTTCAGTTGGAACCTTAGAATAAAAATTTCAGCCTAACCAGTCCGTCAAAATATTGTTAGTATGTCGGCTCATCATCATCAATACATAGTATAAAACAAAGTCGCTTTCGCTGTATGTCCGTATGTATGCTTAGATCTTTAAAACTACGCAACGGATTTTGACGCGGTTTTTTTTAATAGATAGAGTGATTCTTAAGGAAGGTTTGTATGTATAATAAATGCATAATGTAGTAGAGAAACACTGATAAATTTAAAGGTTTCTAATGTGATGTCGTAAATAAGCACGTTTTTTTGCGCTTATATTGCAAACGCTGGCTGAACCCTACGAGATAGACCAAAATAATGTACTACAGTATTGTACAACTTACAAAAATCCACAAAAAAGTCCGCGATGGTATATGTCTATCTCTTAGGGATAACCCACCATAACCATTTTTTCACTGCACCCGTGCGAAGCCGGGGCGGGTCGCTAGTCTTATATAAATGCAGGACAGTATCATTTTTACAATTTGTTGATATAACTCGAAAAATTAAGTGATATAGATAGATAGATAGATAAATAGATAACACTTTATTGTACATACACCACAAAACAGAGAGAAGAAAATAACAAAATATGATATCAAATACTCTTATCATTTAAGTAATCATTTATTTAACTTTAATGTACTCTCTTTTCAAAATAGTATTTTTGCCATGGACTATAAATTTACGAGAACGCAGTCACTTTGTAGAGCTTTGTAGACAGCTATACATTTGTCTACTATCATTCATAGGGAAATATATACCTCGAGAATTATTAAATAAGAAAATTTTACAATTTAATTACAAATAGTCTAACGTAATCTAACATAATTAAGCAACTAGATGAATTTAATTAAAAGCGGTCCCCCAACGAGACGTATTTTAATTTTCTTTAATACATATTGACTTTGGATTGCTTGACGACACGTTTAGCGCAGTGGTCGAGTAATCGGCTTCTACGCAATGGGTCGCGGGTTCAATTCCCGCACGGGACAGACCTACAAAAATTTCTTCCGGTCTAGGCATTTGTGCATGTTTGCGACTGCACCCACGACACAGGATACAAAAATAATAATAATAAGTCTTTATTAACAAACACCGAGTTACATGGCCCAATACATTTCAAAACTATATTGATATTGCATAAAAATGGGCGTTCAAATCAGGTACCAGCGGAACTCAAACTAGACGAAATCCTGTATCTTGAGTCCCGCAGGTGCTCACAATACTATGATTATGTATGTGCACTAATACTTCTAATTATATGTACAAAAACTTTCTAAGTTGGACGACAATATAATAACCCTTGTCAACTCCATTACTTAACAATTCTTTAATTTATGGCTATCATTTCTATTTTTTTTTTATAAATAAGAGTTAGTATCTTTTTTTTGTTGTATACTTTTATAACAATATGATACGCATGATTTAGATTTTGATATTTTGTAATGTGCACGTGATGCGCTTTTATTTGCGACCCCATTCGAATATATTTTGCACACATTCGGTTATTCTTCCATTATTTCACCCCACAATTTTTAAATAGCGCAAACGATTTTCGTCAAATATATTTAACAACACACGCACTTAAGTCATTTATTTCGGGAACTATGATGCCACAGACAGCAGACAGACACACAGACGGACAGACACTTTAAACTTGTAACATCCCTATTTTGCATCAAGACTTAAAACGGTTCTGATCAGGTAGTAGGATACACGACTATTAGCTTAAGCTCCCTTGATAAGGAAGTATATTTTGTTAATCCATCACTGCACAGACTATATTGAAAATTCCACACCTTAGAGAACTTGTTGATTGAATGGAATTACTCGCACCGATCGATAGCGTAATATTAGCCTTTACAGTTAATCTTTCATCTATCTTCAAACTGAATGTTTTATCTTAGTTCTTTATATACGAGATTTATTCTGATTTGAAGTCGTTATACAAGTAAATACAGCTAGAAATATATTTTGTCATGGACCTTTAAATCATTCTAAGTAACTAACGGTCAAACTCCATAATGGCCGCCACAACAAACTCTTAATGTTTGAACACTGAATGACTTGAAGACAAACGAATATTTGTTTCAACAATAAGCAATGTTCGGTGCGACCGCGACATGACGATTCTCTTAAAATAGAATGAAATATGCTGTAAGCATTATGCTTCGTACTCAATAGGAGCGTAAAATTTGTAATTTATCCAAAAAAACATGGTTAACCGCGTTCTTAAAACAGTGCTACAATTATTCTTTATAAATTTATATTATCATCGTGATTTATTTTAACCAGTAGACGCCCAAATGCCGCTAATGTGATCTCGTAAATAAACACGTTTTTTGCGCTTATATCGCAAAAACACTGGTTGAACCCTACGAGATAGACCAACATAATATACTACAGTATTTTATAAAAAGTTCAACAAAAATGTCCGCGACGGTATATGTCTATCTCTTAGGGATAACCCACCATAACCATTTTTTCATTGCACCCGTGCGAAGCCGGGGCGAGTCCCTAGTTAATAACTAAACGAGCAATTCAACCGTCAAACTACCCTCATAACAAACCTTACCTCTTTGGCACTTTTGGAACACAAGTGTTTTTAAACGTGGCTTAGTTAATTTATAAATTAATTTATTCTATACCTTTGAAATTGGACGCCACGTAGAAAGGATGGACGAAAGACGAATGACGAAAGAAATCTATAGGGAAAATATGAATAGGCTACTTGGTAAGGGACGGCCTAGGCAAATATACTTGAGTCATAGGTGATATATTGAGAAAGGTCAGGAGACGTATTTTTGAATCATTAGAAGTGAATTTGGAATTCGAATACGAATACAAATCGTGCGCGAAATTATTTTCTACTCCTTGCAAATAAGGTTAACCGCGTTCTTAAAACAGTGCTATAATTATTCTTTATAAATTTATATTATCATCGTGATTTATTTTAACTAGTTGACGCCCACTGCTGGATATAAACCTCTACACCATTCGGTCCTGTGCTGCTAGCTTCCAGTGCCTTCCTACGACCCTCACCATTTTTTCTTCATCTTGTGAGAGGTCTACCAACGCTATGGTGTCAGGCTTATGGCTGCCACTCGAGAATCTTTCCGATATATAAATAACATTTATAATGTGAACAGTATAAAGCGTAGCAATCTCCGCGCAATCCTCTGCAAAGAATCACTACATTACGAAAATAAAGTCGGTATCCGCCGTCTGTCTGTCACACGATTTCGAATGCGAATTGGTTTTCTATTGTTTCAAAAATTCATCTCCAGGTCGGAGTACCTTATTTTTTCCCTGAGGAAATTGCATTAAATTGCATTTCCCGGCTGTGGCGAGCCGGCGGTTATGTGGGGCTCTCCTCCCCAGAAGGGGGAGGCCTACCTACTAAAACCTCAGGGATGGCCTTCCTCAGACATGTAGGGAGCCCCGGAAACGCCAAGTGACTTCCGGGAGCCCCCGGCGAGAGGTCGAGAGTACCTGTAATCGACGAGCCTGCATGAAGGTATTAATTAAAATCGAGGAAGCTAGGGAAGTATGTTTGGGTGGAAAACTGTGATTTCTGCTTAACCCTATGTCCCATGAGTAAAAAAAATGTCATTAGAGAAAAGAAGAAATTGTTTTTTGATGACTTGCGGACGTTGTATTATTTTTACAATAACTGTACTGTCATTTTAGTTGTTTTATTGAGATACAGTATGTTTCTCAAATACATAGTTATTTATGCAACTGTTGTTTAATCAGGGGTATTAAAACACGAATGTGGGTTTCGTGGGTCACGAACTCGGCTGCGCCTCGTGTGATAATAGTATCACATGAGTGTCTTAATACCTAATTATAACAGTTGCATACAAGACTTTATCTACAATCATGATGTGAGTCCTCTCTGAAAAAATATATCCTCTATGAAAAAATGGCGGGAAATAACACGATAAGGGGAGAATCCGAAATTACGAATTAGTCTACAATTTATTGTTCTTGTTTCAAAATTTTAGCGATCTGGTGGTGAAAATGTCATTGCATGAGAATGTTCATTTTTTTTAATTCATAATATCACGCGTTTGAATGACATAATGATAATAATATCATTGAGTGTTTTAATGTTGGCAATAAGCTAATTGTTATAGGTTCTTTTATAGAGGATTAATAGCATGATAGTCGATAAAATATTTTGGTGTTTTGATAACCAAAAGCTTCTGTGAAATAAGCCATATTGAAATTAAACAGCTTCAATAATTCTTTTAACTCAGGAAATAATTGTATTTAACTCTTTAATTAACACGACACTAAAATCTAACTTGAAATTGTATGTATCTAATTTACTTTTTCATGAGTGATGAAATATTGACTAATTTACATGACACAAAACGTTAGTTTTGGTGCCTATTTCTTTGAATGCTATGTACAGACTATAAAACGCCAGACTTTCCATGTTAATCTTGAAACAATTCTTTTTTCGTTTGTAATAGCGGTCATTCTTGTAATGCCTGTCGACAAATGTAAATTAAAAATATTTATTTATTTATTAATCATGCTTGTTACGGTTACATAAGATGGGTAAATATAACAATTGTGCACATGACACCCTGCATATTGAGAAATTTAAAATGATTGATAATAATATTGATTAAAAGTACCTACTTAATAAGTATCTACAGAGCGCCATATTCATGACCTTCTACAATTTCAAGTTTTCAGCAATTTATTATTTAAGTATGATATATATAACTTATTTTGTTATTATTTTTGTTTCTGTAAATCGTTTATTTAGGATCATTCACATTCAGTATTTTTTAGCATAAATTTGAGAATTGTAGTTGAAAAAAATTAAAAATTGAGAATTTCTGTTCGTTTTTAATCTTAGTAGGTAATTTATTGTAAAGTTTTATAGCCATGTAATATGGACTGGTTGAGCGTCGGTGGCGCTGTGGTCTCGGCACTGGTCTGTGCGCCGCATAGAATCGGGAGGCCCGCGATCTAATCCCCACCGTGTACCAATGTGTTTTTCGTTCCGAATTTCATATGTACATTTATCGGACGCTCCTACGGTGAAGGAAAACATCGTGAGGAAACCTGCGTACATCTGCGAAGCGATTCAAAGGTGTACGTAGTCAACCAACCCGCACTGGGCCAGCGTGGTTGACTAAGGCCTAATCGCCCTAACGTAGTTAGGGTAGGCTCGAGCCCCTCGGTGGGGATGTATATGGGCTGTGATGAAATATGGACTGGTACTTAGCAATTTTATTCTAGAAATAGGTAAATATAGTCGATTTTTGTGTCTTGTGTTTACGTTATATATATTTGTCACTATTTTTGACACTTAGGCAAGATGTGATACTAAATTGGAAGAAAAGCTTACCAAAGCTCGTAAACGTTGTTAAGCTTTGAAGATTTTGTTGTATTTGAATTCTACGCACATAAGCTTATGTAAAAATCTACACACCTATTCTATTAGAGAGAAAAAAATGTTTTTTGATGACTTATACTTTACTTACTTACTTATACTTATATAACTGTACTGTCATTTTACTTGTTGTATTGATATACAGTATGTTTCTCAAATACAAATAAAATTCATTAAAATATTTTGAGTTATTCTTAACGATGTTTTGATAACCAGAAGCTTCTTTGAAATAAACCATCTTGAAATTAATCAGCTTCAAGATAGCACCTGCTACGAGATTCCTCGAATCTTGACTGACAATGCTCATAAATTAATTCTGGCATAGGCGTCAGACTTCATTGTTTGCTACACTAAATATAAGATCCTGCAATAAACTTAGGCAGAATTTAATCAAAATTCCAATTACCTGATAAATTTTAAGCAGTGTTATACTCGCTGACTATTTCAACTAAATAAATTTTCTATTATCGCTTTTTTTTTGGACGGACCCATGCTGAAGCCTGAGATGGCTATGTTCAGCTTTGCAATGATGTGTATTTGTGGAAGGCGCACGAACTGAAGGTTCGACACCTAGCCAACTAACTACACCGGCGAGCCGCTGTCGTTAGGGTCGAGACAAAGGGAGTCGACGCAGCTTGAGCGCGCCGTCTAATGGCTCGAACGCTCAAGTTCGTCGTGTAGTGGTGGGTGAGAATCTACCCGGTACGTGACGGTACCGGGTATATGTTTGACGTAGGTGTGGCCCGGGTCTTCGCGCTCGCCGACAAGCGCGGTGAGTGAGCGAGAGACGTGGGTGTGTGGCGTGAGGGACGACGCGGTTGGTGGCCGGCGGGAGGGATTGGTTTGCACGTGTGATGGGGTCGGACGGGTTGGACAAGGCTTTGTTGTTTGTCACAAACATTAACACTAAAAACTAAAAAACCATATATATATTAATCAGCTGGTCATATATGTATATTGGTAGCTGGTCTCAAAGCAAATAGTTTAAGTCTTACTTCCATTAGAAGATTAGATAAATTTCTTACAATTGTATGTACATTGTAACTTAAGATAGAGTAAACTTGTTGTTTGACTTTGTTATAACCCACTAGCGGACCCGACATACTTTGTCATGTCAAAAAGATTTGTAAAGTGACAGTTTTCTGTTCCTACTTATTATATAGATAAAAGATTTTGCCGCTTTTCTGTTGAAATTTTTCCTGAATTTTCTTTGCTATAAACCTCACGGAGCCCGAGACCTTTCCAACGAATGCAAAACCGTGGAAATCGGTTCGTGCGTTCTGGAGTTACAGCGTCAGGAAGGTAAACCTGACTTATTTTTATATAGTAGATTATTCTTATTTACGTAATTTTAAAATTTTGAAAAAGGCAAATTAGTAATATTTTGTGGAACTATATATGTTAAAATAAGATTCTTCAGTTCTTCTTTTTAGCAAAATCGAAGACACGGTTCCTATGAACATATTCCTTTATGTCTTACATAGATGGATTTTCTGATACTAACCTATTTAACTGTAGGTGCAATTCTTTATATGACATTTGCAACATAAACCTAATCTAAGATTTGTGTATAATCTTAGTTGATGAATTAGCGTTCTAATCAGTGATTGACTGTCGACTACGGATATCGGCAGAAACAGACATGAAACATACATTACAAGAACTTTTTCTTTCCTACAGACAAAATTAATGGGCTTGCCAAAGTGTACGTAAATTATAATACTTGTTTGCTTATTCCGCCATTTATAGATTACTTTTTATTATATAAACAATGCGGTGCTGAATTCAATGGAAACGAAAAGAATTACAATCTCTTCGCGGTTAGTTACGTGATGTAAATTCTAATTTTCTCGCATTTTCTTAATAAACGCCTACTATATACAGGTCCATCCAATACCATCGAAACTCAAGAACACGTGATAGAAGAAGCTTAAAACTGAAAATTTGTAAAGTGATGAACGAAATAAACTCTCCAATTTGCTATTAAGTGATTAAAAAGTTTGATAAATCGATATCTATAGTCGTGGTCGTGATTATGACGATTATCAGATTTTTGTACACAGTTTTGAAATCTTATATGTTTATACTATATAAATCAGAATTATTTCTATTTCAATTTACTATTTTATTTTAATTCTTCACAAAACAATGTTCACGTCCAAAAACTCTTTCAAATGATTAAAAGATTCTATAATACAAACATTTGCTGAGAAATTTATACATTTTGTACAAATTTAAAACAAAAAACAATTCTTCCAACAGGTCGCTCGGAACCCGGCATCGTACCCTCCATCGTGGGATTCACCAAGGACTCCGTGGCGCAGGATTCGGACCGTCTTGCGCCTGGTGACAGGATCTGTAGCGTCAACGGCATTTCCACCGCCAGGCTCACTAACGAGGAGGTGCTGCGGCTGCTGGACAATGTTGAGGAGCGCGCATCCTTGGAAGTTGAATACTACATGCCTAACTATGGTGAGTATCGAAATGAATGTTATCTATCAAAAATGAAGATTCTGTAGAAAGAATATTATTAGTACTAGTCAGGTTACTTAGTACTAATCAAGTTACCTTTTTTCTATTACATCATCATCATTATTACAACAGACGCCGACTGGTGAAGATAGGCCTTCTCTAAGGATTTTTACCATGATCGGTCCTATTCTGCTAACGTTAAGCGCCTTCCTGCGATGAACGTTGGCGGACGGATCGCTACGGCCTGCGATACCGCCGATACTGGCTTTTCTGAATAGATATTCTCATGGGAGGTTTGCGTTTGATAATAGTTTCAACAATCCTCTTTGTTATGTTGACAACTTCGACATGTTTGTTTGTTGTATGTGTGAAATCGATTAATCAAATTCAAAATTAACTTTAATCAAATATGACTTGAGCTCTTTTGAAACGTCCAAATTTCTTTTCCTACCACCCATTCAGGACGTACTTTTTAGCTGATAAGAAGAACGGGCGCAAGCAACTTATCAGCTTTATCAAAAGTAATAACAACATTTATAATAAATTATGTCGTTATCATACAATGTACATATAATGTTCACAATTTATTCGGGAAAACAAATATTTACACTTTAGAATGTAATGTCTTCAAATCAACACCAAGCATTGGCATCATTTAAATAATCATTGACTTTGTAATAGCCATTACTCATTAGCGTCTTATTGACATGTGTCTTGAACTTATCCAAAGGCAATTCAGCTACACTATGTGGAATCTTGTTATAAAAATTTATACATTTGCCCATAAACGAATATCCAATGTTTTGTAGCCTGTATGTTGGAACGGAATGTTTATTTTTATTTTTTGTGTTTAAATTATGCATTTGAAAATTAGTATGAAATGTGTTACAATATTTAAACACAAAAATCAAATTTTCATAAATATCTCTTTAAATAAATCTCTAAGAGAATCCCTTGCTCGTAAATTATAAATAGCGTGGACTGCTCTTTTTTGAAGAACAAAAATACTTTGTATACTAGCAGCCGACCCCCATAATAGTAATCCATAGGACATAACACTGTGAAAATAACTAATGTAAATTAATCTTGCCGTTTCAACATCTGTAAGTTGTCTTATGTTTTTTACAGCATATTTTTTTATTTCTTTTTTGTTTATATATTTATTTCAATATTAAAGCCTTATATACTATAACAATACTTCTGCCAAACCACAATGCGGTTTGTTGGCAGACGAAACTCCATTTTAATTAAAAACTTTAATCGAAACGCGACTAAACATAAAACACTAGACTTACATGCTAATGAATTAAATTATTATATTATCTATGAGTACTTACTAAAGAACTACTGTATTGTATTTCTTACTTTAGCAAGAAGAACATTAGTTAAATTTATTTTAAATTGTTTTTTCGTAACACTTTTGCGTACTAGGTCAGGTAGATCATTATATATTTTTGGCACTAAATATTTCCTACATCTTTGACCATAATAATTTGTAAAACTAGGTACTATAAGCTTATCAATATCTCTATTTCTTACCAACCTCTGATTACTAATTACATTTTTAAATTCGTCATTACAAAACTGCTCTATGGCCAGACTGGTAACATTTTACATTCTAAGAAAAGTTGTTCGTATGTGTTCTCTTTACATCTAATTTTCGTTTTTTTATCGACCAATAGTTTAACATTTTACATTCTAAGAAAAGTTGTTCGTATGTGTTCTCTTTACATCTAATTTTCGTTTTTTTATCGACCAATAGTTTCATGAATCTGATTTGTAAAGATTTAATTTTAGAATCTTTACAATTTAAATTTTAACTTTTATTTTAACTTTTAATTTAACTTTTTAATTTTAGATATGCTGCAGAACTTAGTCTATTTGATAGGGTCTCAATATGGGGATCGCATTGCAAAGTCCGATCCAAAGTAATACCCAAGAATTTAGTAAATTCAACTAATTCTACCACTTTATTATTTCATTTTAATAATATTATATACTTTTCTAACATTTGGTAATAAGTAATAGTCATCTTTCGTGTTAATATTTTGTTAGAATGAAATACTAATAAATATTAAAATATTAAATATTAATATAAAATGTGTAAACTTTTTAACTGTTTACACATTTTATATTAATATTTAACAAAATATTATTTGTAATAATATTATTAACCATTTCAATGTATGAGTAGAAAGAGCAAAAAAAGAAAAGTGACATAAGCTATATTTCTCTACACAGGATGGCGCGACATTTAAATTTATAGTTTTATTACATTATTGAATTAAATATAATAATAATTTTTCACGATAACATTGAATAAGTTCTTTCTTAAAATTATTAGATGAATTGGTTAGATCAGGCATTTTCGTATTAATATTGAGTAAGATCTTAACTGCTTCAGCTAAGTAACAATAGTGAGAATCAATATAGCTTATTATCCATCAGTGTGATGGGACAACCATCGCGCAGTGTAAGTGCATTGCATTGGAGAAGATGGAAGCAATAAAATATCTTGGCGTAATTCTTGACCAAAGTCTATCCTGGCACCCACATATTGAATATGTAAATAAAAGAATAAGGAAACTGATTTGGATCTTCAAAATACTTAGGCATGTCGCGACACAAAAATTATTAAAACAAATTTATACTGCTTTGGCCCAATCCATAATGACTTATTCTATAACCGTATGGGGAGGAGCAATAAAGACCAAGTTTCCTGAAGTTGAAAGGGTCAAAGATGTCTACTGAAGGTTATGTTCTTCAAGACTCTTAGACATCCCACGAAAGATCTTTATGATAATACTAAAATTTTATCCATTAGAAAATTATTCATACTGTATGCAACTTTGAAATTACATAAAACATTGCCATATAACCCTAACAAACACACTGGAAGGAGAAAATGCAAGGTCGCTCCTATATATACAACTAAAACAAGGTTTGCTAGAAGACAATTCTACATTTTATCAGCTTATATTTATAATAAGCTAAATGAGGAATTAACCATACACGAACTTAAAATATCCAAATGTAAAACAAAAATAACTACATGGTTAATGACTTTGGACTATTCGGGTACAGAGCAATTTATAAGCACACCATAGGCTATAGGCAATTAAATATCTAATCAAATATTAAACGAAACTAGATAAATAATTGACCACATACTCACACACACACACTCACACACACGCACACCCTCACACACTTTTTTAACACACACACATGCACGCCACGCATGCACCTGTTAATCTTAAGTTTCATCTATTTACCTTTACTTTTTAGTTTCTTTTTTGTAATTTTGCCATAGGTTACTGTAGCCTAATATATAGTAATAAAAGTTGTAATCAAGAGCGAGACCCCCTACTACAGGCTTCTACTGAAGCTTACTGGGAGGATCTCAGAAAATTTGTATGTAGAATTAATATAAGGCTAAAGAAATAAAGATTTTGAATTTTGAATTTTTGAATATAAACTTATTTGAGATATCTAACGTCTTCTTAGGCTCGTATAGAATCCAGATGCTTGATCGAAATGATCACAATCTTGTTAGGAGGAACAAAATTCTTCTTAAAATATGTGACATGTTAAGGATCTCAGTCACTGAATCGCTACATAAAAGATGATCTCAAGATTAACATTTACTATGTGTTTGTTCTTTCAGTATATTATTTACGACATATATATTATTTTTAATCGACAGTTTCTAATAGTAACGGCTTTGTACTTGCTTAAATTAATAGCTTCTCCCTTAAGATCCCAAACTCTGCAATTTTGTTTTCACACCAAAATTTATCAAATCACCAGAGCATATAAAGCGTTTGTAGTATTAAAAAAAAATTGTTTTTTTCCTCAAGATATTACACAGCCTCTTGCTTTGCACAAAGGAAGAATTTATTGCCTTAGACACGATCTTCGATTTCTGAACATCATAGCGCACGTAAAGGAATTCCTCATTTAATGAAAATCGAAAATAAAGGCAATTTTCTTACCCACAAAGCCACCATACATAGATACACCGTTTAGTTACTATTAACAGATTTTATGGCTTCACTGAGCTTTTATCAGGCTACATACTTGCTTACAAAAATATTAATTAGAATTGCAATAATCAACCCTACAAATATTACAAGTGCAAAAGTGTAAGTTTGTTACTATTTCACATTAAAACTACCACATGGATTTGAATGAAAATTTACAATAAAATAGCTTATCCTACTACTATTATAAAGGCGAAAGTTTGTAAGTATGGATATTTGTTTCTCTTTCACGTAAAAACTACTGAATGGATTTGAATGAAACTTTACCACAATATAGCTTATACATCAGAATAACACATAGGCTACAATTTTTGAGGTTTCTACGAGGTCGTAAAAAAACACATTTTTTGCGCTTACATTGCAAACGCTGACTGAATCCTACAAGATAGATAAAACAATTTACTACAGTATTGTACAACTTAAAAAGGTCTACAAAAAAGTCCGTGATGGTATATGTTTATCTCTTAGGAATAACCCACAATAACCATTTTTTATCCTTTACTTTGTACGAGAAATAATGGCTTATTTACGAAGCGATTTTAAGCAATACAGTATTAATCCTTATCCAATTAAGTATCTTAAATACATTGTGCATTTCATAAAGATCAATATGGCTTTTTACAGCATGTAAATTAAATAAATTTCTCACGATCAGTCTATGTGGCTTGCTCACGTGATTCCAAAGCGAAGAATCTGCATGTTTATGCTGAAGGAAAAAGATCGTTAAATGTAGTTTATAGGAGCATACTGCAGTAGCTACCTATATAGGCCAATGATTAGGGCTCTGCAGTGCTTAGTTACCGTATTTCTTACTTATTACTAGACTAGACGGGACGAACCTGAAGTCCACGCGAACGAAGTCGCGGGCAAAAGCTAGTATAAAGATAAATGTGAAATGTCCAAACTATGATGATAAGTGTCAAGTTTAACGGGATAAGGTAATGTCATAATGTTAGTTCTTTTCTACAACACGCTAACATAAGCTATTCAAAATAATAATTCTGCGCAGATAAAACAAATGAATTAATCATCGATCTTTATCAGAACTACAAAATACAAATTAAATATTTGTAAATCTAAATTCACAAAGAACTCATGTAGATAAGTAAGTAAGTAAGTTCTTAATTGTATACGGAATTAAGGTTTCTTAAACAGATATTAATGTCTAACAAAACGTTTCATTTAATCCTACTTTTTCAAGTGTATATAAAAAAAAAATAATATCACTTATAATTAAGAAATTCTTGAATGCTGTAAAAACATTTGCTTACAAGCCAATTTTTAACGCAAGATCTAAACTTGACATATTTTAGGTTTTTAAATTCTTCTGGCAATTTATTGTATATTTTAATACACATATTATATGAATTATTTGATACAAGTGTTAATTTTGCAGCTGGTTTATATAATTTATTTCTATATATTAAACGGAGATTTCGCTTAGATAACGATAACGATTAAACAACGTATCAGCAATGCCATACAACGTTAATGCTACCAGTCTTCTGGGCACGTTACCGATTGACGGCGATTTGGGTCAGATTTTTTATTTATAGGATAGTTTTTAATTTATAATTCATTAATTTGCTTATAATTAGTATACCTGAAAATAATTATATTTTAACTCTTTATGTAACACGACACTAATAGGCAGTACTCTGCTTATGTATTTGTACATGCCATTTTTGTCTTTTGTTTTTTTTTTATATATTATTATTTGATATTTTTTATTTATTTATTGGTGTGAACTTTGTATTACGCTCCATATTGTCTTAGTAGTTTTCTTGTTGTGTTGTTTTCGTGCCTGATGTCACTACTGTGGCAAGCAGAATACCAGTGCAGCAGACCATGCCTGCTGCTTGTACTGAGCTTGCCACAGTGGGGGTATCATACAGCGGTACATATGATTGTTGTATTGTTTTGTTTTGTTATTGTTGTTCGCATCGTAGTGTGGTTCATCAATAAATGTATTTCTTTTTTAATATCTAACATGTAAATGTATAGGTACCCAATCTACTTTTTTCATAATTTCTTGAAAAAACTCTTCTGTCGCTTGGAATAGCGGCGATTCTTGTAATGCCTGTCGACAAATGTAAATTAAAAATATTCGTCATTGTTTTTGACAATTAGGCAAGATGTGATACTAAATTGAAAGAAAAAGTTTATCTTTAAATAATGAAATACAACAAAATCTCCAAAGCTTACCAAAGCTCGTAAGCTTTGAAGATTTTGTTGTATTTGAATAACACGCATATAATAACGCTTATGTAATAATCTACATACCTATTCTATTAGCTTATTGTTCTATATAAACTACCCAAATTAAATAGCTTAACTGCTTAGAGCATAAATGCGGCACTATTACTCGCTAACTGGCTCTCAACTATTCAAATTTTCAAGTTTCCATTTGTGTACCAAATATTTCTAATAACAAGATAATTGATATTCGACAATATCCAAATTTGAATCATATGAATCATGGTGTGTTTCACGCGATATTAAATAGTACATTGAGATTCCATTACAAATTTTGACGCAAAACGGTTAAACGCCGTAATTTGTAACAGTACGCTGATCTGAATCAAATCATGTTTAGTTGCAAATCTAGTTTGTATAGAGTTATAAATTTGAGTTTATTAACTTTTTATGAAGTGTAAAATTGTTTAAAGACGATAAGACAATAATATAACAACTTGATCAAAGCAAATAATATGTCGTATAAAAAATATTACAGAAAATACAATGAGAAAGAACAAATAATAAATTAGAAGTGCGTCAGATTTTGAACACTGTCAAAAGTCATGGAGAGCCAATAATGTACAAGTAGTAAATGATTATATCGACTCTATGTCGAAGAGGTCATATACTATATATAGTCTCTTCAGAGTTGATGTGAAAGTAAACTATCGCCTTAACCTACAGATTCGGGGATTATGTTGGGGGATTGGGCATCTGATGCATGCACGCCTCTTTGCCATGGAGGTAGAGAGAGGGAGAGATCACAGTTTTCGATTTGCTACGGTTCAAAGTTATTTCCCTAGCATCCCCGGCCTTTATTTACATCGTTGGTTATGTGTACTCTTGATCTGACCTTCTTTCAGCATATCACCTATTTGGTCTAAGTAAGTTCGTCTAGGTCATCCCCTACCTCACGGTAGTCCCAGCTACTTAAGGCGAAATAAAGTATAGAAATACGGCGGACTTTTAGTGAGTGTGAGCCCACTCCCCCTCCTCTCCTCCCCCAGAGGAGGGATGGTGCACCTGAGACCAACATCTTCCCATAATAGGAATTTCCTACTTTAAAAATAAAATAAGTCGTCCCCTACTAACTGGCCCATTCATTTTTGTCTCATAAATTTCTTTCGTCAGTAGTCATTCGTCCGTAATTTGCAATATATAATTGGCATACTATAGTTTTGTAAATGGCACAATTAATTTGTTTCCATTATTTTAATACAGAGTACGGAATCGTATCGAAATAAAAACAGTTTAAATTGATATTTAAATTTAATTAATTTGAGCTTTCAATAATTTCACAAACCAATTTAATTCTGTTTGCAGCATCACAAAATTCGCTCTACATCACAACGAAGTTAGCAGAGGTTCCTTTGGAGAAGATAAACGGCTCCCTCGGCATCACGATCAGAGGTGGCCTACCTGAAAACTCCGCTCAGAGCGCGGACCTAGTCCTTAACAGTCGGTCGCTGGACGCCCAGCCCCTGGTGGTAACCCACGTGAGACCAGGAGGCGCTGCTTACAATACTAGTAGGATAAAACCTGGGGATAGGCTGCTGAAAGTGGATCATGTAAGTTTATTTATTTATTAATTTTATTCTTATAGTCAGGTCGGAATTAGGTAGAGTTTTTTATGTAGTTGCATCGAAATGTTGATATCTTAGTTAGGGACCTTCCGGGATTTCTATTGGACAATCCCGTGTGGCTATATTCTAGTCCATTCCGTTGAGCGGGGAGTTCTCCGCATTTCCGCTATTGTTTTTTTTTTGGTCTCACAAACTAGGTTGTGCGAACATTTGTAATGTGGCAACATCGCGCGTGCAGTATTTTAAATTGTGTTAAAGTAAATATAAACTTTTTATAAAAAATCTTTGTATTTTTTTCTGCTCCTTAAAATTAATCTCAGGGTTTGCGGCATATCCATTTTATTCTTGCGCTGTATCAAATGAGTATATGTAAATGAGTATAGAGTACATGGATAACTCTACCTAATCGACCTCTGCTTATTATACAAGCATTCAGTGTACAAAAGGCGATCTTAATATCTGAGGCATTCTCTACTTAATATTCTGTAAAATATGAGATTAATTGTGGACGATGTACCATTTCAGACAGTTATTTTATTACTCACATAACCAATAAAATACGTATGGAAAATTACATACATACAACATTACATACTAGCAACCCATATTTCATCCTGTTTTATAAACAATTTTAGACAAATTCCAAAAATGTTTTCGCTGTAATTTTTTGAATGAGTACTTAGTTATATAGACGCACATGTGTCACCCAAACCTTGGAGCAGCGAACTTCCAATTCAAAATTTTTCTTTGAATCGTTTACTATTACTGCGGCCCGCCTGTGGAATAAGTTGCCTCAGAGTATTCGTGATAGTCGATCTGTGGAAACCTTCAAAGTTAGTCTAACTTTTAGTATTCTAAAGTCTAAGTTAGAAAGAGCATTTTTTATCGCAACTTGAGTCGAACAATTAATTAGTCATGTTTATATTGTAGGTATGTTAATGTGTATATATATATATATATTATATGATTATTAATATATATTATTGTTATATATACTGTTATTTATGTATTTATAGTAATAGATGTAGTTAGTATTTTTTTAAGGAAAGTAATTAGTTTTGCTTTGTTTTGTGTAGTGTAAATTTTCTATACTTTGTTGATTGCATTTTAAGTAGTATCCGCAATTTTATGACTAAATCCCCAGTTAGGTTGGCTGGAAGAAATCACTATCAGGGATAAGCCCACCTATGTACATATTTTATATTTAATATTATTTCCTGTGAAATTTTTATGTGCCAATAATAGCCAATTATTAATTTTGTAAATAATAATACCGATGACTATACTGATTTAAAGACAAAAAAATATAAAATTTAAGTTTTAAATATAATTCCTTTGCACAATAAAAATAGCGGACTGATAATTTGCCTGTCTCTATGCCTTATAAGTACAGCGGAATATTTTAATAATACTTCGGTATTATCTTATTTACAAATAAACACAAGCCTTTAATGAACATACAAGCTAAGGGAAGCACATTGCAAATAACAGCTTGCAGCAAATGGCACTCATTTCGTTTGTAGCCGCCGCCCAAATATTAACGAATCTGCCCTATATCCGCCCGTAAACATAACATAACATAATACTTTACTGTACACCAAAAATAAGAACATAGACAAAAAAATGAAAACAACCAATAATAAATGTACAAGAGGCGGCCTTGTTGCAAAACAGCAATCTCTTCCAGGCAAACTTGGACCAGGGAATTACTAAAAGGAGATTTAAATAGAGGATGGGTGCAGTATTGGACAGGACCATAACTAGTTTAAGTTAAGGAATCTTTGACAGGAAGTCAATACGGACTTGTTTTTTAAAGGACTCCAGAGTTCGCGCTCTCCTAATACTCTCAGGGAGAAAGTTCCATAACCGGACGACATAAGCCGAAAAAGAGTAAAAATTATTTTGTACCGAATCCTAAAATCTAGGTTGCAACCCAATATATCAATTATATACTTAAGCGTTGCTTAAGCTAGCTAGCCGCCCCGGCTTCGCACGGGTGCAATGCTTATGTAAATATACCAACTAGAAAATGTCCTTATACACACGTTCACAGCTTTTTTGTCATTAGACAATACAAACATGTTTTGCTTAAAGCCCAAAAAACGTGCCTATTTACGACATCACATTAGAAAGCTCTAAATTTATCAGTATTTCTCTACTATATTATGCATGTATTGTACATATAAACCTTCCTTAATAATCACTCTATCTATTAAAAAATCGCATCAAAATCCGTTGCGTAGTTTTAAAGATCTAAGCATACATAGGGACAGACAGACGGCGGATAGCGACTTTGTTTTATATTATGTAGTGATGTCTACGCACGTATTTGTGTATGTATTCGGAATTAAACTTTTTTTTGTAACTGTACACTTGGTTGACTGGTAGAGAGTGGCTTGTTGCATTAAGTCCAGCCTTTGTACTTTATTTATATTGTCTAACTAGCGGACCCGACAGACTTCGTCCTGTCAAAAAGATTTGTACAGTGGCAGTTTTTTGTTCCTAATTATTTTATAGATAATGTCGCATAGCCAACCAAATCGCAAAAAAAGTCTAAATGACCTATTACATTTTGTGGCTATTCAATTTTGGAACGTGACATTAAATCCTCCAATGTATTCTGTGCTCCAACGCACGCACGCACACTGTTTTGATAGATATGATTGAATTTCAACTATATGTAGCGTTAATAAAGCGCAAATTGACTCTTTGATGTTAGGAACACACCTTCATTGCTTAGACAACAGTGAGTGCTTGCAATATGAACTTTATACAATAACAATAAAGCTCAATTCGACTGTACGTTTTAGTTAGAAAACGTTTGCATGGGAAAATAAAAGGGCTGTTTTTAGAGATTTTCTGATAATTATTCGAATTTTTCCCTTAAAAACCATCCTTGAACTTCAACGAACATTTTAAAAAAGAATTGGCCAAATTGGTCCAGGCGTTGTTGAATTATGCGCTTACCAACACATTATGCGATTCATTTTTATATATAAGAAGATAAAGATGAAAATTAAATAAAGGATTTGGAGTAAAACTCTGTTTTATTGGAATGGATCTTCCTGTATGGGATCTGGAAGTGATTCATTGCTCACTCTATCCTTTCTTGTCAGTCTACAAGTTACTACCTCCTTCAAAATAATCATGAAACAAATGAGAAAAGTACTTTTAAGAATGCCGAAAAAATACTGTGTAAAATATTACTACAATGTTCTATGTTTCAGATATCCTTAACTAACAAAACGCTGTCTGAAGTACACCAAATCCTCCAGAACTGTCCTCAAGTGACGAGTCTGACGATCGAGTACGACGTATCGATCATGGAGTCGGTGAAACTGGCGACCGGCCCACTCCTCATAGAGATCGAGAGACCTTGCAACGAGGATCTGGGCTTGTTTCTGAGTAACCAGAGATACTCCGATGAAGTTTACAGCACTGGGTCCGACACCTACCAGAGGGTTGGGGGTTGTAATGCCATTTATATAGATAGTATCCTGCCCGCGAGTATAAGTGATCGGTTGGTATTTAGTATTTAATTTAAATATCTCATGAAAATAAAATTGTACTCCAATCAAAAATAAATTCTCAGAAATAAATAATAGCGCTATATTGAAAATGAAATCGGAATGAATTAAAATTAGTTCTTTAATCTTGACACTTTACTTGACAGTTTAATATTAGCGTCCCAATCGAATTGTAATATTATAGAAGTTATATTTATTTTATATTCTTTTTTTAAATATATAAAGCTTAAACTACATAATTAATAGTTTTATCAATCTAGTTATCTTGGTTTAGTAATATGTCTGCCTCGATATAATACTAAACTGATAAGTGTGTAGTAGTGGTTTGGTTATATCAATATGATGATCATAGGCGAGTAAATAATAAATCCAACTTACACGATACAAAAGTTGATATATTCTTGACTTACGAAGTATACATGAGAAGCATATTCCAATACACAATCACTAGGTTTTATAGCTCTCGACAGAGATAAGCAGCAACGCGCAAGCACAGAAATACAGCTAGAGAATTAGCACAAAAAGATACAATTAGATACTGGCTAAATAACATGAGCGAAGCGTAAACATTTAATAATATGCGTTAGCGAAACAACAAGAATCTAACGGTTAATCTGTGACAGCTAGCTTGACCTCTGCGCATACGCACAAAGTTAGACGTCTTGTACATAATGCAATAGTGAGCAAGGCTTGTCGATAAACTCTATCGACAAGAATATCGACATGTCGATATAATCAATGTGAAAGTATCGACTAGTCGATATGCAACAATGTTTGATATAATGAAAACTACTTTGTGTAGATTGTGTATTATAATAATTAAATATATATATGTAAATAGATTTAAATGTGTGTAAATAAATAATTATACTTTAATTGTGTGTAATAGAATGATGTAAGTAATAAAATGTGTGAAAATTCCCTACAAGTGCGTTCCAGTCTACAAATTATTGGGAACCCCTGGGATATCATAAAACGTAGTCATTTGTATTTTCTACTTAGTACCTGACTGATAATACAGATTACGAACTGTAGCAAATCCTATCAAAACAAGAAGGTAATATAGATAATTTCACTTTCTTAAATTACGTGCTTAATTTTCGATTATTTCCATATAACTGAAAAGAAATGATAATTTTTAAATTATTTCTACCATACATATCAATTTCATACCTCATGTCTTTCACACATCGTTTATGTGATATACCAACCAGACTAGTAACTTGACATATTTAAATATCAGTTTTTTTTTTAAATATATGCATTAAGGACAGACATTTGGCCTCGATCTCACCTGATGGTAAGTGACGATGAGGACGATGATCCATGCCTGTCCAGTTAGTGCCTATTCACTCTTGCTTTGAAAAGTCCCAGATTGTATTTGTCTGGGAAAATATCCGGCGGGAGGGAATTCCACTCCTTTGCTATGCGCATTATGAGTAGAAGTAGAAGCGAAACGTTTAGTGCGTATAGGTATATCAATAACAACAAAGGGTGGAAGCCCTTATAGATATCTTATAGTTGCGTAGAGTATAGTACACTATAGTACTCGAAAAATAAGTATGAACTTAGATTCAAGTTAATAATTTAAGGAACTCTCTAGGAGGTAGACTCTGTACCAGGGTCGTCTGCATGGGTACCTCCGTCTTACCTATTTCCGCCACCCAACAGCAGGGTTCGCTTTGCTGTGTTCCGGCGTGAAGGGTAAGATAGGCAGTGAAATTACTGGGTACTGTGACTTTACATCTTATGTCACAAGTTGGCAACGTACACTGTGGTTCTTATGAGGTTTGCAGATTTGCTGCGAATCTCGTGGGAACCACATGTACTATAGGCGACTGTTACCACTTACCATCAGGTGGGCAGCCTGCTTATTTGTCAACTTTAGCAATAAAAAAAAAAAAGAACTACTATGTGAATATAGATTCCTTTGATTTTTTTACTCATGTCATAAAAATTGATCGCCACGAAAACTTGAAGATTGATGTCAATCTGATGGCTAATGGCGAGTTCAGCCGTCATGCCAAAATAAATGAAGAATAGGATGTGAATCTGTCATTTGACAGATGCGGTGCCCTTCACCCTGGGGACCAGCTGCTGGCGTTCGACGACCACGTGATCGACGGCAGCAGCTATACGGCGGAGGAAGTGATGTGTTATCTCGAGAACTGCGAGGGTGGCTTCACCAGGCTTCACGTCGCGCCTAGACATGTGGTACTGCATGGCGGGAGGTATACTAGAGGTTGGTGCTTTATGAGTTTTTGGGTCCACTATTAATATCCCTCTGCTAGAGAATGGTCACCTAATAAACAGGAAATCTTGCTTTTATCTATTTTTGTTGCATCCAGCATTCGTTCCCAAATATAGCCGTAGGGACCAGACAGCCAGACAATATACATTTTGACAATTTCGATTATTACTTTATACAATATAGCACTTGATATATATCGTAAGTAGACTCTAGACCAAGGGTCACTAATATATAATTGGCGGACCAATAAAATATATCCCACGCACTATTTTTTAGTGTTGTTTTGTAGTATTGTTTAGTAAAACACAGTTTTAAAACACAAACATACTGCAGTTTCCAGTGAAGAGTTCTGGATCAAATTTGTGTGTGGTAATAAATAAACTGAGCTACAAAAATTTGCTTTGAAACTTCTCACTTTGTTTGTGTCAACATATATGTGGGAAGCAGTATTTTCGATGAACTTCGTTAAGAACAGATTTGGATCTCGACTTTCTGATGAAAATCTTCGGGATTTAATGGCAATAGTTTGCACCAATTCCACTCCAAACTTCACACAGATAATCAACAATAAAAAATGACACTTTTCTCATTGACATGTAAATAATAATACCTTTGTAATTTCCGTAATTACCTTTGTTCAATATATTTTTATTATTAAATGTGTGGACCGCAAATGTCATTTCTTTTCTTAAAATGGACCCCGCGCGAAACTATTTGGTGACCCTTGCTCTAGATCCTAGACCAGGATAGTCTTTATGGGTACCTCCGTATATTTCTTCGTAAAATAGCGATTTCTATACATCATGAGATAGCCTGTATAAAATTTAAAGGTGTTAATGAAAGCGATCAATCATCATTGGGCTGGCTTGATTAACTAAAGCCTTAATGCCCTAACTTAAGGTAGGCTCTTGTGCCTATTTAGGGAGGGATTCGAGTTATGACGACGATTCCTACTAATATTAAATACGCGAAAGTTTGTAAGTATGGATGTATGTTTGTAACTCTTTCCCGTAAAATCTATTGAATCGATTTTAATAAAAACGTTACAATAATTTAGCATATATATATAAAAATAACACAAGCTAGAATTTATAAATATATTTTTATACCCCTAAGTTTGATGTAACCCCTAACATTTTTTTTATTTAACATTTTCTTATTCTTATTTCTTTTTAATAATGTGGCATTAAATAATACAAATACATAAAAAGAGCATATATTCCCATTTAAAAGGCCGGCAACGCATCTGTGACTCCTCTGGTGTTGCGGGTGTCCATGGGCAACGGTTATCGCTTACCATCAGGTGCTCGTTTGCTGCCCTATTCTATAAAAAAAATACACACCAAAATTTTCATCCTTCTATCACAACTATTCTTTATTAGTAATCTTAATAAGTTAATATTTTTTGTTCTATACTAGAAATTTCCTAGAAATAATTATATCTCAAGACAACGTATGCCATCGATATTCTTAATGCTTACTCAAGTTATAAGTAATTTTTCGAAGTCTTAGAAGTCTGTATGAAGTATAACTAAGATGTTCTTGAGTATCACAGTTAATTCTTCGCTAGGCCTGGGTAAACTTGTTCGGAATAGCCAAACTTTAACTAGATGCACAGGCATAATTTATAAGCGAGAGGCGGTGTACTATTTATTGTATCGTTAAAATGGCATTTCTTATCTTGAATTGAATAGAAGTATCATTCGTGACGTATTTGATGCAAATAAAAATATTAAAATCTAATAAACACAGAATTGTGTAAAAATTAACAAGTTGATTTTGAAACAGATCGTATATCACTCATAATAGTGGCGGTTTTCGTGTTGCAAACGTTTCGAAAACATGTTTCTGTGTATTAGTTAGTGCATCAAATCCATTCAAAGATTATTGTCTTTTTAAATGCATAAATATTTTATAATAACTTATTGATAATTATCTAGCAGGAGTTATAGAAAGTTTAATATAATAAAAGGTTTCTTCCTTTCTATTCTTATGAATAGAAATATATATATATATAGTACCTTAGCTAAGAAAATTCAATAGATGTTCATGAGAGTTATACGACAAACAAAGAAAAAATTAATTACGTTCCCAAATGTTCTGAGTATATCAAATAAAAGTAGTTTTCTTGCTAGTTCATTCTAGTACAAGGTCTCCCACCGTAGACTTGTGAACCAATGAACCAATCAAAAATCAAAATAATCTTTATTCAACATAGACCTTTACAGGGACTTATTGACGTCAACAAACAAAACAAAAAAAAAAGCTTAAAAAAAAAAACCTTGTCCGTACGTACGAATAAGGAAAAAAAAATTGACTCGACACCTGTTCGGAAATTGGGAGAGCCTTCTCGAGAAGAACAGGCAAGAAACTCTGAAGGTCTATTTTTTATCTCCTCTTTTCAATGTTAATAATTATAATAATCTAATATATATAAATCTCATGTCACAATGTTTGTGCTCAATGAACTCCTAAACTACTTAACCGATTATAATAAAATTCGCACACCATGTGCAGTTCGATCCAACTTGAGAGATAGGATAGTTTAAATCTCAAATTATCATCATCATCATCATCATCATCATCAATTTTAAAAATTCTTTCACCAATAGAAAGCCACATTATTGCGGAGTGTCATCATCATCATCATCATCATCATCATCATCATCATCATCATCATCATCAGCGGACGGCGCGCGATGGCTTCGGGTTTAATTCAGTTCGCTTTCGTGCTCGCTTCGGGGATTATTAATATTATGCCCAACGAAGTGGGCGCGGGTCAGCTAGTATAATATAAAAATACAACATAATATTAGACACAATCATACCTAATACGATTACAGTCGTATGTATGTTTACATACACATATAAAAATAATACAATATTATAAATAATGTTGTTACCAAACATGGCTCTATGAATAGTGTCCTCAGAGTAAATAGTGAGATCATTTAGATAGTCACTTACTTTATGCCTTTACTCATGAGTGTCTTTTTGAATGGCGTAGCATCTTTGACGTACAAAAGTGATTGTAAAAGTCCTGCCTGACGATTTTTTTTTCGTTTTAATTAAATTTGGATGTTTTTATTAAATGGTGTCTATCCATCAAAAGTGAATATTCTGAACAAAAATATTAATGCTACTGAAGCTACTTTTTTATATAAAGTATTTACATAAAATAGATACAAACTGTTACATAATATAACGAATTTCTGTAACTTCCTACTACTATTATAAAGGCGAAAGTTTGTAAGTATGGATGTATGGATGTTTGTTACTCTTTCACGTAAAAACTACTGAATGGATTTGAATGAAACTTTACCACAATATAGCTTATACATCAGAATAACACATAGGCTACAATTTTTGAGGTTTCTAATGTGAAGTCGTAAAAAAAACACAACCTGAAGTCCACGCGAACGAAGTCGCGGGCAAAAGCTAGTTTGGTATAATTTATTAGTTATTAGCGATTTGATAGCGATAGAAACAAAACGAGTGTTTAATAATCGCTGCTCGCTAGTAACCTAGAGCCACTTCATTTCGTATCACACACGAACATCAAACTTTTCCCGTATAATTCAAAACGGTAAAGTTTTGATATCTTTAATATAATTTGTCTTACAATTTATTTGGAAACGTAGCTAGTCGAACGTGCTAACATTTTCATCATCTTTATCATATATGAATTATTGGAATAACATGGAAAAAGAATCTACCAGAAGAAAGTTTTGAGTAGAAAAATCCAGTCCGTTGAGAAGCGAATAAATAAAAAATATGGCTACAAGCCGAGAAAACGCAATTTGTTGATAACACAGCTAGATATGTTCCATATTTCTCTAGTGTTAGACTTGTTTCGAAGAGCGGTAGCTATATAACCTTAAACCAAATAAAGGACACGTGTACATGGCGGCGAACAGTGCCGAAAGTAACATCTGTCTTGTCCCAAGCGATCTATATTTTCTGGAGCTTTGACATATTTCACCACGCACCATTTGTTTCGAACCGATACCGAGTACTAACGTGAAGTAGAGCAAAACCTTATCCAAACTGTTCTACAAATACTAGTCATAAAAGTATTTTTGATTTAAAGTAACGCAATTATTTGAAATATAATAGGTATTTTAAATACTCACTTAAACCTATGTTGCGGACTCATTTCAATGCGAGTTGAGGTAAATACAGAAAAATTCTTCAAATATGATATTCATGCTTTACTTTTTTACATTAGTTGATAATAATTACTCATTAAACTTATCTGAGAATTCAACCCTTAAACTTCCAACATAGAAGAAGAAAGAAATTTATTAATGCACATATGTAGGTATTTACTAGCAATAAACAATATCACACTTAAATCAAAGCTAGTAAAAGACTGTGTGAAAAATCTCAATGACCTGGGAGAAAAGAACAAAATCACTCTCAAATGGGTGCCAGGTCATTCTGGAATAACCGGCAATGAGAAGGCCGATGAACTAGCCAGGGCTGGGGCTCAAGGAATACAGTTCGGCCCAGAGCCTATCTGTGGTATCTCAAAGAACCAAGCCATGCAATACCTAAAAACTCGCCTTCTTAACGAGGCGAAAGCAGACTGGCACAGTACGTCCGGGATGACACACTCAAAAGCAAACGCACTGACGAGCTATTAAAGCTTAACAGGAGTAACTTGAGCGTGATGGTTAGGGCTTTGACCGGTCACTGCAAGTTGAATAGACACCTTTACAACATGAAACTAAAGGACACTGACACATGCAGAGTCTGCGAACAAGAGCGTGAAACACCAATACACCTCTTGTGCTACTGTGAACCGCTGATTCACAAAAGAAACAGACACCTGGGGAAACACATCCTTGACCCAGATGAAATAAAAACAATCCGAACTGGGAACATCCTATCTTTCTTGGTCAGTGCCCAGTTAAGGGAGCTACTGTAGGGCCTACATAGAACCTACATACACAATAGATCTTAATAGGTCGCAGTGATGCATATCAGCCCCGACTTACACACGAAAAAAAAAATGTAGGTATTTAAATGTAACTAAACAATAATTGCCACCAGTAAAAAGGCTACGAATCAGCTGTTATGTTTTACGAGACAGCAATAGCTTTCTGCTGCGCCTGGGCTGCTTACACACGCTTAGATATGTAATTCACAGATTGTATCCGTAAAAATATTTTTTTCTATTCATCTCCTTACACCAGCGGTCGGGGAACGGGTGTAGTAGTGGTTTTATTATATCAGATGATGATTATAGGCGAGTAAATAATAAATCCAACTTATACGATACAAAAGTTGATATATTCTTGACCACTTACGATGTATACATGAGAAGCAAATTTCAATACACAATCACTAGGTTTTTATAGCTCTCGACAGAGATAAGCAGCTATGCACAAGCACAGAAATACAGCTAGAGAATTAGCACAAAAAGATACAGTTAGATACTGGCTAAATAACATAAGCAAAGCGTAAATATTTAATAATATGCGTTAGCGAAAAAGCAACAATCTAACGGCTAGCTTGACCTCTGCGCATACGCACAAGGACGTCTTGTACATAATGCAATAGTGAGCAAGGCTTGTCGATAAACTCTATCGACAAGTATATCGACATGTCGATATAATCAATGTGAAACTATCGACTAGTCGACATGCAACAATGTTTGATATAATGAAAACTACTATGTCATTGTGTAGATTGTGTATTATAATAATCAAATATATGTAAATAGATTTAAATGTGTGTAAATAAATAATTATACTTTAATTGTGTGTAATAGAATGATGTAAGTAATAAAATGTGTGAAAGTTCCCTACACGGGTGTAAAAAAAGTATACATTTTTAATTTGTTATTTTATAAATAAACTTGTTAGTTATGTTATTTTATAAATAACACTAGAGTGTTCTCGAATAATATCTTTCCTGAGTAAAACACCATTATTATTATAATTATAATTTGTTTCAGTACCCCAAATTGTTAACCCACAAATTGTACCCCAATGGGTTTCAATTTTTTACATATGTATATTATTTATATTACTATTATTACCGTTATGTAATTACATAGGTATTATATATACTAGGTATTACATTGATAAATTGCTTAAATGATGCTTGAATTAATTTTTTGTTATTGTTTTCTTTTTAAAATTATCATATGAAAGATCCAAAAAGAGGTGATATCGTTTGTTTTTTTTTTTGCTCTTTGTCATGGTGTAATATCAACTTACACAAAAATATTTTGGGGTAATGATTAAAAAAGTTCCCCGACCGCTGCTTTACACTATGTTCACAGCGATAGTGTATCATTGTAAAATTATTTTAAAACGGACTTTAAAAGGGGAGTTAAAGGATACCCCTAGTGTTGCAAGCCTATGGACACTTGGTAACGTACCGCCTAATGTTAGGCAATTACCGTAGTGACAGCTTACCATCAGGCGGGCCGTAGACCTATTTGCCACCAACGTGGTATAAAAATATCTGACCAATTATATTAATTAATTATAATTGTCTATTTATCATAATCTATTTATAACTCAATTAATACATTTACTTTTTATCTAATTATTTTTTTACTTGGAAATATATTTTATTAGGAGATATATTGATAGATATATTTTTTTACTAGGATTTATAGTTTGCCCGCTTCTATTCGAGAGAGCATCCCTTACATCTTTCAAATGTCTTCTGAAAGAGTACTATCTGTCTAATTAATTGTATTATATTATATAATTATTTTATATATGTGTATATATATGTATGTATGTATTTATTTATGTGTAAGTATGTATATATATGCTTAATGATGTGTACATTTGAATAGGTTTTAAACAATTAATTACCCCTGCAATTTTAACGTCTTGCATCACTACTTGGGTTGGCTGGAAGAGATCGCTTTTAGAGATAAGTCCGCCCTTGTACACTATAAATAACTATAATTTTCATTTTTTTATTGTACTATAAAGTATTATATATATTATGGACATTTAAACAATATTAAGTGTATTAACCAATAGAATTAACAATAATGTTCGAGTAATACATATCTCTCATTTGTATTAAATCGCTATTAACACATCTTTATTTATTTACAGAGAATTCATTAGCAGGCACGCTTAATCCAAAGAAGCATCGTCAAAGAAATTACCGGCAAAGCTCAATGCCAAAACTGGGACTACAAGATGATTATGGTAAGAAATCTAATAAATTTATTCATAGAATTAGGTGTTTGAACTTCTTATAAATAATGTGTTGGGTGTTCATCGAAAGACACAAATCATTGTTGATTATGTTCAAAATAATATTTATCATTGCCAGAAATATTTGTATTATTACTAGCTTTCCGCGCGTGGTTGTATTTATTATCCCGCTGTAAAAAATATCTTATGTTCTTCCTGTGTCTCCAGCCATTCACATACCAACCGCAACAAAACCTGGCAAACTAATTTTATCAGATTTTCCCGAAGGATTTTTTTTCCTATAATAAAAATACCACAATGTTTTCTTCGGATCTAAAACTATCCCTATATCTACATTCATCAAAATCACATTAACATTCAATTTCATCCCCTATACACTATCTAGTGAAAAATTTAAAAAAAAAAGGTGTTAAACCTTTTGTTTTTAAGACTTTACAAATATAAATATATATGTATATAGCCGGTTTCAAGGTGTCGCCATCTCTGAGCTCCCGCGTTCGATTCCCGGTGGAGATGTTTCTGTGATGAATTTGCATTTGACCTTAGTAATAGTTAGTAATATATATTTCTACCATAAATATTATTATATGTTATGTTTATTCTTTACCCTAAATCAAACTAAACAAGCCTTACTTTGGGCAAATTACTGTAAGTATTAGAAATATTTTTTTATTTATTTAACATTATAATAAACTAGGTTCCGCTGGCGGTTTCGTCCCCGTGATATTAGTTTTTGTCAATCCTGGTCCCTTATGTCTAAGGTACTAAGATTCATGGTTTTATCTTCAATTCAACCCCTATTTAATATAACACACTGGTAAAAATTTCAAAAATGCTAAAACAAACGATTTTTTGTTTCTTATGACGTGATATTTGACTAACTTGCATACTAACTTTCCACACTCATTCCACCCCCTAGCTGGTCGAAATTTCAAAAATGCTAGATCAAATGTTCAATGATTTCTTATCAAGTGCTTAAATATGAAGTTTCATGGTTTTATCTTTTAAAATTAAAAAATCCCATACAAACTTTCAACTTCTATTTCAACCCCTTCATCCCTTTTTCTCGAAATAAAATGTAGCCTATGTTCTGTCTCAGGGTCTTCTTTTTCATCAAAATCGGTTGCGAGGTTTAAGCGGGAAAGCGTAACAGACAGACAGACAGAGTCACTTTCGCATTTATAATATTAGTTGGGATAAGTGTGTATAAATAGTATAAAACAGTTGGATTAAATCTACAGACAGTCAACAAAACTACATGAGCTTAAGTGTGTGCCGCACGGAGTCCCTAAACATCCAGCTAGAAGTTCCCCCGGGACAGAGCAGCGGGTTGGCGGTGCACGAAGAGAATGCCACGCTGGTGATATCACATGTGGCTGTTCAGTCACCTGCCTACAGGTAATTAATGCCATCACTAAGAATTCTTTATCTTAGTAAGAGGAAATCGAAGGTTGACTTTATACATACATACATATATGTCACACCTTGTTCCCAATGGGGTAGGCAGAGACTACCTCTTTCCACTTGCTACGATCCTGGCACACTTCTCTTGCTTCCTCCACTTTCATGAGCGTCTTCATGCATGCTCGTCGGTCGCGAGTACTCTTGACCCGGCCTTTCTTTAGGACATCTTCGATTTGACCGAGATATGTCCGCCTAGGTCGACCTGCACCGATTCGTCCTATCATTCTTACCTTGTGTATCTCTTTTGCTAATCTTCCTTCATTCATTCTTTCAACATGGCCGAACCATCTAAGCATCCCTTTCTCTATCTTTGTCACTACATCTTCAACTACGCCGCATCGCTCCCTTATCACACTGTTCCTGACTTTGTCCTTCAGATTCACTCCAATTATACTTCTCAAGCTTCTCATCTCCACAGCATTAATTTTATGATTATTATTATATTTTATTATTGATTTTATGATTGCAAAATATAAATATAATATAAATAATTTTAATATACTGCCTAGTATAAGTTTACAGCAAATAGATAAATGATTTTATATATAAAAAAAATGTTTCTCATGCTAGATCCGGTTGCCTGCAAGTTAGAGATAGGGTGATGTCGATAAATGGCCACGAAAACCTTACAACCGACGTAGCAAATGAGATTCTGCAACGAAGGAACGATTCCCACAATCCTAAATATCTGACGTTAAATGTCGAGTTCAGTATGCCTAATACAATAGAAGCGTCGAGTGGCGTGTTCACTGTGAAACTGGCTAAGACCACAGCTGGACTTGGTGTTACCATAACAGGTATGGTACCTTTAATAATTTATTAAGTTATAAATACAATGTCGTAGCAGGTTACAACCCATTTGAATAGTACAATAGTTGTAGTTGTTAAGATATATAAGGATAACAATTATTAAAAATCATTACAGGGTTGCATCACAATTACAAAAATAATAATAAATGTTAATTGTAGCTTACTTGGTACCTTATTTATAATTGAGTAATCAATACATTATCATAACAGGTCACATCCAAATTCAAAAGTATAGCAGACGTAGTATTTGAGACACATACACATAGGAATTATTAAAATCATTACAGAGTTGCATCACGAATACAAAAATAATAATAATTGTCCCTTTTAGCTTACTCAATACTTTATTGCAAAGTATTTATTCGAGTAACCCATGCATTGTCTTAACAGGTCACACCCTAATTCAAAAGTATAGCAGACGTAGTATTTGAGACACATACACATAGGAATTATTAAAATCATTACAGAGTTGCATCACGAATACAAAAATAATAATAATTGTCCCTTTTAGCTTACTCAATACTTTATTGCAAAGTATTTATTCGAGTAACCCATGCATTGTCTTAACAGGTCACACCCTAATTCAAAAGTATAGCAGACGTAGTATTTGAGACACATACAGATAGGAATTATTAAAATCATTACAGAGTTGCATCACAAATACAAAAATAATAATAATTGTCCATTTAAGTTTACTCGGTACCTTATTATAAAGTATTTATTCGAGTAACCCATGCATTGTCTTAACAGGTCACACCCTAATTCAAAAGTATAGCAGACGTAGTATTTGAGACACATACACATAGGAATTATTAAAATCATTACAGAGTTGCATCACAAATACAAAAATAATAATAATTGTCCTTTTAGCTTACTCAATACTTTATTGCAAAGTATTTATTCGAGTAACCCATGCATTGTCTTAACAGGTCACACCCTAATTCAAAAGTATAGCAGACGTAGTATTTAAGACACATAAAGATAGCAATTATTAAAAATCATTACAGACTTGCATCATAATTACAAAAATAAATATAACAAGTTATAATAATAATTGTCAATTTAACTTATTTGCGACCAATGGTGTTTCTTCACTTTATAATTCTGGGGCCGATCTTATTTCTAATACACAAATGTCTGACGCTCCTATGCTGAAGGAAAACATCAACCTGCGTTCATGTGGGAATTTAACATGTGTGTGAAAACACTATTTATTAATATTACAGAATGAACCTCAAACTCAAATCATTGCTTCAGTGCGGCTAGAAAGGGACCGCGTTATTGAGCCCACATAGCGCCATCCTTTTCTAACTGTACCTCCTCAAGCAGAGATTTGAGTTTCAATCTCGTTATGTAACAAAGGTCTGAGGTTTATTCCCCAAGGTGGGGACGGATATATATGTGCTGTGATGATAATTCTACATTAACAGCTTAAAGCTTTCGCGATTTGAGCACAAAGAAAATGATTTAAAATGATATCACCGATATATATCGAATTAATGATAATGTTTAAAATCGTGATTTGATTAGCAATTTTAATGTGTTAATTATTGGTAATTACAGTAATATAATCATTGAATTCATTCAACTTAATTGTTTACAATTATTTAGTTTTCTAATCGATGTCACTTTTTCACGAAATAACTTAAATATTTTTTTATGTAGACAAGTAAAATAATCATAGGCGCTTTTAAGCAAAGAATTTGCATAGTGTTTCTTTTTTATATAGCTATGAATATAAATATACAGTTTGTCAAAAAATAAGCCTTTGAGTCTTTGCTGACACACATTTTTTTTCAAAATTACTCACATGTTATATATAGATATAATAAAATAATACACAAAGTTTTAAATCTATTACAGGATGTAAGCAAAAGCTTTTAAGCAACGAAGAACCTATGGTGATATCTGATATCAAACCAGGGTCTGTAGCTTATCGAAGTGGGGCACTTGCTCCTGGAGATCAACTTCTAGCTATTAATGGCCAACCGCTGCACAATTTGTCTTTGGTAAATTTTTGAATTATTGTTTTATATCTATGCATTTTTACAAGATTCTCGTATTAGGAGAAATATATATTATATCTAGTAATTGAATATTATATATCTTCACAAATCATTATTCTGATTATTTATCTTAAACCAACTTCTAATTGTGAAATTCGACTCTGTAAAATACAGGGAGAAAAAATAGCCCTTGCTGGTTCTTTCCAGTATAAGGTCTCCCGCCGTAGACTTGTGAACCAATGGCGTAGCAACTTTGATGTAAAAAGTGATTGTTAAAATTCTATTTGAAGAATTAATTGTGATTTTGATTTCTCATAATTTTATATGAATCCAACAGGACACTGCGTTCAATATCCTACAAAACTCACCCGACGATATAATCACACTGAAAATCCGCAAACGTGACTTAACTGAAGATTGGTCCAACATTCATAAGCACAACGCAAAAATGGCCCTGCAAAGTTTTAGCAACATCGAAATAAAAGCCGTTGTGCACAGCGGCGAAGATTCGGGACATCACACAGAAAGTCCAAATAACAGTGCGAAAGAAAGTGAAAGAAGCCATGGCAGTAATGAAAACGGCAATACGACCGTATTTACCGTTGAATTAATCAAGCAGGAAAACGGGCCTTTGGGACTGACGATAGCTGGCAGCGAAGATGTACATCAACCTATTTTGTTAAGTGGCCTAGTGGAAGGTAAACATACGTTTGTTTAAGTTCTTAATAAAGTGGAATTGAAAGTTGATCTCTGTAACTTAAGTCGTTTGATTTTCGTAGGTGGTGTGGCAGAGAAATGTGGTAAATTAGCAATAGGTGATGAATTACTGAGTATTAATGGTGAAAGTGTACTGAATAAGCCTCTATCTGAAGCAATTAAACTACTGCAGCAAAGCGGACAGAGAGTCCAATTGCAACTATGTAGAAAAGTAACAGGTAGGCATTTCATTATTTCCTTCATCTATTATTATTCAAATTGGCTGTTACAAGCACTTGTGAAAGTCGAAAAGCTACGCCATCGTAACGTCGTTATAACTTACAGCTTTACATGTGATATTTGAGTAAATTGCTTTTACGAAAAAATACGTGAAATAGTCTTTAAACCGCATAATCAAAATTGAAAATAATGGATTTGGAAATCTACCGTCTCACCTCAATCAATTACAAAATCGAAAATACTTTTATCAAAATTTTGGCCAAATGATTTAAATACAGCAAATATTGAGCTTTAACATTATTAGTTCATTTGACTTCAGAAACAAATAAAAATTTAAACGAGTATAATTTAAAGATATAAAATATAATTTTAGTTATAATGGTTTGTCATTAGGAGCATTGGAGAGCGCCGAAAGCGCCAGTGCGAGAGACTCGACTCATTCCACTTCAAGCCCGGGCTTGTCTAACGACAGCGCTGTCGAATCTTGGGATCAGAACACGCCTGTGAGAACTAGTGCCAGTTGTGGTAAGGGGAAACTAGAACTTACTTTGTAGTGATTGTTAAAATTTGCTTTTAAAATCGTCCCAAGAAGTCATAATACTGACTATATAAAATAACCTTACCGAAAACTAGAGAACTATCTCTACGAAATTGATAATTAAAGAACTTAAATTGATTGCGTAATATAAATAATTTTTCAACACACTTCCTCATAAAGTGGCTCTAATCCCATGGCAATTAGGCACATAATGACACCTATAATCAAACTGTGACTTTTTCATTACTATTATTCACGAGTGAGTAATAGTTTTGTTTATATTATTGGTTGAGTTACGCTTACATTTGCGCTAAAAAGCTATCCGCGAAAAGCCCAAAAAACTCATTTTTTAGTCTATGGCCGATGCGCGCGCATAGGAAAACTAATTATTTTTTTCCGCCATTACGAAATTTATTAGTCTATGGCCGATGCGCGCGCATAGGAAAACTGATTAATATTTCCCGCCATTACGAAACATTTTTCACAACTCGTCTCGTTTTCTCTTTTGAAGTTATTTAGTTAGTTATTAATTAAGATGTCTGCAAATACAATTTATGAAGAAAAATAGTTAATTATAATTTTACTAACTGCACATTTACTAATTGTTTCTCTAAATAAACTTTTTATCTACTATGTAAAATGGTTTTTTATTTAAATATTATTTTATTTAGAAGTGTGTTGAAAAACGTTTTATGATACACGTGTGTATTGATAATTACGCGTCCTCGCTCCTTAAGACCCTCGCCTGACGGCTCGGGCCTCAATGCGCCTCAGCGGTAATCACCAATATTACACACTTGTACCATAATGTACTATTATATTCCCTTGTTTTACATAATAAAATGATTAATACAGAAAAAGTAGTTTCTCATCATTTATTTTTTGTAATGACGTCTTTACGTATACTATTGTATTCTAAAAGGTTCTTTTACACCGTATCTACCCATTGATGATAATAAAAACATTCCCTTTATAGGTAATCCCGACATAATTGAATACGCAGTTCCCGACAAATCCCGAATAGACAAGCAGCCTTATTCACCTACCGACGAAGACAAACTTATGGCAGTAAACTTTAACTCCGCCGCGCCTTACACCGTTAACGACTTACCTCTGCCCAACTATTCACTGAACAACTCTCTCAAAACTTTTCATTACGAAAACACGTGTATCATTCCCGAGAGTACTATTAAGAATAAGAACTTAACGAGAGAGGACGACGTTCAGCAGATTGAAATTTTGACGTCTAATATGAAAGATTGCCAGTTGCACAACGTTGACAGATCTTCGTGTAAATGTGATTATGTTCAAATGGGTCCCTATGGGATTGTGTCGCCGAAAAGCAGGAGACCTAACTGGGACAACGATTATCTGAACAATGGTATTTATACGGTGACCACGCCTCAGAAATCCCCGCACAAGTCAGGTATTCCGGGAACTAGTTTTCAATTCACAAGTCCTATTTACGAAAACGATATGCCGGGTAATATTTTATTTCATTATTTCTTTTTATAAATGCTACTCCCATATTGCAACTTTTTTACAATTGTCTTTTTGTTGCTCATCAGGTCTTTACAGCAGCGAAACTGTATCTCCTGCTCGTGGCTCGATTCATCACGTTATTTTGTACAAAGATGCTATTTATGATGATTATGGATTCTCCGTATCTGATGGTTTATATGACCGCGGGGTCTATATCAATAGAATCCGAAAAGGAGGTCCTGCTGATATTGTGGGTCTCCTACGACCTTATGATAGAATTTTGCAGGTTTGTATTGTTTAAAAATTAAACATATTAAAATAATTCTACATAAATGAACTTTGTAATTTCGTTTGTAACTATGTTTTAAGAATTCGTGAGTTAGATGGATTGTGTATGGAAGAATACATTTTCTTGATCTTAGTTACTAAAATCATTTAACAGAACCTCAGTATTTATACAAACATTCTATAGGATGTCAGTTATTATTGATGTTAACTCTTTCTCTTCATCTTCTTTCCCTCAAATCTCGATTGATACCAGTAATAATTTTCCATTACCGTTATATGCTATAGATAGCCATGCTGCCAACTGCAGCATCTTTTTTGGGATTATAGATTCTCCTGGTTTTGTTTTTTTTACTTTACGGTTACTTCGTAAATACAAAGTAATCGTTCAAGTCTATTAATGATAATTTTTCATCAGGTCAATGGAACCAGAACAGTGGACTATGACTGCTGTTTGACGGTGCCTCTTATTGCCTCTGCAGGAGACCGTCTTGAAATTGTAGTGCAGAGACTAGCTACTTCAAGAGTAAGTTACAGTTTTTATAAAAATATATTCATTTTACAAATTTTTTATTTGTCGGACTGTACTGTCATATAATTAGACATTAGAAAAAAGAATTTTGATGAATATGGAAATATGTATTCCTAAATATTTTATCGCTAAATTCTCTCTTATTTTTGAAAGAAGAAAGAAAGAAGACAGTCACGATACAACGATACGATTTTGCAAAATTTGTATTGTCTATTGGTGTTAACAGCAATATTTCCATTATTTATTATCTTCGTGTCATTTAAACTGATAAATTTTATATTTAAGTATCGTAAAAATAAAAATTCTAATTTATGAAAATCTTTACAGGATCTGAAAAACCAAAGATTGGACGAGTGTTCAAGCCCTAGTGACAGTAGTATTGTGACTAAAACTATTTAGTGTATAACTCGGCTCTAATGAAACTAAGCCAAAGACTAAAGTTACATTCAAGAGCCCATCCATCACAGTGGAAACCAGACTTTATGAGCATAGAAATAAAATTAGTATTAAGTATGTGATTATTTATATAAAATCGTATTCGTTGTTTATAAGATTGTGTGTCTGTGAAACCTAAAACATTTCAGTGTGTTAAACTTAACAATGTCTTCAAAATAGAATATGGAAATGTTGAAATAGTATTTACGAATATGACTCATGAATTTAGACAAATTGTGTATGGGTTTCGTCTCGCATGTTCCGAAGCGTAGAAACTTGTCCAGATTTATATCTAGATCCACTAACCGTTTGAAAAGCAATCGAATATTAAATTAAAATTGTAGAGATCGATGTATTATGTAAATACTTCAAAGAATAGAAAGAGAAAGAATGTATAAGTGTTGCAAATGTTTACGAATTCTATCCTTTTTTAAAAAGGAGATATGACAGATTTTGAGACAAATACAACGCGGGGTTCTGAAATCGTTCAGCGTCGTTGTGCGTTTGTGTCAAAATTCTCATCCCCAAATAAAACCTTTGGTGAGTGTTCTTAAATCGAATGCTAATTAATAGTTGATTTATAACCCAAGAATGTGCCTAAGAGATTATGTATAATTGCATAATAATTTAGATAATTTTAGAAGTAATTAACAAATTACAGCATAGGTTAACATAGAAAAAGTCTTGTAAATAGTTCATTTTGAATTGTTAATTTCGTTTGTTGATGAAACAAAGTGCTATTTTCTGCAATACTTCAACCTGATGAACTGTTTAAGGGTGAAGCCTAAATAAAAACCTGCAGTAATAAGTATAGCATATTGGAATAACTACGAAATTTATAAGGTTTTTATGCCTTCAAATTCATTACGTTCCAAATACCATAGTAATTTAAATATATAGAGAAGGTATAAAGATCCCGATGTTGATTCTAAAAACATAATAATTACAAGTTTTGGAAATGTCTAATATGTGTCACATAACTGTAAGTGTTAGTATTTGTTGTAAACATTAACAAAAATTACGGGAATATTTTATTTTTCATGTTCAATAATACTAATCGATATAATTATGGGATTTTAGCTCTTGTATATGGATAGAAGTTAAAAAAGTTTTCTTCGTTATCGACTAACTAACTCGTATCCCTAATACGTCATATATACGTCGTGGTAAGTCAAGTTCTTGGCAAACTCTGTATAGCTATTAACAATTTGTAGTCGTTCTACTTAAATAAGCTCTTGGTGCTACACTTTCCGTTGAACGAAACGCTTATTTTCAGTGGTGTCCTGAAGCTTTCATACAATTTACTTTATCGCATTTACTTTGTAAATCACAGTCAGCAACTATTGCCGGACGTTTTGGCTGCACTCCAAAAATATTTGCCGCTACTTTCTCAAACTATGTGCATATTCTTTTGAATTTCTCAGTTGCCCATTTGCATTTTGCATCTGTGAAATAATGTCAACGGAGAATGGATAGACTTGAAATTCTAATCATAGCGTAAAGTAACTTAGATTTTGGTGAAGCAAAACAAGTGAAGGAAATATTTATTGTCGAAGAGAATATTATTATGTCATCAATCTCTTGATAATATCTGGAGAGAACGCCTAAGCCGCACTTATGGGCTATCACGTACTCTGATTATTATATATCGGTGCTGGCTATTAGTATCTATGTCGAGTAAAGCCAAACAATTAACAAGTACATTGCACGCTTAATAAAGCTTACTGTCATTAATATACGTGTTATTATTGTGTGTATTCAATGTTATAACTCATACTTTTTCGTGTTGGATATTGATCCTACGGTCTAGACGATACCAAATATAATTGATTGCAATATTAAGTCATATTCTTTATTTATTAGTTCGTGGTTTTCATTGTTTAATTTTAAAGATAATAATAATTTTTATACAAAGTATGGAAACGTATGCGAGTGTAAATAAGATAGAGCGTGTTCCAAAGAAATTGATAATTTAACAATGAACGCTGGCATAAATGAGAGTAATTTGTAACACTACTGTATCAAACACATTTAACGTTGGGACTGAAAATAATTTACAAGTTAAATTTGTTTTTATTGTTATTGTTCCTAATTTATAATTAACAGCGGTAACAAATAACAACGATATTAGGTAATTAAAAGAAACTGACATTAACTTTAATGATGAAGCAATAGTGATTTATGATTGTCTTTTCAAACGACAATCTGGAATACATAATGAACACATTACAAATCATCCTGATTTTATCCAGCGTATATAAATGTATATAGTAGAATTACATAGTCGTAGAATAACTGTTGTTGACGGACTGATAGCGATTTTAAATAGTCTAGAATTTGTGTACCTAAACAAATTTAGGATCTTTTGAGTTTCCTATGCCAAGGCTCTTCAATCTCCTGCCAGAACTTCTAATAATAACGTTGGTTATATAGACTTACTATAATAAATGAGGACACAAAACTAATTTGAAAATAATTCCTATAATAACACACTGGCCACCTTAAAATTGTTTCTTTTTCTGTTTAATCTAAATAAGTATTTCAAAAAAATTTGAAAGAAACGTCAGAGAAAATAAGACGCTTCTCGCACATGCAAAAGGTGCTATATATTGCGTATTTCCTTTTCACCAAAACTGCGTTCCAAACGTGCTGTTTTAACATTAAAATAAAAGTTTAAATTACGGATATAATTTTTAGAATTATTCCAATTGGAGGTTGGCATTTTATTAATGACACGGTTTTTGCAAAACAATTAATTATTTAAAGTATTGAAAGTGAATACACTTTCAATACTTTAAATATATTTTACATTTAATCAATGGTATCTTAAATAAGTTGCAATACAATTTAATACATCTATGGTATCTCGAGTGTCAAATTCATAAGCATGATGATTCATAATACCTACGCCATAAGGTTCTAATTATCTAAAGATTTATCTGTATTGTTACTTTTAGTTAAATTAGCGAATAACACTTAGTTGGTTGTAGATAGATAGATAGACAAAATTACAGATCACTTACCAAATTATGATTTTAAAGATAAGTATTTATTTGTAAAGAGAGCATACTTAGTACCTATTTATCGATGCTATATTTGCTGTATCTAATCCATTCATTGGCAGGTAGAGTCAGCCTGAAGTAATCGCTTGTACCGCGGTTTTGCTCCTGATTTAAATGATCATGGTAGACCCACAGATTATAATAAGAATTATACTAAATATAAAACAAAATCTATACATATTGTGAGTCCATTGAATACTGAATGAATGAGTTTGTATTGTCTAATTCATGATCCACGGATTCAATTTAAACCTAGGTTTGGTAGAGACAATCCTTTTCGTCGCATAATTCCTTGTAGTACCTAATGGAAAGATTATCAAATGTTAAAATAGTTAACGCGTACAAAATTAACCAAAATGGCTGAAAAGCCAGAGCAATGCCCCAAAAGATACATTTTTTTCCCTCTGGAGAGGAAGGCTGAGCTTCCTCATGGATATCACCGCATCCAGTCAGTCAGTCAGTCAAACACTTTTATTGCTTAGAATCACACGTGATCACTTACAATCGTCATATACAAACAAAAAAAAACATATTATCAGCTACTTAAAACAAACAAAAGGAAAGTTGCCAAGTGCCGTGATGATTATTTCGGGCCAATCGAGGGGGCTCGACCGGATGACCTAAAAACTAGGGCCTTGGCTCTACGGCTACGGTTTTTTCTTCCCCACGGTAAATGGTAGTGAATCGTCATAAGGGAGCGCTACTATTGTAGTCGTCGTAATAACCCCCTGGTGCTCGAACGACCTTACACCGGATACCACCCGCGCCCGTGATTATGTTGGACTCTAGCAGAAGGCTAGCCTACCAACTGAGCACTACCTACAGCCTTTGGTTAGAAGGCCTGGGACCTTATCTGCTTTGAACTAAAGCCTTCCAACGCTGATGGTGCATAGCATAGGTAAAAGAGACCCCGTAAGTAGAGCTTTTGTACCAATCAAATGTTTTTACGCGTTCATTTCACAGGTCACGAATTTGACAATACAAACTCTTTCATTATGGAATAGAGTCGTTACAGTAATTAAGAGAAAGCTGTCAAAATAAACGAAAACTAGAAAAGAAGCCATTGTTTTTTCGTGTTTCAAATAAACATTGTACTTACCTATATAGTATTACCTAACCTATCTGCATGGGTAAATAGCTAGATAAATGTCAAGTCAATCTTATGCCGTTTAAAATAGTGGCGCTTTTCGTGGTGGAAATGTAAAGTTTGTCTTGGCCTCGACTGTACCTGCAATACTAGCTCAGTTTCAAATTTGATTACACCACATCTTTGGTGTTGATCGTATACATTCGCCCGTATTTGTACGTAGCTAGTAATTTTTTACATTTTATTTTTGTACCCTTAATTGTAAATTTATTTTTAATTTATTTAAAATTGAATTACTGTGTTTAATTTTGCCTACCTTACTATGTAAAATAACTAAAAATTTCTTATTCTCAAACCAATTAGCCTAGATCAAAGTAGGCACTATAAGTGATACATAAATAAATATTTGTTGTCTTTATATAGATTGTTATAAAAATTGAATTAATATTAAATACTTATCACGGTCCATATACGGCCATAGTCAACCACGATGGCCCAATCTTGGCCCAGTGCGGATTAGTTTTTTCACAGGTCTTCTTTCTGTAGCAACATCAGATATAAGATGCTGGTATGGTGGCTGGATGCTATAGACTATTGCAGAAAGTTGAATAAATATTTAGTCTTATATATATATATATATATATATATATATATATATATATATATATTATATATATACATACGCCAAGGACCCTAGACAAAAGTATTGATTGCGTTCGTTTCATTATTGCTATCGTTACGATAGTAAAACTGTCGATAATTGACTTTTTTAAATAATAAAGATATGATTTTCCATATACTACTCGTATATGTAGGTCATTAGGAGCGAAAATATTACAATATCACATATAAATAAATAAAAATCAATAGTAGTTTCGATACTATCGAATGTTAATAAGTATTGGATAATATTGGTTAATAAGTAGAATATCGATAGTACAGACAATATTGACACGTAGCAATGCTACAAACTATCGATACTATTGATTTTTTTTCCACAATATTCAACAATAAGGTTTACATTTCTAAAATAATAATAACAATATTATTATTTTATACATAAATATAACCTTTTTTTTTTTTGTTCCCCTGAGGAAAATGCATTAAATTGCATACCCCGGCTGTGGCGAGCCGGGGTCATGTGGGGCTCTCCTCCCCAGAAGGGGGAGGCCTACCCACTAAAAACCTCAGGGATGGCCTTCCTCAGGCATGTAGGGAGCCCCCGGGAACATCAAGCCACCTCCGGAACCCCCAGCCTCCGCTCCCCTGCCTAGAGGGGAGCCCTCCTCGGGGGAGGCTACTACCTCCCCCGGTCTCCTCCACCGACGACGCCCCCGGCCACGGAAGGGGCGTGGTCCATCCCGGGTCGCCGTAGCAGTCGCGACTTCCTCACGCCCGCCGGCGACTCGCGGCGGCGCCGCAGCTGTGCTACCGAGCCCGGCGCCGCCTTCTTCGAGCGGGATCGGCCATCTCCCGACCCCGCTCGGCGACCACCTTCTGGAGCATCACTGCTTCACAGAAGGAGGCCACAGCCCTCCAACCTCCCTCGTCCGCCAGCATTGCCGCAATCAATGCCGGCGGAGACAGATCTCGCCCGATCTCTGCGACCAAGACTCGGCGCTCGGAGGCCCACGCGGGGCACTCCGCCAGCGTGTGCTGGCCGAGTCAAGGTCGGAAATATTTGACACACTATTGTAATTTACACAAACTTAAACTAACCTACCACATCGAGCAAAGCAACTCGTATATAGCTTTGATTTTATTTGTGTTTTGGTTTTCGGATCTTTTCTCAATACCTCGAACTTATTATATATTTTGGGCAAAAAATATTTGGGCAGTCTTTGTCCATAGTAATTTTAGAGGAGTTGATAGAGGAAAATCGACAAGTGCCACTATCAACGTAATGTATAAGTTCAATTTTAATAATACAACCTGGAATAATGACGGAATAATAATAATGGAATAATGGATGAGTTGATTTGGAAAAAGTTCCAATAATTCGTCTTTTCTAAGTCGTTTTCATGGGATAGTGGTATCGTAACAAGTCGGGATATTTAGCAAACAAAAGCTTCCATTTTAAAAGAATGAAGAAGTAAAAAGCGCATTTAATACTATTAGTAATTTTTTGGCAGTCATAAATACAATATTTCAGTACACAACGGTACATTATAAGCCTCTAGGTTTCTGTACTGTACAGTTCTAACTGGACAATTTCTAATTACACGATTAGCATTATTTAAATGAAGGTACAATTGAAACATCCGTAGTAGTAACAAAAAAAATCGTAGTAGTAAATACGAGCAATAAAAGCTTCGCTCAACTTCAAAACATCCATCTACATGAGACGTAATAGTCTGAAAACCAATTGAAAGTCAACTTTAAATATATGAGCGCAATCCGGGAAACGGCAGGCTGCGGGAACAAACCCGTTCTCAGGTGCATTGTTAATAAATTCTGGGAAACGGCACGCTCGCGAGTGTTTGAAAGTGGAATAAACTTACAAAAAACGTCAAAAACGTAAAAAGCTTTCTTGGCGTGGGTATAGTTGGAGGAAGTCGGACCAACAGTGGATCTTTTGACCTATATTAGGACTACCAATCTCTATCACCAAGGTCTATCGCCACCACTATCGGTCTGCTGTCCTACCCAAGAGTTTGAAGATGTTCTTTGGAAACGTAGCCTTGTTCTCTACTGATATTTGGTAACCAATTTCCATCAACTTTTGTCTCCTGCAGGCTAAAGCATTGCAGAAGCACAATATGTGTAACGTAGCTTCCTCTTCTATCTTGTAAGCCCTACACAATTCGACTCTGTAGTGAATATAAAACATTAAAATTTAATCTATTTTTTATTATAAGGGTGCTGCGGTCCTAATTAAACTTGACTTTCGAGCCTTTGACATTTCTTTATATAATTGCAGCATTTCCTCAATTTCAACGCTGGTCATGTAGAAATTAGAGGAGAATCAAAATTCTAGATTAAATCACTATTACCTTTTTTTTGTTCCCCCTAAGGAATATGCATTAAGTTGCATACCCCGGCTGTGGCGAGCCGGCGGTTATGTGGGGCTCTCCTCCCCAGAAGGGGGAGGCATACCCACTAAAAACCTCAGGGATGGCCTTCCTCAGGCATGTAGGGAACCCCCGGGTACGCCAAGCTACTTCCGGGAACCCCCATCCTCCGCTCCCCCACCGATACAGGGGAGCCCTCCTCGGGGGAGGCTACAATACCTCCCCCGATCTCCACTCGGCCACGGAAGGGGCGTGGTCCCTCCCGGGTCGCCGTATCCGCGGCCGCAGCTGTGCTACCGAGCCCGGCGCCGCCTCCTTCTAGCGGGATCAGCCATCTCCCGACCCCGCTCGGCGGCCTCCTTCTGGAGCATCACTGCTTCACAGAAAGAGGCCACAGCCTTCCAACCTACCTCGTCCGCCAGCATTGCCGCAATCAATGCCGGCGGAGACAGATCTCACCCGATTTCTGCGACCAAGACTCGGCGCTCGGAGGCCCACGCGGGGTACTCCGCCAGCGTATGCTGGGCCGAGTCGAGGTCGGATGCGCAGTAGTGGAAATGTGTCGATCCCTCCCGTCCTATTCGACACAGATACTCACCGAAGCAGCCGTGCCTGGTTAGTATCTGAGTTAATCGGTAGGTGACCTCCTCCTTCCCGTGAACTGGCGCACGCAATTCGATCCGTAGTTCGAGCTGCGCACGCCAGGCCGCCACAATCCGTCGGTGCCACTCCCGCTTAGGCACTTCGTGCGCGGGTTTCAGGGCGCTCCCCCGGTCGACGCATAGGTCGCCGCGTACATGTCGGCCAGGATGTCGAATGGGGGGGAGCGTCCCTGAACCGTCGCCGCCTCGTACGAGATGATACGGTAGCCTCGTACGATCCGTATGGCCATTATCCGCTGCAGGCTCCGTAGCAGAGCTCTGCAGCGGGGGGACCTCGCGCAGTCTTGCGACCACACGGGAGCCCCATACATGGCCACGGATCGCACGACACCCTCGTACAGCGGCGAACTTCATCGCTTAAATCACTATTACCTACAATCTAAAAACATTTTGTTGCTCGTAACAAGACTGTTATCATTTCGACCAAGCATCTTGATTCTATACGAGTTTTACAAGAAGTTAAATACTTCAAATAACATTATATTATTTTTACTATTGTTACTTAGCTGGGACAATTAAGATCTTACTCAATACTAATACGAAAAATGGCTAATCTAACGAATTCATCTAATCTATCTAGAAATTTCAACAAGGAACTTATTCAATGTTAACATGAAGAATTATTATTCTATTTAATTCACCTAATGAGTCCAATTAAGAGCTTAGTCAATATTTACACGGAAGATGATTATTAATCAACTAGCTTTCTGCTCGCCGCTCGAATACTAGACTCGGTAGGACTCGTATAAATAGAATCAAGTTAACGAGTACGAACCGATTTCTTCTGACTCGAGTACCGGAATCGACTCCGGCGTACTCGAATAAAATTAAATTGGTGTTCGAGTAGGCGAGTCCAAAGCAAGAATCGAGTGTGACTAGAGTCAAACCGTACTCAGTACATCGCTACTAAGCACAGTTCAGGATAACTCTCAGTTATTTTTTTTCAGAATAGGGGCAGCTTGATTTTCTGAACGACAATAAGTGTTACCTACTTGAACTATTAAGTTCATTTTCGCACCAAATATTTGCTCTTTTGTTTTTTCAAGAGCCATTCTATTATCGGGGACACACGCCTGTTGACTAACCATCGACAGATATGGTGCGTAAACAGCATACCACTTCGTATAAGAAAAGGATTCATTCAACCCTGGGATCCTGCCCAAGGATGAGGATGGTATTCTATATGAAGCACTTGCGTCAGTTATAATGAGCATAACAATAGAATAACAATAGATTTTCAGACGCCTAAGTACATGTTGAAATAAAAAATTGTTTGGTGTAATTCAAAGTTATTCATTGTGATATATGGATGGAACGAGAGTATGTTGTTAGTTGAAAGTCAAGTCAAATTATTACCACGTTTCACTGCGTCTTCGGAGAATCCTCGGTGGTCAATAGGAATTACACTTAGTTCTTCTCTTCACGGACACAACATAGACGCAATCACAATTAACAAAGTAAAACGCGGGTCGCCTATAGGTCAATCTATCAATATTGCGTCAATCCAGCCAACCTATGCACCGCGCCCTCTCCTAAAGAGCGGTCGTTTTTATTTCAAGCCCTAGGGTCATTAAAACCATTGGTTTAGGCTGAGTTTGGTTGGTAAGTCACATCGGTGGAGCCGGCTCGATCAGTCTAGTGTCCGACATCACCATGGCGACACGTGATTGCGGTGGTAGCCATAAAGGTTTCAGGCTCTCCTCTCTTGAGGGAAAAGCAATCCAGCCATCACTTTGTAACTAAGAAAGAAAGAAAAAACATTTATTGACTCGCACAGACATAAAGCATTACAAATAATGAAATACAATAAATAGTTTGATATAGATATGTGCCAAGCCAAAAGGTTCCTACCTCAGCATGTTTTGCGCTATATGTGATGCCGCAAAGCGCTGATATTCTGGCAGGGCCTTTCCATTTGCGACGTACGGGAAACAATAAATAATACACAATTATATATTAATTGATAAATATACATTATAATATTATACATAACTTAAAATGGACATACATAACTTATAGTAAACATGATAGAAGTATTTGATAGTACTATAAAACTAATAGCCTTGGACTCAGTAGAAAGGCGAGCTAGAAAACTTATCAACGACGAAATACTTATAAACTCACGTCTCCAGAGTCTAGAACACCGTCGAAGAGTTGCTTGCCTTCGGTTTTCTATAGGTTGCATTTCGGAGAGTGTGCGTTGGAATTACATGAGTTAATTCCACCACCAGTCAACCAGACGTAGGCTTAACTACCATCCTTACGTGGTGGACTATCCTCGCACACGTACAAAACGGTTCCAGTCTTCGTTTTTAATACGAACAGCTAAGATGTGGAACTCTTTGCTGACGTCTGTGTTCCCGGAACAATATAATCTTACGGTCTTCAAGTCACGAGTGAATAGGCATTTGCTAGGTAAGCGTGTTCCATCCTAGTCCTCATCGTCACTTACCATCAGGTGAGATTCTGGACAAACGCAAACCTATTCTAAATAAAAAAAAAACTAAAAATAAAATCAATACATAGTATAAAACAAAGTCGCTTTCGCTGTATGTCCGTATGTATGCTTAGATCTTTAAAACTACGGAACGGATTTTGACGCGGTTTTTTTTAATAGATAGAGTGATTCTTAAGGAAGGTTTGTATGTATAATAAATGCATAATATAGTAGAGAAACACTCATAAATTTAAAGGTTTCTAATGTGATGTCGTAAATAAGCACGTTTTTTTTGCGCTTATATTGCAAACGCTGGCTGAACCCTACGAGATAGACCAAAATAATGTACTACAGTATTGTACAACTTACAAAATCCAAAAAAAGTCCGCGATGGTAATATGTCTATCTCTTAGGGATAACCCACCATAACCATTTTTTCACTACACCCGTGCGAAGCCGGGGCGGGTCGCTAGTCATACATAAATGTGATGTTTTGGTGGTAGTAGTGGCGTTAGGACTATCATATACGTACTTGTGCCTGCGTCCAGTGTCATTCCGAATGTTATGTGTATTCTAATTCACTTATTTTGTGCTAAAATAGTACATAATCGAATTTTTAGTATATTTCGTATTTTCGTCAGAAAATTTGAAATGGTTCCTTTGTCTTTGTGCACGAGATAAAATATTAAATTATGCTAATAGTTTTCAAAAGAAATATGAAGTGGTTGCTACTGAAAGATAGTCGCGTAAGGTAAAAACAGTCATATTAAACCTTTTTGCAATTTCAATAAAAGAAATTTGTATTGTTTTCTAAAAACATGTTTTGAATTGACGACCTCCATAGTCGAGTGGATAGTACACCGGTTTCAAGGTGTCGGCCATCTCTGAGGTACCGGGTTCAAATCCCGGTGGGGGCAGATGTTTGTGTGATGAAAGCGAGCATTTGTACCTTAGTCATGGTTGTTGATATATATTTGTATAAAAAAATATATATTTATATATGTATAATATATGTACGTCTATCCGTTACCCTAGATCCCATAGCACAAGCCTTATAGACCTTAGTTTGGGCTAGGCTAATTGGTGAATGTGTAACAATTAAAAAAAAATATTAGTTTTCGAACAGGCGGCGGAATATCTTTCCAACAACGAGAAGCTGCAAACTGAAACGAGCCTCGAAACGCAGCAGTGTAATGTTTCGGGGTTGCAAAGATGGCCGTACAAGCTCTCTTCTGAGTACGGTTAGATTGTGCCCATGGTAGTTTTTTTATGAAGATACTGAGGCTATCCTGTTTTTATTATACTGAACATTAAACATGCCAAGTGGAGCTCCCTACGAGCTTCCATTCTCAATATATTTGCAGCATTATGAAATGGTGTAACATGGGAACGAGGAACTATACTAACGAGGAGTACTAACGAGAAGAACTACTAGAGAGAGCGTGCAGGCAAGAAGTGCGAAATAGATTTTAGCCGTAACAAATGCTTTTTTGACTGAGATCCCTCATTCTTGTTTCTTCTACTTAATAAAAGATCATTTTTAAAAATGTGTTCAAAAATATACATTTAATATCAAGATTTATTTCGTTAATAATGAGTATTAACTTCATCAATAAAAATACAACATAATTCTATACATGTTAACTAAGTATACATTAATTACCTATTACACAATTTAACACAATATTCGCAATTAGATAACACTTCACCGTACTCAAATTTAGGCGGAAATGTTAAAATGCATTATACTACGTAGCTCGTATCCTTAAAATTTATCTCATTAACCAGTCCGAGATGTGAGCAAGCGGGGATTATGGAGGCGCCGTTTACGTTTCACAGAATTATCTTTAATTAAGACGTAATTAAATTAGAGGAGTCCGTTATAAACACACCCCTGCCTAATTGCCGACTATAAAACAGACACGAATTGCCATAAAAGAAATTGGAACGCCCGTTTTCGGATTCGCACGCGCACGGGATATTTACGGGAACGTTGATATCCTAATTTATGGGCTCGGTGGATAGCTGTCGCGTGAATAGGCTTGTTGCCTAAATTTCAGTAGTTAGATACTAATATACCTTGATACCTATTCTATACAAAATAATTATTATTTTTGAAAAAAAATGCTTATTTATAAGAATAATTTTGCATTTAATTAAATATTTGACATTAGTCATCAAAAACGCTCATGACTGTCATGGCGTCTTGAATGACGTCACGCCGTGCAAAACACAGCTGTTTTAGTATCGGAATATTCGGTATTGTGAAGTTATTTTAATAAAAAATGGATTCATCGTATTACAAGTACTGCATAGTGCCCCAGTGTACAAGCACAAGTATAAAAACACCGAAAAAAATTATTTATATAGGTACGTGCCAAACAATCAGCAGATACGTAAAAAGTGGCTAACACTCGCGAGAAGGAATGATGCCCATTCTTTTTCGCACTTCCACAAGACACTTGGAATGACATTTTGACTTTGACGTTTCGCACGGCGTGACGTAACACTTTTTAATGGTGTTTGCTGTCACGTGACTTATGGCTTATTTTGTGTAATTTTATTTTATAAAAATATAAACAATCAAAAGTTATTATTTTATAAAACTTTGTTTTTTCATAATTAAATGATCATCTTAATAGTTATGCAACCTAATGCATCAGATTTGTTCATAGTGGATACAAGCCTATTGTTGAATGGATTTGGGTTTTCGGCACAGCTGATTATTCCTGGATTATTGATATAAAAGTTTTTATAGCTTAACTAGATTTTGCACGCGAATTTTCTGCGTAGAATTAGTATTTCAAGTAGCTTAAATGATAAACATTTCTATCATATGTACATTAGAGCGCATAGATTTTTTCGTACTTACTCGGTCACTTATTACTAATACTAGCTGTGCCCGCGATTTCGTCCGCGTGGAATAGTTATTTTGAGCATCATATTTATTTTATTTTTGCAAGCAGCAATTTTTGTTATTATCTTAGACAATTTAGTTTTAAGTTTTTAAAAGAACATAATTATTTTAAAGTACTTCAGCGTAAAATATATTTTTAATTTTATTTTCTCGTGACAGAAAAACATATTGGTTTACTCCGCAACCCGATCTTGACAACGCGACATATTCAAATTTGATTACCATAAAAACGATTCTAGTGAGTTAACTTTAAAAAGATAAACATATACTGTCGCGGACATTTCTTTAGATCATTTCAAGAGGATTAATTCTTACATACATATTTTTTTCGTATCTTCAACCGTTTTCGCAGCGCACGCAACGGAAGCCCTCAAAGATGAATAATTTTCCCCGTTTTTTCCACATTTTCCATTATTTCTTCGCTCCTATTAGTCGCAGCGTGATGTTATGGAGCCTAAAGCCTTCCTCAATAAATAGGCTATTCAATAAAAAAAGATTTTTTCAATTCGAACCAGGAGTTCCAGAGATTAGCGCGTTCAAACAAACAAACTCTTCAGCTTTATAATATTAGTATAGATTTTAAACAATGCACATATTATCTTTATAAATTATAGTATGTGTGTTAATCAGATATATAAGCTATATTATCGTAAAGTTTCTTATTTCCTATTTGCTTAGTAGTTTTTACGCGAAATAGTAACAAACATGCATCCATACTTACAAATTTTCGCGGTTATAATATTAGTAGGGACAACAAATAACAAGGTTATAGAGATAGTTTCTACGCTTCCACGTGACACGTGACATAAGTTGTAAACTCACGATACTTAAACGATGCTAACACTGATTCGATAGAGACAATCACATTATATTTATTGGTAAGGGGAATCGAATATCAAATGGCCAACGCGTACAATTTTAACCAAAAGTAGCGGACCCGACAGACTTCGTCCTGTCAAAAAGATTTGTACAGTGGCAGTTTTTTGTTCCTAATTATTTTATAGATAGTCGCAGAGTCAACCAAATCGCAAAAAAAGTCTAAATGACCTGTTACATTCTGTGGCTATTCAATTTGGAACGTGACATTAAATCCTCCAACGATGTATTCTGTGCTCCAACGCACGCACGCACACTGTTTTGATAGATATGATTGAATTTCAACTATATGTAGCGTTAATAAAGCGCAAATTGACTCTTTGATATTAGGAACACACCTTCATTGCTGAGACAACAGTGAGTGCTTGCAATATGAACTTTATACAATAACAATATAGCTCAATTCGACTGTACGTTTTAGTTAGAAAACGTTTGCATGGGAAAATAAAAGGGCTATTTTTAGGGTTTTCCCAGCAATAATTCTAATTTTTCTCGCCGTAAAAACCATCCTTGAACTTCAACGAACATTTTAAAAAAAGATTTGGCCAAATTGGTCCAGGCGTTGTTGAGTTATGAGCTTACCAACACATTTTGCGATTCATTTTTATATATAAGATATCCGATAAGTCAACAAACTAGAAGCCATATTTCATTGACATTGCTTTTATACCAAGCCATCAAATGATTCTTGGTGTTCATAATTTAAATTATTAAATTCATGAATCGTGAATTTGACAATACACACTCTTTCGTTCAATATTGAATGGAGTCATTACAGTATTTGCTGTGACGCGATGTGTGTATATATAAGGATAGCTACGACTATAGTAGTACTGTTTGACTGTCCTCGAGAAGGAGAAGATAAAAAATAGACCTTCAGAGTACCTTGTTTGTTCTTTTCGAGAAGGCTCTCCCGATTTCCGAACAGATGTAGAGTATATGCAAACGAATTTTTTAAATACTATTTGAACTTTGTTGAGTAAACATGATTTTGATAATACATACAAGAAGAAATCATATCAATCAAACTGAAGGTAAAATAAAACAAATGAGCAATAACCAAAAGCAATTGTGAAGTTTAATTAAGTTCTCGCGAAGGCTTATATACTTAAATAACAAAGCTCTACATAGAGTAAATCGCTCTCAGACGTGGCAGATGAAAATTAATTTTGTTCGCTAATTAGCCGGGAATGGTTAATTCAACTTTCCCGATGTTCCCATAGAACTTGAGTATCAAAGAACTTATTTCGTGCGCTTGACCAAGCTCCTTAACTAGGTAAGTTCTTTGGAATATGGCGAAGCTCTCTTGTTCAGAATATCGTACTAATGTCGTGGGATATTGTCAATATATATATAACTAGCTGATTCGGCAAACGTTGTCTTGTCATATAAATTACTAGCTTTCTGCCCGCGGCTTCGCCCGCGTGGATTTCGGGATTGGGTGTATAGAGGGTTAAGGGTCATAGCTTTTGCCCACGGCTACATATACGCGGAAGTCGGTTTATGGTGCGAAGATTTTATCGCGCTTCCCGTGGGACTATCCGTTTTTTCCGAGATAAAAAATGCCGCAAAACTCCTCAAGAATCACTCTATCTATTGATGAAACCGCATAAAAATCTGTGCAGTAGTTTTTTGAGCGAAGCCTTTATTGCGCATCCCGTGGGCTCTGTCGATTTTTCCGGGATAAAAAGTAGCCTATGTTACTCGGGGAGAATGTAGCTTTCCAAAGGTGAAAGAATTTTTGAAATCGGTCCAGTAGTTTAAGCGTGAAGAGGTAACAAACAAACAAACAAACAAACAAATAAACAAACACACTTTCGCATTTATAATATTAGTTGGGATATTTACGGAAATTACTAAGATGACTATTGAAAAAAAAGTTTGGTTATAGAAGTGTGAAAATTTTGTGTTGTATGTAGTGTTTTAAACACTTATTAAAGCCAAATTAAATAAAAATGACCAAAAAAAATGTTAGGGTTGGACATCCTTATCACTTAGGAGTATGAAGAATAGAAAGTACCCGATTCTCAGATCTACTGAATATGCAAATAAAATTTCATTAAAATTGTTTACAATGTTTTAAAAGAGTTAACCAACATTGTGACACGAGAATTTTATATAAATAAAAATTAGAATGTTAAGTTTCTTAAGTAATGTTAAGATAAATTAGTCGTGTCACAATTTCATTTTGCCAGAAAGAAATTAAAAACCTTGTGGAATGAATCGACATGTTTAATCGCTTTTGTTTTGGATATCCAAAAGAACCGCGATCAGATATCATTTTTGGAATTATTTCAGACATTTTTGTTTAATATAGCAGTAATTTCAATAATAGCCATTTAAATTTATTGTTTTAATTTAATTACAAAACAAAGGCTTTGTTGAAAAATATTATATTATTAATATCTTAAGACTCTTCAATGAAGTGATTTTATGAGCGTATCTATCATCATATACTTATATCATCCTTCATATGAGTATGTAGTTAGAAAATACTAAATGACATATTTTAATGCTATAGGAAGGCCAATGAGTAAATGGATCACCTGATAGTTACCGATTACCGCCACCCATAGAGACCCGCTTTTTTCCTCACCAGAGGAGAGGCTGAGACCCCCATGTCTACCACCGCAAGCAAGTGTCAATGTCGGACTCCAGACCGATCGAGGCGGCTCCACCGACATGATCTACTGAAAGCCTTGGTCCTAATGACTTGTAGTGACAGCGACCGCTCCTCAGAAGAGGGCGCGGTGCAGCGCTGACCCATAAAATGAACCATACGCGTCAGAAGCGGTGCGGAAGTCAGTGACGCTGGAAGCTGTCAAGCAGAGTCGCAGATGCCGCCGCCTGCAGAGCTTGAGGTTTCTGCGTTAGTTCATCAGAAGGATCTGTAAGAACGTGGAATCTATCCTTGGTAATTTTTTTTTTTTTTTTATATAGCATAGGGCAGCAAACGAGCAAACGGATCACCTGATGGTAAGCGATAACCGTTGCCCATGGACACCCGCAACACCAGAGGAGTCACAGATGCGTTGCCGACCTTTTAAAAGGGAATAGGGGGAATAAGGGGAATAGAGGGGAATAAGGGGGGTTGGGCCTCCGGTACCTCACTCACTCGGCGAAACACAGCGCAAGCGCTATTTCACGCCGGTTTTCTGTGAGGCCGTGGTATCACTCCGGTCGAGCCGGCCCAATTCTCCCGCGGCTCTCCCACGGTAGAAATACCAAGAATAGATTCCGCAGACCACGCCACTCCAGACACACTATTATTCAATAATATAGTGTGACTGGGGTGTATGTCGCCGCCTCTCTAATGACAAGATTGGGGTGCTCTTCAGCGGCTTTGAAAAACCGTTCAGAGCAAGAGATTTTGTGAATCGTTTGGAGATCGAGATCGTGATCGAGATACGAATGTACCAAGGAGAATTGTGGGCTCCACTGCAGAAATTGTTCTGTACAGTCTGCAATTTATACAGCGATCCCTCGTTTATCTGATAGACACCCGGAAACACCGAGGAGTCAGAGATGCATTGCCGGCCTTTTAAATGGAATAACCACCTTTTGTCAAGGTTTGGATATCGCATTTTTACGACATGCTATCACAAATCAAGTATTTAAATTGAGGGCAAGCTGGAATGGTAGAGGTATTTAATGTTAGAACCACAGAAAATATTTAAATAAGTTAGAATATTAGGCTTTGCTTTTTTGATTTTTAATCAGACACATACACATCTTAGCACAAATCGTAAAGTACGATAATTTGTAAAAGTAATTTCTTTCTAACTTTCTAGTTATGATTATTTATATTTTATCAAAAGTGTTGTGGAATAGAAGTAAACATTCTAAGCTAAAATAAACATAGTCCATCCTGAATAGTAATTAAAGAAATTTTTTGCCCAAAAATCTTCTTGCGGGCTGGCCACAGCCAAAAAAAAATGATCATTTTCCGCAGCCGCTTTGTGGGGAATTTTTTGCAGAACAGATTGATTCCGAAGCTTAATTAGGCTCGACGTTACGAAGACGGCCTAAGTTACTCTCAGACATCTAAAGATTTAATAACGAAAACAAAACAAAGTGCCTAAAATAGACCAGGGCTATTATATTTTGGCAAAATAAGTTCAATATTTTTTTTTCCAATATGTCATTTTTTACATATTTTTGATTTGTTACAATATGTCATTTATCCCGATAAATGTTGAACTCTATGCATTTGACATTAAATTGCAAATAGGTTAAAGAAATTTGATATTGGGGGATGCTGTATACATATAAATGAACTAAGTAGCACAAATCTAATAAAAACATCTTCTAAAGTTGCTTACAATGCTAATATTTTCACATTAAGCAATGGATGATATAAACAATTAAATTGTTTATATAATTTCTGACACACTAAATTAACCATGAAATGAACCAAATTCAAAGAAATACCCGCAGATCTATTGCAAAACTAGTGCGCTTAAACTGTCGTTTCAGTTTTTTTTTGCATTCATTAGCACTAAATAATAATAACTCTTTATTGAACAAGAAGTAAATAGAAATAGATTCTAATTTCAATTCCAATAAGTTTTACAACTTTACCATAATAATATCCGCCCGCAACGAACTAGGGGAACATGTATTGCGGTAGCCAGCGTCCTTAAGCTTATATCCTAGAAAATGAAAATAGCACCTGCAATCAGAAAGTGATTCATATCACGTATGACTCATGGGCATCCAGGGGTGACAAGGCGACCGTTGCAGCTCGCCCCACTCCTACAACCTTACCATGACGCGATACGTCGCTTATCCCGATGTTTTCACACATGATATTTTTCCCGCGACGTGGCAACTTGCTCCCGCGGCGCCCCGGGCTGCACAAAATTTCCATTTTCCACACGATTTACCGCAAATTAATGTCCCGAAACCTTCCACGCCTCGGCAATTTATGGGCGGATTTGCATCTAACCAAGTTAGGGTTAAGTTTTTCCCGGACAAGCTGATTGCGATTTATTAACAGCATTATTAGCGCCCATAGTTTCTTGTAAAAGTAAATAGACTATGAAGAAATCGCGCGAGCGGTAATAGCCGACTAACGCAGTTTATAATGCAAATTTTATTTCTATAGAGTATGGACTTAAGAATATTAAGTAAATTTCTTGTGTTGTGGGTTTTGTCTGATAAAGAAGAGATTTTTTGTCAGACAAAATGCATGCTAATGAAATTGAAAGGTTTCTGAAGACGGCCAAACCAGACTGAGGCAGCATGGTTCACTAAGGTCTCACCATAAGGTTCAGCTCCTCACTTGTGATGACGATGATGAATTTTCAACATTTGCCTAGAAAGAAAGAAAGAAAGAAAGAAAAACATTTATTATTATAACAAAATAACGGTTCGGAAAATAAAGAGACAAACATGCATACAAGTTTTGTTACCAAAATGGTCTCCGCTCAGCATATGTCGGGCGTACACCACGACGCTGATCTTCCGCGGACGCCATAGATGAAACGATTTTAATAAATTACCAAAAAAATTGTAAATTGATACGTCAAAATCCATATTGACCAATTTGCCAACAATGACACATAATTATAAAGCCCGGTTCTGTATATACCAACGATATTAGCTGTTGTTTTGTTAGAACGAAATATAGTAATGATTCCGTAATTTATAATGATGTCCATACATTATAGTTAGATATTGAAACGATCACGATAGCGAATCGAAAGCGAATGATACTTTGTCTAGGGGTCTCAGTGTCAAGAATACATCGCTACCGAAGCCGGACATGAGTTTACACCTGTTCGAAAATTAAAGTAAAACTGAGAAGAATTGATAAGAGAATGAATGTTTTTTTTCGATTCATCATTTTCAATACTAAAGTGCAGTTTTCTTATAAAGTGCTAACAGGAATGGTCAAAGAAAATGTAATTCCATATCAACCAATGTCAAAATTTGAAAATCACTTAATGCGTTTAATCACGATATAAACATAATTATTAACTTTTTAACTACTAATAAAAATATTAACTTAATTTGAGTGGCGTAACAACCACTGCGAACACGAGAAGACGAGGAAAATGATTTTTATTCTTATTTTTTTGTATAAATATTTACATATTAATGTAAATAGGTTGGTCTAATTGATTGAGGTTTTAAATGGCCCCCTGTACATACTATAACGGTGTTATCTTACTCAGATATCACTCTCAACTAATCTGGTTTGCATTTCTTTACGATATATTTTTACTTGTCGCATTTTCAAATCATCCAATATTCCACCAGCCTTAATAATTCGCTTCACTTGTACACGACTTATCATTAAGTGACTTAACCAGCTAAAAAGCAGCACAAAGGAAACCCTATTTTCCGATTATTTCAATATTTATGAAGTAAACAAACCAAGGCTGTATATACGACATAATGAATTAATCCTGCCGTTAGATGGCGTGATTCGGCTTACGCTAAGCCTATCCAGAGATTATATTGTTTATATCTGACGTCAGAGAGAGGATAAGTCAGGTGAAACTGTAGTGAGGCTGCGGCGTTAATACAGTTAAGATATTTATACTTCCAAGTGGAAACGACGGGTTCGGGGTTGGGTAACTGGAAGACATGCTTATGGCTACCAGGAAGGATTATGGCATAGCAGATATGTTCAAGGGGAATTAATCTATAGAGAAAGTTGTTAGCTTTCTCAATATTGTCTCATCACCATGATTCAAATGGAAAGATGTTCGGATATAACAAACACCTTTCTGATCTTATGCCAAGCTTATCTGACAGTTCCTAGAAGCTAAGAAGCTGTATTTCTAACCCTTTTTTATACCATGATGGTTGTAAAAAGACTTATGGGTTGCCAGCAATACCAAAGGCATCACAAACGCGTTGCCGACTCTTGATAACATATAAAACCTATTTAATCCCTTCTTGAGTAACCCTATACTGTATCCTTAATACTCGTAGAAACCTCCCTGGTGAGCTCTTTCCACATTCAAAGCATGCGTGGGAAGAAATTTCTGGCTACCTAAGCTCCAGTGGACATTTGTCAGGAGCTGAAGGCGATCATTGTGACTTGACGCCTTTACCATTTCCTTTTCAGTACAGCAGAAGACAAAGAGATCTTGTATTATAATAGAATTTTATAATAAATTAGAAAGCTATGGCTGGACAAAGACCTCCCATAGGGATCTAAACTCAGATCAGCTCTAGAATGGGAGAGTAGGAGGCCTATTGACGCTGCATTTTTGACACAAACCAGCTACTTGAAGACCACCATACGGCCATGTTTCACAGTTTTCCGGACTATATTGGTTTTCCGCCGTTCTGCCGACATTCAAACTATATTTGTGCTGCAGAAGAGGGCCATTCGAGCAATTTATAATCTAAAAATGCAAGACTCTTTAAGAGATAAATTTAAAGACACTGGTATAATGACAGTTGTGTCTCAATATATTTATGAAAATCTAATATATACCCATAAAAACATTCATTTATTTAGTAAAAACAGTGATGTCCATAGCTTCAATACTAGAAATAAGAATAAATTACATTTGCCTCACACTAGACTCCATAAAATTAATAATTCATTCAGAGGTAACTGTGTGCGTTTTTACAACAAAGTTCCAAGCAATATTGTACAATTAAGCCTAAATAAATTTAAAATCATTGTTAAAAGTGTACTTATTAGCAAAGCCTATTATACGGTTACTGATTATATAAAAGACATGAATGCTTGGACTTAATGTTTCTTAGTTCCACCAGGCATTGCCATGAACCTTTGTAATTATACTTGTACCTATAAGTTGACTTTTGTATGACTTGGTAACGATATATATTTTTGTAAATGTCGTTGCTTCTGTAAAAGTTATAGAGTTTCTTGCGCCCGTTCTTCTCTATAACTAAAAGAAGTCCGAATGGGTAGTAGGGAAAAAAAAAATTTGGACTATTCAAAAGAGCATATCTAATTGCCTACTTGAAATAAATATTTTGACTTTGACTTTGACTTTGACTTTGACTTTGACTTTCCTTCACAACGACGGCGTAAAATTGCTGTAGTTCTATAATACTCTCTGATATATCGTACAGATATTTAATAGATATGTCATCTACCTGTGTCATATTCATCAACCAAATTCTCGTATATCCTCTAATCTCCTATCTTGGTCATGTGCTCCGACACCAAAGATACGACCTTTTGCAACTAATAATGATGGGCACAGTTGCAGGAAAGAGAAGGGCAGGCGGCAGGAAAAAGTCATGGTTGCGAGACATCAGGCAGTGGACTGGGATAGCTAAGGCGGCCCACCTATTTCGGCTTGCTAGGAGACGAGAGGGCTGGACCAAGCTGATCGCTGACCTTCACTAGTTGGAGAGGCACCTTAATTAGAAGATATCCTCAAATATCACTCTTCGATACAACATCACCCGGAGACATTTCCACACGAACACAAGCCGTGGTTAAATCTTTGTATAAGAAGCTTAAGTTTCAGAGGTGTAAGTTTGTACAAATAATTACACCTGAAAAGGGTACGTACAAAGGGAGACTGGTAATTAATGCATGTGGGACCGTAAGCCTGGCTCAGGAAATAAATGCCTTAATACTAGCCAGTTTAAGCTTAATTCAAACTGTACGAACTAAGCCTATCAGCACATACAATCAAGTGTCGTTACGGTATTTATGAATTTAGAAGGAAATATTATTGTGGTTCTTTACTTTTAACTATAAATACGACTTATTCTTCAATTATCTGTTTTTCTTTCTTTTATGCAAGCTGATAAGATGTTGTCGTTAGGTCGTCAGTACTAGAAGTCTTACTATTAACTCTACACTCGTGACTCGCTACGTTTTATTTTCCCATGCAAACGTTTTCTAACTAAAACGTACAGTCGAATTGAGCTTTATTGTTATTGTATAAAGTTCATATTGCAAGCACTCACTGTTGTCTAAGCAATGAAGGTGTGTCCCTAACATCAAAGAGTCAATTTGCGCTTTATTAACGCTACATATAGTTGAAATTCAATCATATCTATCAAAACAGTGTGCGTGCGTGCGTTGGAGCACAGAATACATCGTTGGAGGATTTAATGTCACGTTCCAAAATTGAATAGCCACAAAATGTAATAGGTCATTTAGACTTTTTTTGCGATTTGGTTGGCTATGCGACATTATCTATAAAATAATTAGGAACAAAAAACTGCCACTGTACAAATCTTTTTGACAGGACGAAGTCTGTCGGGTCCGCTAGTTTTTAATAATTATTGATAAATAATTTTTTTTTGTTCTCTGAAGAAGAGAGGCTGAGAATCCTCTTGGATACCACCGCATCCAAATTACGTCGTACTCCAAACTGATCGAAGAGGCTTGACTGCGATAATCTACTAACTAAACACTTGCTACTCCTGAGCTTTGACCAAAGGGCCCTAGGGCTTAAATGGAAGGGTCTAAATTTTTGTACTGTCTTTAAGATTTAGCTTATGAGCTCGAAATCTTCAAATACCTTTCATACAATAAGACTCCTGTCTTAATGTTAAATTCGAAATTTTGTTATATTTTAATAGAATTTACAGTTATATTACAATCTATATTTTAACTGCATGCCATAGACAAAGCTTACTTTAAAAGTATTGTTATGTTTCAGTCGGAAGGTTGTATGCCAGCTACTCTATAATTGGAGAATTCGAGTGAAGCACAGCTCTGCTTTCTAATCCTATTCTATTCTGAGGTAAGTAGTGAAGCGAGCGACGGCAATAGATTATTAACTCAGGTGCAGAGCAATTCGAACGCTCTTTGTTTTCGTTTCTGTTTCGCTTTTAATTTTCAAAATAATTTAACGGAATATGACTGGTTACAGTACACTATTACCTGGTGCCCGCGACTTCGTCTGCACAGATGTTAGATTTTTTGCTACTTACGTGACACTTATTGTCACATTTTGGTCAATTCACAAAATGCTTACTAATATTATAAATAATTTACCGGAATATGACTGGTTACAGTACCTGGTGTCCGCGACTTCGTCTGCACAGATGTTAGATTTTTTGCTACTTACGTGACACTTATTGTCACATTTTGGTCAATTCACAAAATGCCTACTAATATTATAAATAATTTAACGGAATATGACTGGTTACAGTACCTGGTGTCCGCGACTTCGTCTGCACAGATGTTAGATTTTTTGCTACTTACGTGACACTTATTGTCACATTTTGGTCAATTCACAAAATGCCTACTAATATTATAAATAATTTAACGGAATATGACTGGTTACAGTACCTGGTGTCCGCGACTTCGTCTGCACAGATGTTAGATTTTTTGCTACTTACGTGACACTTATTGTCACATTTTGGTCAATTCACAAAATGCCTACTAATATTATAAACGCGAGAGTTTGTAAGTACGGATAAATGTTTGTTACACTTGCCCGTAAAAGTTGCTAACTAGATTTTTATGAAACTTTATAGCTTATACTATATCAGAATAACACATAGGCTACAATTTATAAAGATATTTTGTAAATTGTCTAAAATATAATGATAAATGTCAAGTAGGTAGAAAAATATTCTACCATCCATGCAAGTTGCGGATATCATCTAGTATCTTTATAATTTGTAGCCTATGGGCCGGTTTCACCGGTTGCTGATAATTTCTTAGATAGTTGTCTGACATATAACGCTATCCGATAGATAAAGATTACTGAATTTTTTTTTTCGTTTCACCATCTAACTGACAGATAAAATAAATGATAGATAAATTTGCCGACAGGTTATTAAGTCACGAAACGGCAACGTCGCTTTTTAACGTTTCGATTCACTAACCTAATTACCGGTGTTTTCAAAAAACTAAATAAATATTAATATCTTAAATATATTGTTATCGAAATTAATAAACATATGTTCTAGATTAGTCTTGTAGTGTTATTGTGAATATTTACTATGTGCTAATAAAATTCTAATACGTAATATATTTTTATTCAAACTTTATTGAAATAAGAACGAAACGCGCTATTGATGACATAAACTGTTGTCATTTCTGTGTTGGCGCCACTTTTCAATTCTTCTAATAGTTTCAATTCTTGACAGATCTTACAGATAACAACGCTATCAGCCAACTCATGTGACCATTAAGTTACAGGCAACTTTATATGTCAGATACCTCTATCCGAGACCTGTGAAACCGAAAATTGCATTTAATATGACAGATAAGAGAAAGTTATGCTATCAGAGACCTTATCAGCAAACGGTGAAACCAGCCCTATGTGTTATTATATAGTATAAGCTATACATTTGTAAAGTTTTATAAAAAAATCATTCAGTAGTTTTTACGTGAAATTGAATCGGTTAATATAATTAAGACTTTTAAAACATTAAATAAAAAGAAAACCGCGGACCTTTGGGGAAACTCCGTAGTTGTCACAGAATCAGTAATTGAAATAATAGCTCCAATTCTAGCTTGTATATTTAATGATTCTATTGAAGGTGGTGTTTTTCCTGATTTAATGAAACATAGCAAGATAACTCCTTTGTTTAAGTCTGGTAGCTCATTTGATCCCACAAACTTTAGACCTATTTCAGTGCTACCAACGTTTAGTAAAATTTTTGAGAAAATAATGTTAGACCAAATGCAAAGCTATTTTCGTATTAATAATCTTCTGCATAATAATCAGTTCGGTTTTAGTAGGGGTCGCTCAACAACTGATGCAGGTGTAGAGCTTTTAAATAAGATATTTGACGCCTGGGAGGATTCACACGATGCTTTGGGTGTCTTTTGCGACTTATCCAAAGCATTTGATTGTGTTCTCCATGAAACTCTGATTAAGAAATTACGTTATTATGGTTTCAAAGGCTCTTCTCTGAACCTTCTTATTTCATATTTGAGTGACAGGATTCAGAGAGTCGATATTAATGGTACGAGATCTCAGGGATCTTTGCTTAAGATGGGCGTCCCACAGGGCTCAATTCTTGGTCCCTTTTTATTTTTAATATATATAAATGACCTTCCCTTTTATGTTAATAATAAACACGAAATTGTACTCTTTGCAGATGATACATCACTTATATTCAAAATTAAACGGAGACAAAATATTAATGACACTGTGAACGATGCAATCTCTAAAGTAGTCCACTGGTTTAACGTTAATAACTTGCTTCTAAATGAAAGTAAAACTAAATGTATCAAATTTGTATTGCCAAATGTAAAACAGGTGAAAACCGAAGTAATTATAAAGGATAGAAATGTGGACCTCGTGGACACCACAGTATTTTTAGGAATTACTCTCGATTCCAAACTTCAGTGGGGCCCACATATTGATAAACTATCAAAACGGCTCAGCACTGCAGCATTTGCAGTTTTGAGAATACGCCAATTAACTGACGTAGAAACAGCTAGATTGGTGTACTTTAGTTACTTTCATAGTGTAATGTCGTATGGTATTATGCTGTGGGGAAATGCTGCCGACATTCAAACTATATTTGTGCTGCAGAAGAGGGCCATTCGAGCAATTTATAATCTAAAAATGCAAGATTCTTTAAGAGATAAATTTAAAGACACTGGTATAATGACAGTTGTGTCTCAATATATTTATGAAAATCTAATATATACCCATAAAAACATTCATTTATTTAGTAAAAACAGTGATGTCCATAGCTTCAATACTAGAAATAAGAATAAATTACATTTGCCTCACACTAGACTCCATAAAATTAATAATTCATTCAGAGGTAACTGTGTGCGTTTTTACAACAAAGTTCCAAGCAATATTGTACAATTAAGCCTAAATAAATTTAAAATCATTGTTAAAAGTGTACTTATTAGCAAAGCCTATTATACGGTTACTGATTATATAAAAGACATGAATGCTTGGACTTAATGTTTCTTAGTTCCACCAGGCATTGCCATGAACCTTTGTAATTATACTTGTACCTATAAGTTGACTTTTGTATGACTTGGTAACGATATATATTTTTGTAAATGTCGTTGCTTCTGTAAAAGTTATAGAGTTTCTTGCGCCCGTTCTTCTCTATAACTAAAAGAAGTCCGAATGGGTAGTAGGGAAAAAAAAATTTGGACTATTCAAAAGAGCATATCTAATTGCCTACTTGAAATAAATATTTTGACTTTGACTTTGACTTTGAAAGTGTTACAAACATCAATACTAACAAACTTAAGCGGAATGAGACCCAAAAACCTGGGCTAACTAGTAAGTCTTTATCCAATTAACATAATAATAACTAATAATCAAAACATTTTCTTAAACACTACTTATGAAGACACTTATGAATGAAGACTGTCTCTTTTTCCATTAGTGTGATCTGTATCTTTTTGTGTTTTTTGTAATCTTTTGACATGGAATGGCCATATAAGGGCAACTAAAGCTAGAATCCGTAAATTAATATATATTTTCAAAAACCTTTTTTTTTTTTTGTTCCCCTGAGGAAAATGCATTAAATTGCATACCCCGGCTGTGGCGAGCCGGCGGTTATGTGGGGCTCTCCTCCCCAGAAGGGGGAGGCCTACCCACTAAAAACCTCAGGGATGGCCTTCCTCAGGCATGTAGGGAGCCCCCGGGAACATCAAGCCACTTCCGGGAACCCCCAGCCTCCGCTCCCCTTCCTAGAGGGGAGCCCTCCTCGGGGGAGGCTACACTACCTCCCCCGGTTTCCTCCACCGACGACGTCCCCCGGCCACGGAAGGGGCGTGGTCCATCCCGGGTCGCCGTAGCGGTCGCGACTTCTTCGCGCCCGCCGGCGACCCGCGGCGGCGCCGCGGCTGTGCTACCGAGCCCGGCGCCGCCTTCTTCGAGCGGGATCGGCCATCTCCCGACCCCGCTCGGCGGCCTCCTTCTGGAGCATCACTGCTTCACAGAAGGAGGCCCTCCACAGCCCTCCAACCTCCCTCGTCCGCCAGCATTGCCGCAATCAATGCCGGCGGAGACAGTTCTCGCCCGATCTCTGCGACCAAGACTCGGCGCTCGGAGGCCCACGCGGGGCACTCCGCCAGCGTGTGCTGGGCCGAGTCGAGGTCGGATGTGCAATGGTGGCAATGTGTCGATCCCTCCCGTCCTATTCGACACAGATACTCACCGAAGCAGCCGTGTCCGGTGAGTATCTGAGTCAATCGGTAGGTGACCTCCTCCTTCCCGTGGAGATATTTTCAAAAACCTTAGATCTGTACTCGATATTAAAACATTTAAAATAGTATACATGTCCTTAGCACAGTCTACTATCTCATATTGCATTACAGCACGGGGTGGTACTGGTAAGGTTAAATGTTAACACTGGAAAGAGCACAAAGAGCCATACTGAAGGTTATGCTTTATAAACCAATACTGTTTCCTACTGTTGAACTTTATTCACTGGCAGCGATGTTAACTGTAAGACAAATTTTTCATTTTTTAATGTATTCTTCGTAAGCATCTACAATTACCTTTTACTTCTTTATCTCAACGAAGAACTGATTTAGTTTGTCACATTGAAACGTGCAGAACTGTTCTCTCAAGCCAACATTTTTGCTTTCTTGCTCCCGCATTTATAATAGCCTTAGTAAAATTCTTTGTATATACTCCTGCACTTATCGTGAGTGCAAGTTATTGGTCACTAAATGCTTGTTGACTATCTCATATGAGGACACCGAGAAATTGATTTCAGCCTAAGTTTATATAAACCGATTACAGCTATCACTCACATATATACACGCACACACACACGCGCACTAACACATATACATACTTTAATACTATGTTATATTTTTGAGATCTTGTTACAATTGCCGTTATTTGTATTTTTCAAAACTCCCGGAAATGGGCGCTAATAACTGCAACACAGTTAGGTACTAACTAAAGCAGTTACTATCGTACATAATTTATGTAATAAGCATTTAAAATTGATCCCTAATAAAGATTTTGAATTCGTATAGTCATACTATATAGAACTGCAATACTCTTTTTTATATATAGACATGCAATATGTATGTATGTAAGCATGCATATGTACTACTATATACGATTGTCCTATTTCTATAATATATTTTATTTATTGTAATTAGAACCACCAGGAATAATTATATTATTACATCTATATAAATATAAATAAAATAAATAAACAAATATTTGTTACACTTAGCCTAGCCCAAACTAAGCTCTATAAGGCTTGTGCAATGGGATCTAGGGTAACGGATAGACATACATATATTATACATATATAAATAATTTTTATTGAAATATATATCAACAACCATGACTAAGGTACAAATGCTCGCATTCATCACACAAACATCTGCCCCCACCGGGATTCGAACCCGGGACCTCAGAGATGGCGACACCTTGAACCGGTGTATTATCCACTCGACTATGGAGGTCGTCAAAATCTATAATAAATCTATATGAAAAATCTATATAAAATCTATATAATAACAATCCTTAACTTATAAAACATAACATTTTTTTAAAGGCAGCCACAATTAACTGTGTATTCCGTTCGTGTCTTTTTTTATTGTATACAAAATACACGAACGGAATACATAGTAAAACAGAAAAAAATATCGAAGGTAATACGATAGTATATACGATGGCATAATGAATCCGAACCCAGACAGATAAATAGAAAAAAATCATGACCCTAGGATAAAAACAATTATTAACATTGAAAAGAGGAAATAAAAAATAGACCTTCAGAGTTTCTTGACTGTTCTTCTCGAGAAGGCTCTCCCGATTTCCGAATAGGTGTAGAGTCAATATTTTTTTTATTTTTTTTTCCTTGTTCGTACATAGGGACAAGGTTTTTGTTTTTTTAAGCTGTTTTTGAAGTGAACACTTCTTTAGCGGCGCTGAGTACTTTTTGTATGGGTAAAAATTTCCATACTCGCGTCAGGGTCACGTGATGCTGATCGAAAAAGCGTAAGATCGAGGGGAAGGGAGAGGAACTAGTATCTCCCACTCTTTCTGCCGTGCCTGAGTGTGCTGCTCCGTTTAGGCGGCACAGGGCGCTTGCGCGAATGTCTGTCATATTTGTGTACGATAGCGCAATAAATAAACATTGTATTCTACCTCATAAATGATAGTACTTTTGTACTTATAATTAAACACAACGTCAATATTGAAGTTTTCATTTCTGCCGGCATTCCCGGAATGCTACCGGTGTTTGTTTGTTTTGACGTCAATAATGACCCCCTCACCGAAACCTCAAAGATAGCGACACCGGAATACTAACCATTCGAGGACAGACAGAGGCAATCTAATAAACTATCAATTTTTAAATAAGTTTAATGTTCTCGAAATTAAGGCGGTTCTTCCTTTAATAATAAATAAAAGTTGTTTTGATTTTGACTCACCGAGCAACGATCAAGGAAAACGCACCGCGTGTCTTTGGTATATACATTGTTATATACAGCATATGTTTCAGGGGCCATGAACAGTTGCAATTGCCAACATTTAATAGGACGGATGCGGCACAGCTGTTTGCGATGTCCCTATATCTTAGCTGGGAGTCGGTTTCTGTTCTGGCGACGTCATTTGGTAATTAGGTGTACTATTACTACGTATGTGGTAAGATCAAGTTCATTGCTGCTCCGCTCCTATGGGCCTATGTAACTGATAACCTTCCCCGACAAATGGACTATAAAACACTGACAGAAATGAAAAAAATATAAAGTGTTCAGATTACAATAGTGGTATAGGCAGGTAATAAGTACCGGGGGTCCTCAGATGCGACACTCGCTCCTGAGGGCCCCCCCCCCCTTTTTTTTTCCCTGAGGAAAATGCATTAAATTGCATACCCCGGCTGTGGCGAGCCGGCGGTTATGTGGGGCTCTCCTCCCCAGAAGGGGGAAGCCTACCCACTAAAAACTCGTCGATAGCCGTCCTCAGGCGTTGGGGGGAGCGCCGAGTCTTGGTCGCAGAGATCGGGCGAGATCTGTCTCCGCCGGCATTGATTGCGGCAATACTGGCGGACGAGGGAGGTTGGAGGGAGGTTGGAGGGCTCTTCTAGGGAGGAGAGACCCACAAAACTACAAAAACGCTACAAAACTCTTCGCAGCCGGGGTATGCAATTCAATGCATTTTCCCGAGCGGAACAAAAAAAAAAACAAAAACAAGTGAGGTATGCTGAAATAGCTCGGTCATGCATGTCATTTCCACTACTGTACCATTCCGTGACTAACAACGTAAAGATACATGCAACTAACCTTCTCTAATAAAATAAATGCGAAAATTAACCGACGAAGTCACTGGCATCGGCTAGTACCTTTATACAACAAAGAAAAACTTGTAAAAAAATAATTATAATAGCTTATTCAAAAAATGCAACATACTGCCAGTGCATGAAAAATTAAATTATTTGATTGCTGTAGAACAGTATAATTCTCCAAAATATAAAACAATACAAACATACAACCGTAATTTTAGAGTAAGCACTAGAAAGAGATACATAGAACCGACTGCATGTAATTACTACGGTGAGAGAACAAGAAAATATATAATACCTAGGCTGTACAATAACATAGTCTCAGAGAATAACTTTAAGAGTTTGCGCATGTTCAAATCCAAGCTAAAAAAAATGTTGATAGATGCTGTTTTGGCTTGATATACCTAAGTAATAACTGAAATTTAATTTTTGTTTTAGATACGGCGTAGCTATGGAATTGTAGGGCTAGAGCGTTTTATAATTCCATAGTTATGTCGAGATGCATGTATTTATTAAAGGTTCCTTACATATAAGTATAGTTATATATAAATAAGTGAGTGCAAATAACTTCGCCAACAAACTGTCTTTACAGCTTGGCGTATATGTAATTTATGTAACATGTGGATATTTGTGGATAATTAAATTAAAAAAAAAATAAAACATTATGCGTTATTCTGATGTATAAGCTGTATTATTAAAAAATTGGTTGTCTGTAGAACTCCGTCTACTGCCGATATTTGAACGTGACAACGTCTAATGCATGGTAATTTTTTCTGGATGCAATGAAATTATTTAAAATAAAGTAATGTATAACATTTATATTTTTATTTAATAGTTTGTTTAAATTTTCTGCTTCTGAAGTTATACATAAATTAATTATTATGAGTAATGTGCGTGGCTCCGTGTGGCGTCAGATTCGGCCGTTACGGTGTTTTCGAGAATGACTCCACGCCGTACCAATTTAATAGACGTTGTCACGTCAAAAGTTTCATTAAAATCTAGTAATACTTACAAACTTTCGCGTTTATAAGTGCGCGTAAATAAGCAGCAAAATATCTACCATCTGTGCAGACGAAGTCGCCGGTGAAGACCAGATAGTGCACTATAACGGGTTATACCATCCAGTCACATTCCATTATGTAACAAGCTTAAATTATTCTGAAAAATCCATTTAATAGTTTTTACTTGAAATTGTAACAAACATCCACAATTACAAACTTTAACGCTTATAATATTAGCGGGATTATTATCAATTCTAAAGTATTTAGTGAATTCAAGTCAAAATAATATTATTGTGCAGCTTCAACGAGTTTTAAAAATTCGCAAAGTGCGTTATAGGCATCCCGCTACGTTACCGATTGACTCAGATACCCACCGGGCACGGCTGCTTCGGTGAGTATCTGTGTCGAACAGAACGGGAGGAATCGCCACATTGCCACCACTGCACATCCGACCTCGAATCGGCCCAGCACACGCTGGCGGAGTGCCCCGCGTGGGCCTCCGAGCGCCGAGTCTTGGTCGCAGAGTTCGGGCGAGATCTGTCTCCGCCGGCATAGATTGCGGCAATGCTGGCGGACGAGGGAGGTTGAAAGGCTGTGCCTCCTTCTGTGAAGCAGTGATGTTCCAGAAGGAGGCCGCCGAGCGGGGTCGGGAGATGGCCGATCCCGCTCGCAGGAGGCGGCGGCGGCGCCGGGCTCGGTAGCACAGCTGCGGCGCCGCCGCGGGTCGCCGGCGGGCGCGAGGTAATCGTGCCCGCGTATACGACGACCCGGGAGGGACCACGCCCCTTCCGTGACCGGGGGGCGTCGTCGGTGGTGAAGATCGGGGGAGGTGTAGTAGCCTCCCCCGAAGAGGGTTCCCCTGTATCGGCGGGGGAACGGAGGCTGTTGGTTCCCAGAAGTAGCTTGGCGTTCCCGGGGCTCCCTACATGCCTGAGGTAGGCCATCCCTGAGGTTTTTAGTGGTTAGGCCCCCCCTTCTGGAGAGGAGAGCCCCACATAACCGCCGGCTCGCCACAGCCGGGGTATGCCACTTAATGCATTTTCCTCAGGGGAACAAAAAAAAAAGAGGCATCCCGCTACGAAGTCCAATAAAGATTGTCGCGTAATGCTTTTTCCAAATCACGTAGGCGGAAGTTTTTTTTAATCTATCTAGCCCTTACAACTCTAAAAACTTTAAGCGATAAATTGATTACCTATCAGATTTTTCGACACGTCCACCCCGAACCCAAAGTACAGGCAGATTAACTTTTACAATGGAAATTGAATTGCACCGTATCCTGGCTATCATAAGGAATATTTTTGCGCACCCAGATTCTTTTGAAGAGTTTAGCAAAGCAATAAATTAGGAACTTTCATTTCCTTGCCCTTAAGATGTTACTGCGATTGCCGCGGCTCATTCAGGTATTCTCGGAACGCGTAACGCTTACTTAAGTTGGGGGTTATTCTAATCATTCAAAACCGTAAAGTTCCTACAATTACGTTCATTATACTCGTAAATTGTATACTTTCCTGGTATGGTCACGTTTTAAGTAGAGAGTACGATTATGTTACTAGGAAACTTATGGATATTAGGAAACTCACATTTCTCCCTATTTAAATGAGGCTTCTATGCTAAATATGAGCTCTAGGATCATCTGCACCTTGCTTGCTTGGTGTTTGATGTCTTGAAATGCGGAAAGCCTACATACCTCTTCTCGAAACTTAAAATATCTCCTTTTTATTATAGATACGGTACCAGAGCATGTAGATATCTTTTGGAAAGTCATTCTCACAAAACTGTAGCTTTTACTGGCAGCTTCCCCTCCTAGCAACTAAATGTTGGAATAACATACCTCCCCATTTGCGACAATTGACATGTAAATTTTCATTTAAAAACACTTTAAATTATTTTTTCTTCAAAAACAACGTATAGGGATTTCAAAGGAGTACTCGGTGGCGGATTTTGCCATTTGAACAGTGTCTATACTTTTAACTTCTGGAGAATGACTAAATACTTGTCTAGTCTGCACTTGAAATATTATAAATATATATATATATATAGATATATTACTATTACTTAGGAATTGTATTTGACCAGTGCATGACATGGCGGCCGCAGGTTGAGGCTGTCCGGAATAAGTTATTTGCTGCATATAGTACTCTAAATAGATTAAGAAAGTTTCTCCCTATAGCTACAAAGACAGTCTTAGCTCAGTCACTCTTGTTTTCCTTGATTGACTACGCTGACGCTGCGTGGATTAATTTATCTGAGGAACTACTTGACAGTTTGGAGCGGCTGCAAAATGTAGCCATCAGGTTCATTTTTAATCTGCGTAGGTTTGACCATGTTTCTAATTGTCGCTTTCAACTGAAATGGATACCTATTCGCCAGCGCAGAGACTTACATGTTTTATCCCTACTTTACAATATTTTGTACCTTCCAACATATCCATCCTACCGTAAATCTTTGTTCTCTTTTCGATCCCATTCGTCATGTCGTGCCTTGCGTTCTAATTATATATATATATATATATTATATATATATATATTATATATATATATATATATATATATATTATATATATATATATATTCTAATCTTCTATATGTTTTCAATTTGTATTTTATTTATGGGCTTGTTTTGATTTCATATGTATGTATATATTTGTATACCCTTAGGTTGTCCCAGAATATCAGTGCTCTGCTCACATCCTTTTGTGAGCAATTCTAATCACTGAGCTACGACCCTTTTACACTTCTACAGCACACACAGCTCTTGGTTTGTACTGGATTTTTTGTTTTAAGAAAATGTTATTTAATTTCTTTGTGTTCCTTTATTTGTGTGTGATGAAGATGTTTTCGTAAATAATTTTTTTATCTATCTATATATGTTGAACAATATCTGTATAAAAGAAATATATATATATATTAGAGCCAGTGTTCAAGATTGTTAATCCATTGCTTCTTTTAAGCACAATCTAAAGGAACACTACCTGTGTTTGTCTTAGACTACTTTCTGCACTTGATCATATTGTATATATATTTATATATATGTATATGTGTATGCATGTATTATAGGTATTTATATATTTGTAAATATTTATGATTATGTGTGGGTGTATTAAATTAATTAATCATATCTATTTTAATAATGTATGTATTGTATGTAGTATAAATATTACTTTTCTATTATTTTTATTTTAAAATACAATTATATATAAATACTGTGTATAAATATGGCCGTTTATATTCCATTTATATTGCATATTTTGACATTTGCAAGGGAATCAAAACCTGAAATACTTTCCGATGACCAAGAATCATGAAATTTGGCAAGAAGCAATGTCATGTAGCACAAGTAAAGAAAAACTCCGAAAACCGTAACATAAAAAAAAATGGTGAATGTAGTTGCATTTTTTTGCCTATTTTATTGACTTACGTATTCAATTTCACTATGGGAAAGTAATAATAATAATGTATTTTCTGCGGAAAACCGCCATAAGATAATAATAGGGTCTATTCTTCGATACGAACATTGAAAATAGTTCACAGGGGATATATAACAGTTCAATAACAGAGACTCACTTGGTTGGTAAATGATCGACCAACGGGACTCATCGGGGCCGGATTAAGAATTAATTCGCTCGGAAGCAGGAATAGATGAGCAATTAATTTCGCGAACACTGCCACAGTTTCGTCGTTCACCAGAAATCGGAGAACGAATGGAAATTTAATTGCATTACCTGGTTCATTGGGAGTGTGTGGCTTTAATTCTGTATTAATAAGACCTCTATGTGTTCGTCATGCTGAAAGTTTGCCGAGGCTTTGGCGAGAAATCGTTTCAGTCCGTCTTTATAGGGTATATAGAGTAAGTTAACACAGAGCTAGTGTCCTTTTCTAACTAACATTAGCGTGATATTAGCTTCGAGGCAGGCATCTCAGAGGAAGAAATTCTGATAATTAGTACCCTGGTGGAGAATGTCTTCACGACACTAATTATCAACATGATGTCAATTTCCAAACCAAGATGGAGGATATACTTACATCACACCCATCTATTTGCGGGCATTGTCACCAAACATGCAAATCACGCAGTAAATATGATATACAAATTTAAACTGAGCTAGCTTTTAACTTATGTTTAAATGGTAATATTTTATTACCAAACGAGTAGACAATCCAACTAATAGTAAGTGGCCTATGTACCCTCTGTGAGGTTTACAATCTATACGTACAAGAACCTCATAGGAATTAGCGGTCCCCCAACACGACGTATTTATTTTATTAGAATTATTGATACATACTAAGGTACTTTCAGATTTAGTTTATTTCATTATTTTTTACTTTTTAAAGGCAACTTATATGTTTGTATCGAGGGTTTATATAAAAATTTATTTTTTTATTTAATACTACTGTTCTGACCTATGGGGTCATCTTCATCTTCAGCTACAAAGTGATAATAACAATACTCTCGCAATGCGATATACTTTAGCACGCCTATTTAAAAAAAGGAATGGGCTAATACAGTGGTGAGATTACAATGTTTTGTATCGACTTATTTATCTGTTACTTAATAACCTAACGCCTTACCTGTTTCTCTAATTCTACACAATACATTTTTCAGCTATGATTTTGGAAAGTATTTACCTTTAAACATGGTTTCGGAAAATTATTTCTATATGACGATCATCAAAAGATATATTGGTAAAATTTCGTTATAAGCACAAAATTAATTGTTTCGTTCTAATAGTTGTCTGACTCATTTTCCTACAGCACCATTGCAAAATATCGGAGGGCTCCACCAGTTTCAGGAAAGATAAATTCTCAGAACTCGCTGTAACGAGCCCTTTGGATTTATGGGTGATTTCGGGGAGCTAATGAATTAAGAGCCCTTACATTAGAACTGTTAAAACAAACGATTTTTTCTCATAATGACCTGGCGACACACGGCTCCAGCTTGTATTTCTATTTGTTGCTCAATTTCACAGGATTTTATTTATTGTTGATTTATGACAGGATAATTTATTTTACATCTCAAAAGGGCGATTTGAAATTCTTGAGTATGCCTATAGATACCTATCAAACCAATGCCAGCAATTAGTATCTCGATGCACCAGTAAGAAGTCAGCATACTATTCCCAAGTCTTTCAGGAATAACTTCACCCTAGTAGAAAGCGTATTGGTTATCAAGTTAAAACCAATTCGCCAGACACATTAATTTACCCACACACAGAATACAGATATTAACTAATAAATTGTTACCGAATTGCCTTTTCACAGATTTACATCATTTGTCTAATATTTTGACTATAGTTAATAACATAATGAAACTAGCTTTGTGAACTTGTTTAAACTTGTAAAGGTAGTTGCTTTCAGACCATTTATCTGAGGCGACCTTCTAATTAACCACTCTGTAAAAATAGAGAAAAAACATTCTCCCGCCTTAGACTTGTGAACCAATGGCGTAGCATCTTTGATGTGCTTGTAAAAATCTATTTGAAAAATATTTTTTTCATTTGCATGGCTGATTGTACCCGATGGCCACCTTCGGGAGGTATGGTGTGGGCGACTTGTCGCCGTACGCCGGCGGGGTCGTGGTAGTTGTCCGCAAGGGTTCCCATGGCCTCGTCAGGCGATGCAGCTCTCTTTCGGGATGACGTGCTTGCGCCCAGGTGTAGTGGGGGGGATAGAGGTTTTTAGTGGGTAGGTCTCCCCACATAACCACCGGCTCTCGGGGTATACAAATTCATGCATTATGCATGCATATACTCAGCGTTACAAAAAAAAAGTGGTATATTTGCGGGCGGTGCAGTCGGGCAATGTATCGCCTGTACTGCACACAACCCCTGCAATGGTGAAGGCAGCTAGGGAGAACACTAGCTATCTCCATGCCTCCGGCGGACGCGGTATGGGTTAGACCGAGCAGCTAACGTGAGCGCAGCGTACTACGTATGATCGTAGCCTCTCATTCTGTCGTGGAGTCCCACACACCCTTGCCCCTAAAAAAAAAGTGGTATATTTACCTCAGTATAATACGATCGACCCTAAATACCTTTATTTATTGGCACCCTTATAGCTCAAATTGTATATTTCATTTTGTGATACTTAAATATAAGTAACAAAAAAACCAATAACAAGCCTCCCTAACTACCGTATAATACCGTAAATACTAGAATTAATTTTAAAATTAGTATACTAAAAGACAAAAAAATCAAACAGGCGATATATAGCAAGGATTTGAAGCAGGAGAACACTCCTCGCTATTATTGGAAACGTATTACACCAAAATGACTCGAGGAAACGTATTAGACCGACATAACTCAACTCAAGGGTGGGATAAGGTCAAGTGCTGATGATGATGATAATTATTTCAATATTACTCTTGAGCTTAGCCTCCTAATGCCTGAGTGATGAATGTATGCAGAGGGAGAAACCTTTGAAAAATCTAACCACTGTATTGGTGAATTAAAACGAGCAGAAACTAGAGCATTGAACGGAAACTTTCAGTGGATGATAGATCAGGGTGATGATGATGATGATAACTTTTTAAACATTTCTTTCCAGCTGGCTTCCTTATTATCTCGAGGTGAGGCACGTATATATGTAAAAAATGATAGATCATTAAAAAAAACTAGCTAGTGAAACGGTGAATTACTACGTGGAAGAACTGGAGCAGTAAACGGAAACTTTCGGTGGTACATAGAGCAGGGTGATGACGAAGCTAGTATAACTATTTAAATATTGCTCCACAGAGACGTACGCAGAGAGAGATCATTCAAAAAACTAACCAATCAAATGGTGAATTAGGACGTGGAGAAACTGGAGCAGTGAACGAAAACTTTCAGTGGAAGTTTGTTTGATGAGCGGAGATCACGGGCCTGCGATGAACTAACGAACTGGAATCGGGAGTTAAGATAGTAGGGAGCTTTATCGTTGAAAATTATGTTAAATAACGTCTAAGGTGCTTAAATAATTGAATGGGAAGTCACTTTAAATATCAACAGCTACATTAAAAGTAACATTGGCATAATCAATCGCCGGCGAAAGTAGAGCTATAACGAACAATAATTTGATCCTAGGAAACATTTCATTACTTCTTTTTTCTCTTGCTCCGTTCCCAATTTTGTCACGTAGCGGAAGGCTACGGAGCAAAACAGGTTAAGGATTATAAGAAAAAGATAGGAACAAGAGAATAATATATTAAAATAATTATTAGGACAGCACGGCCGTAACTTAAAAAATAAATTAAAAATACAAAATAACAATATTTAGATGGTGGAAAAGGGGAAAGAAAGGAAGCGGGGTACCAGGATCTAAGTAGACCAAGTATCGGTAGGCTGGCAGGTATACAGCGGCAGGCTGGCAGACACACAGCAACAGGTTGGCAGGTGTGCAGCGTAGGTATTCACCGGCAGGCTGGTTGGTATTTTACAGCAGCAGGCTGGCCAGTACCCCGCAGCCGACAGGCAGGGATGCAGCAGCAGGCAGGGATGCAGTAGCAGGCAGGTAGGCAGAGAACGATGGAGGCTCGATGTGGCAGCAATAGTCCGTGGTTCTTATGGTGAAGTATGCAGCAGAGTTCCCACAGTACTTTTAGAGTAGTCTTTTCCTTCACAGAGAGCTTCAGGTAGTATTGAAGGTTGTTGATAGCTTCAGAAGTGGAAGTAGAATGTCTGTCCAGAGACCCTGGACCGCCTTATATAATAGCCAGATATGGTGTTCGAAACTAAATACAAAAATTTAAAATGATGACATAAAATTCATAAAAAGGAGTCCATCATGGCATGAAAAATAAAAAATATATTCAAATTTAGAAATTTGGAAGTATGTGACGTCACGTCGGACTGTTGTCATACGTTGTCAAATTCTAGAATGTGCCTAACAAAACAAGAGAAATCGTTGAAAATAATAAAAATTATTAAGAAATTATAACAAATATATACAAAAAGTAAAGAGAAAAGTAAATTACAAGTATTCAGTACAATAAAAGTGTTAAAAGTGAAAGATATAAGCCAAAACAGTGCAATTTAGTGATACAACAAGATTACATAATATAAGTTGGTTTATAAGTGTTAAACATATTTGTAAACAGTTAAATTGAAAATAATATTATTCCAAGGTAAAGTTGAGACATTCTTATTTGTAGTTACACCAAAGACTCATATTTGAACATTACATAGGTAGGTAGCAACAGAGAAGTCAATGATACATATAATTCAGTCTATAAAGTAATAAATATATCTGTCCATCTATTAGTTTTCTAGTAGATTATGATTTATAGCTAATAGCATATGCGTAGTCCTCAGCATATCAAACATAACACTTACAGTACTCCTACAGTACACATTACAGACAGAATACAACCCATTTGCACATACAGTAATACTATACGCGATTCCCAAGGAATCAACACAAAGTTGTGTTGGGCTTGGGTGTTAATAGATCACCTCTGTCCAGCTCGCTTAACACTAACGGCAGTGCTGTGGGGGAGTACCCCCAGTGTATCCTACATACAAGTTGGGTGTAGCGAGCACTTTCCTAGGGCAATCCGTGCCGACTATCTAGAGGTGTTCAATATTCCCATACTTGAACTCTATACATGCATGACACGATTAATTATAGAAATGCAAAAGCGTAGTTTGCATGAGCGTAGCCTGAAAACTAGCATATGGGCAGATTTGCATTAAAAGATAACAATTTACTTATAATTTCGAGACCTGAGAAAATTCTAGAACATTCCGTTAGAAGATTAAAACTTTACATATAATTGCAAGTTCCGAGAAATTTCCAGAATGCAGAATATTCTAATAGTATAGACGTTACATTTTCCCACCGCCCCAGAAAAATTTTCGACTCCGAGAAAATTTTGAGGTTAACTGGATACAATCTCTTACCTTTCAAATATCTGTCATACATCACGCAAACATGCACTACAAGCAAAGATAGGGGTATGGTTCACATTCAATGACGCATACTCCAAAGAAAGCATCCCTATATATTTAATTATTTATGACCTAAGGCTTATTTATAAAGGAGTAGTCAGCCGCTCCTGACTATAAGGCTTATTTTAAAGGAGTTGTCAACCGCTCCTAACCATCAGGCTTATTTATAGAGTTGTCATCCGCTCCAACTATTAAAACCCAACAATGTCTTATAAAGTCAGACCTAGTTTTAAAGACCGAGTAACGCCTTTAAAAATTAAATAGGTAACGCATGTAGCAACGCGCTAAGTAGAAGAGGATTAGTAAAAAAAAATGCGGGTTTGTAGAACCCAAAAGGACAGGGTTGGTAGAACCCAATTAAAAAAAATGGAGAGGAAGTCTCCTAGAGGGTCTGACTTACAAAGGCATTATTTTAAAATATAAACAAGAAACAAAAAAAAATAATTATTGAACTGAAAATAGCCAAATATCAGTCAATCAATCGATATGTTAGGAATGTTCAAAGGTCGAGTAAGTGTAATGTAAACAAAGTTATAATTGAAAAATGTGCCAAACTGTCATGTTATTAATAAATATATATATGAGTATGAAACTGTAATATGACGTATAGTTGTATCTAATAAGATAAGAAAAATAATTGAGAATAATAAATTGAGAATAATAAATTTAAGTTGTTAAAAAGCCGAAAATTTTACCGACAGTGGAAGAATCTGCCGTCTAAGTTCAATAACATTATCTAAAACGAATAGAAATTTCATAAATAAGTTCTGCCTTATTAAGTAAAATAAAATTAATAGACCGTGCCATCATAATAACGTAATGATGAAACTACGTTAAAATAAAAGAAAAGTAGAAGCAAAAAGAGAAAAAGTATAAAGCCAAATATAATTGCCAACGAATACCAACTTGTGCAAGTTTAATTTAGAATTTTGAGGTAGGTTCTTATAGAGTTGGGCGCCAAACTGTCACGTAGCGGAAGGCTACGGAGCAAAACAGGTTAAGGATTATAAGAAAAAGATAGGAACAAGAGAATAATATATTAAAATAATTATTAGGACAGCACGGCCGTAACTTAAAAAATAAATTAAAAATACAAAATAACAATATTTAGATGGTGGAAAAGGGGAAAGAAAGGAAGGCGGTACCAGGATCTAAGTAGACCAAGTATCGGTAGGCTGGCAGGTATACAGCGGCAGGCTGGCAGACACACAGCAACAGGTTGGCAGGTGTGCAGCGTAGGTATTCACCGGCAGGCTGGTTGGTATTTTACAGCAGCAGGCTGGCCAGTACCCCGCAGCCGACAGGCAGGGATGCAGCAGCAGGCAGGGATGCAGTAGCAGGCAGGTAGGCAGAGAACGAGGAGGCTCGATGTGGCAGCAATAGTCCGTGGTTCTTATGGTGAAGTATGCAGCAGAGTTTCCACAGTACTTTTAGAGTAGTCTTTTCCTTCACAGAGAGCTTCAGGTAGTATTGAAGGTTGTTGATAGCTTCAGAAGTGGAAGTAGAATCTCTGTCCGGAGACCCTGGACCGCCTTATATAATAGCCAGATATGGTGTTCGAAACTAAATACAAAAATTTAAAATGATGACATAAAATTCATAAAAAGGAGTCTAACATGGCATGAAAAATAATAAATATATTCAAATTTAGAAATTTGGAAGTATGTGACGTCACGTCGGACTGTTGTCATACGTTGTCAAATCCTAGAATGTTCCTAACAAAACAAGAGAAATCGTTGAAAATAATAAAAATTATTAAGAAATTATAACAAATATATAAGCAAAAAGTAAAGAGAAAAGTAAATTACAAGTATTCAGTACAATAAAAGTGTTAAAAGTGAAAGATATAAGCCAAAACAGTGCAATTTAGTGATACAACAAGATTACATAATATAAGTTGGTTTATAAGTGTTAAACATATTTGTAAACAGTTAAATTGAAAATAATATATTATTCCAAGGTAATGTTGAGACATTCTTATTTGTAGTTACACCAAATACTCATATTTGAACATTACATAGGTAGGTAGCAACAGAGAAGTCAATGATACATATAATTCAGTCTATAAAGTAATAAATATATCTGTCCATCTATCAGTTTTCTAGTAGATTATGATTTATAGCTAATAGCATATGCGTAGTCCCCAGCATATCAAACATAACACTTACAGTACTCCTACAGTACACATTACAGACAGAATACAACCCATTTGCACATACAGTAATACTATACGCGATTCCCAAAGGAATCAACACAAAGTTGTGTTGGGCTTGGGTGTTAATAGATCACCTCTGTCCAGCTCGCTTAACACTAACGGCAGTGCTGTGGGGGAGTACCCCCAGTGTATCCTACATACAAGTTGGGTGTAGCGAGCACTTTCCTAGGGCAATCCGTGCCGACTATCTAGAGGTGTTCAATATTCCCATACTTGAACTCTATACATGCATGACACGATTAATTATAGAAATGCAAAAGCGTAGATTGCACGAGCGTAGCTTGAAAACTAGCAAATGGGCAGATTTGCGTTAAAAGATAACAATTTACTTATAATTTCGAGACCTGAGAAAATTCTAGAACATTCCGTTAGAAGATTAAAACTTTACATATAATTGCAAGTTCCGAGAAATTTCCAGAATGCAGAATATTCTAATAGTATAGACGTTACAATTTATGTAGTCAAAAGTGATTTTAAATTCTTGAAAAATCTTTTCCATAATGTTTTCATTAACTCACTCCAAATCCTATTACGCTTCGGAGATGAGTTGAGGAATTACTAAGTGATAATGGGAAGAGACTCACTTCATAGTGCAGTTTATCGGGTCGGATTAATCCTGAATCAATTACAGGCAAGGATCCCAATTACATAAACATTGAACTCATTTACTACTTAAATTGGTTCTCTGTTACACCGTAACCAATAAAACGCCATGGAATATAAACCTTCACTGCAAACCCTTCGCTATTCCTTTAAGAGAAAAACATATATTTATTAAATATATTCTTCATTTATACTTTAAGCCTGATATCTAGATGATGATGTTTCATTATTTGGTGATTTTTTTTTACTAGCAAACCTTACTACTTACACTACAGAAAAACTGAGAACGTTGTATATAATAAATGATAGATTAAAATTGATTGAATTAATAAATTCAAAATAAAACTGTAGTAATCAATTGAAAAATTAATATTATTCAAATTCAAATTCAAAATCATTTATTCAGTATGGGCTGTTACAAGCACTTGTGAATGTCGCAAAGCTACGCCATCGGTTCGCAAATCTACGGCGGGAGACCTTGTACTGAGAAGAACCGGCAAGAAACTCAGCAAAGGCTGTTTTGTTTCCCTGTATTAAATAGATACAGAGTCGTCAATTTGGAAAATGACTTCAATATTGATAATTCATGAAGTCACATTCCATTACATAATATAAATAATAAAAATATAATTTGAAAACATGCCTATATTAGGAATGCCGTGTCACACAGTTTTAAAACAATATATTAAAGTTAAATTAAAATTATAATAAATACGAGTAGTACCCAGTATAGCAAAGAGCAGACTCATCTCCGCTGGCAGCACCCGTTCACGAGCATGACGCATGAACCAGCCATCGCTTCGCTCAACCATGTTTTAGGGAACGTAACGACCCGCCTCACATAAATATTGAACAAAACACGTGGAGTGCTTATGTTATTATTGTTTGTATGTTATGTTATTATACATATAAACCTTCCTCTTCAATCACACTACCTATTAAAAAAAAACCTCGGATTTTGAGGTTATTTTGCGTACTTTTAAAGATTTAAGCATATAGGGATATAGGGACATATAAAGCGACTTTGTGTTATACTATGTAGTGATTTATTTAATCGTTTTCTGATATTTATTTATGTATTCTTTTGTAATCGAATGTTGATGTTTCATTTTGCTTAGAATGTGGAATGGTGTCTACCGTGGGAGAGCCATGCTTCGGCATGAGTTGGGCCGGATCGACCGGAGTGATACCACGGCCTCACAGAAAACCGGCGTAAAATAGCGCTTGCGCTGTGTTTCGCCGAGTGAGTGAGGGTACCGGAGACCCAACCCCCTCTTCCCTCCATAGTCCCTTTTAAAGGCCGGCAACGCATCTGTGATCCGTTTGCTCGTTTGCTGCCTTATCCTATAAAAAAAAAGATGTTACAAATTTCTGTGCACACTTTATTGCTTTATATATTGCTGGTTGCTTTAGTTTTTGTGTATTATTATAACAGTTTGTGTCCCATTTAAGAAAATAAACAAATAAATTAGATATATTTTCATAAAAGGATGTTGTTGGTCATTTTTTTTTTTTTTTTTTTTTTTTCTTCAGGAGAGGAGGCTGAGAATCCTCATGGATACCAACGCAACAGGCAAGCAGGGATGCGTTGATTATGTCGGACTCCTGGTGAATCGAGGCGGCTCGATCCAACAGACCTACCGACTAAACTCAGCCTAGCCTTGGCCCTAGTGGCCTTATGGCTTGAATGGAATGGTTGGCGTACCCTCAGGAGAGGGCACGTCGGCGCTGCCCTCCGAAGAGGACATATGCGCGAAGGAAGGCTCGGTACGCCAAAGTGGGTCCGGCCTTGAAGTGATGGGGCCTACTCGTACATATGCAGCAAGCTGCGAAGTATGGACTAACTAAGGGATGGCGGCGCAGATGCCGCCTCTCGCAAGGCTTGAAGAGCCAGCGTCAATGAGTCGGGAGGGTCAGAAATGACGTGCCTGGGTCGACGATATTCAGTATTACGCGGATTGACTGGGGTGTTGGTCACAACAAGCACAGTGTAACAGGCAGCCGAAGAGTAGAACACTTACCAATCGTGAATACTGATTAATGCAATTTATTTCATTTCCATCGAAACTCCACTGAATGCATACCAAAATATGTTTCTGATTTATATCCCAACTAATATTATAAATGCGAAAGTGTGTTTGTTTGTTTGTTTGTTACCTCTTCACGCTTAAACTACTGGACCGATTTCAAAAATTCTTTCACCTTTGGAAAGCTACATTCTCCCCGAGTAACATAGGCTACTTTTTATCCCGGAAAAATCGACAGATCCCACGGGATGCGCAATAAAGGCTTCGCTCAAAAACTACTGCACAGATTTTTATGCGGTTTTCATCAATAGATAGAGTGATTCTTGAGGAGTTTTGCGGCATTTTTTATCTCGGAAAAACGGATAGTCCCACGGGAAGCGCGATAAAATCTTCGCACCATAAACCGACTTCCGCGTATATGTAGCCGTGGGCAAAAGCTATGACCCTTAACCCTCTATACACCCAATCCGAAATCCACGCGGGCGAAGCCGCGTGCAGAAAGCTAGTTTGTACCATAAATGATTGTCAAAGAGATTTTCTTTATGGCGAGTACAATTGAAAATAAATTCGGTGACGGGTTACTTAATTAAATATTTTTGATTGGAAACATGGGAGGACAAGATACAATTAAGATAATGAAAACCGCATCAGGCTTATTTTCATTTAATCGAGATAGTTCTTTATTAAAAAACATTGTTAGTATTATTATGTTGAATGAATGAATGAAGCGGTCAAGTGCGCAGGATATATTTAGGTGCACAAACCTAACCTAGTGGAACGGAAGACCGTTACGACTAGAGGAGCGTTTGGATGCAGTGTCTGACCAACAGTAGAAGCTGTGCTCTCTATTGCCGCCCTATTATTATGTTATTTTATTACTATATGGACACTATAGTGCTCACATGATTTACTATTTAAATACGTGCCACTGCTCAACAAGAACTCCCTACACTAACATCAGTAAAGATTAAAAAATATATATTTCTTACATACCAATTAACCTAGCCCAAAGTCAGCTCTATGTGGCTTGTGTTATGGGAACTAGGTTAACGGATAGACTTACATATGTAAAACATATGTAAATATATATTAACATCTATGGCTAAAGTACAAATGCTTGCATTCAACACACAAACACCTGCCTCCACAGGTAGTACAGTCAATCTGTCGAAAAATAAATCGTTTCAGTGAAAAAAAAAATACAAAAAAGTTGTTTATACAAAAGTTGTTTATAATAACGTAAGAAACACTTGACATTAATGATTTAAATGTAAATTAATTTTTATTGATTATTTATTCATGTAACTTATAAGACGTCAGATTTAATTTAATTATATTCAAATTTAATTTAATTATATGTATTTAATCAGTTAGCTTGATTTTGATAAGTTATTTTAATTTATTAGATAATATTAATTTACATTAATTACACGGATAAAATGAAACTGTATTTGACTATTTAGAATTATTTTAAATTTTATGCTTTATTCATGTACCTCACTGAAAGAGATGAAACATAGAGCACTTATGTAACAACCATTCTATCTTTGCACCTGTGTTTATGAATGAATAAATGATTATTGATTAAAAAACTTTTCAGGGTGAAGTGAAAAATCACTGAGACTAGCGCCACTTACAGTGCGCATTTTTTGTTGTACGACATTGCAACAATGAGATAAATTATATTACTCAACACCCTCTACAATTACGGTAAAAAAAGTTTCTAAAATACATACAAATCGAGAAAAATGTATTTCAATTTTTTATAAAGGATTTTTTGAATTTTTGAAAAAACTGCTGCGAGTTGAACATGCCCATCGCCAATGTAGCTTAGTGACGTTATTTTACAACAGAAAAAACAAGACTTACCCTTGGGGTAATTATTTCACCACTAAACCTACGGGACTCGAACCTATTCGAACTCGAAACTTTGAAATAGCATTTATTGATAAGTGTTTTTATATGATCTCTAAAGTTATAGAAAGGCAAATCAATAACACTTCGTGAAAGCTTATATACATTTCCCTAAGAGCAAGTTACTATCATTTTTATATTAAAGAAAGTAACTTTGCATTTGAAACCAAAAGAAAAATAAAAGTAATGTCCGATCAATATGTCTGAACTATACCTACGTACTAACTCTATCAATTTGTAACAAACTGAGACCCCTGTCTCAAGCATTTACATGGGAGAATTTATTTACATTGTCCCAACAAACGAGCAGGGCGTGCATAAGGGCGAGCTCTCTCCACGCATAAGGGATTACTAGATCCCTATAACGAGAATTGTATATCCGTACCTCTACATCACGAATATTTACCGCTCCAAATAGGTTTTAACGTACAATTATGATGTGTTACTGGTATGAATTCAATTTGTAATTTATTTTAGTACTAGCTTTCTGCCCGCGGCTTCGCCCGCGTGGATTTCGGGATTGGATCTATAGAGGGTTAAGGGTCATAGCTTTTTCTACATATGCGCGGAAGTCGGTTTATGGCGCGAAGGTTTTATCGCGCTTCCCGTGGGGCTATCCGTTTTTCCGAGATAAAAAATACCGCAAAACCTTGCTTAAGAATCACTCTATGTATTGATGAAAACCGCGTGAAAATCTGTGCAGTAGTTTTTGAGCGAAGCCTTTATTGCGCATCAAAAAGCCTATGTTATTCTCCATCCCTTCAACTATCTCCACGTAAAAAATTACTTTAATTTGTCGCTCCATTTTGTACTTTGTTTTAAACGACAAATAGCGCCATCTACAATCCATCTATCAAGAAAACAATATTTTTGTTTTTCCTCGGGAATATCAATTTTTTCCAGGATAAAAAGTACCCTATTATTTAATCTGGACTTTTATCTTTACGTCTGCAAAATTTCCAAGCAATCGGTTCAGTAGTTACGGCGTGAAAGCGGAACAAACAAACAAACTCATTTTGCGATTAATAATATTAGTTAGGATTAAATAACACATAAGAAGACATAAATTTCTCATTACATATTTTTTATTTAATGAAATATTAAGAAAAACAGTCAAAATCAAAAAATCAAAATAATATTTATTCAACATAGACCTTTACAGGCACTTATTGACGTCATCAAACAAAACAAAAAAAAAGCTTAAATAATAAAAAAAAAAACAAAAACCTTGTCCGTACGTACGAATAAGGAAAAAAAAAGAAAAAATATATTGACTCGACACCTGTTCGGAAATTGGGAGAGCCTTCTCGAGAAGAACAGGCAAGAAACTCTGAAGGTCTATTTTTTATCTCCTCTTTTCAATGTTAATAATAATAATATAATATAAAAATACAATATAGTATAAGATACAATCATACCTAATACGATTACAGTCGTATGTATGTTTACATACACATATAAAATAATACAATATTATAAATAATGTTCCAAATACTGTGATCATTTAGATAGTCACTTACTTTATAATAACCTTTACTCATGAGTGTATTTTTGATATGGATTTTAAATTTATATAAAGGCAAATCAATGACACTTTGCGGAAGCTTGTTAAACATAGATATATTTCCCCAAGAACGAACAGCTAGTTTTATGGAGTCTGAATTGAATTGGAACGGCAAGTTTATTTTTGTTTCTAGTATTCACATTATATAGATCACTGTTTTTATTGAATTTATTATAGTTTATATATATAAAAACTAAATTATCATACATATATTGACAAGCTAAATTTAAAATATCAATTTCTTTGAACAATCCTTTTAGGGATTCTCTAACCCGTAAACAGTAAATAGCACGAATCGCCCTTTTTTTGTAAAAGGAAAATACTCTCACGTTAGCCGCTGATCCCCATAGCAGCAGTCCATAGGACATAACACTATGAAAGTAGCTGAAATAAACAATTCTTGCCGTTTCAACATTAGTTAAAAGTCTAATCTTTTTTACTGCGTACGCCGCTGAACTAAGTTTGATTGCCAAAGTTTCAATATGTGGATCCCACTGTAGTCGTGAATCTAACGTAATGCCTAAGAATTTAGTATTATTTACCAAGTCAATGACATCACCATTCATATTTAAACTAGTATCAACCTGCCTTACATTGGGCAAAGAGAATTTGATACATTTTGTTTTCTTAGAATTTAAAGACAAATTATTAGTTGTGAACCAAAACAGAACTCTCGAGAGAGCACTATTTACATCGTCATAACATTCCTTTTGTCTATCAACTTTGAATAGTAAAGAAGTATCATCTGCAAACAATACTGTCTCACACGATTCTGTAATGTAGTAAGGAAGGTCATTTATATATATTAGAAACAGTAGAGGACCCAATATTGATCCCTGGGGAACCCCCATAGTTATAGGCGAGCTAGCAGATTCTGATCTATTAATAACGACTTTCTGCAATCTGTCTGATAAATAAGATTTTAAAAGGCTAACAGCTCCATCCGAGACACCATAATGTCTAAGTTTACTTAAAAGCGTTTCATGACTCACACAGTCAAACGCTTTGGAAAGGTCGCAAAACACTCCAATTACATCCCGCTTGCCCTCCCATGCGTCAAAAATATGTTTCATAAGTGCAGTTCCGGCATCGGTAGTGGATCTACCTTTGGTAAAGCCGAATTGGCTTTCATGCATGAATCTGTTTGTTCTCAAGTGACCTATTAGTTGATTGTAAATAACTTTCTCGAAGATTTTGCTGAAAGTAGGTAATATGGATATAGGTCTAAAATTTGAGGGATCTTTTTTGTTACCCGATTTGAAAAGTGGAATTAATTTACTATATTTCATTAGATCAGGAAAGATACCCTCATCAATACAAGAATTAAAAATTTGTGCTAACAATGGGGCTAATTCATCGATGACAGATTGAATTATGTGAGTTGATATACCCCAGAGATCTTCAGTTTTCTTCTTGTTAAGTAAACGGAATGTTTTCTTAATTGAAGAAGCATCAATATGGCTAAATTTGAATGATTCACTGCACCTATTCACACTTGACTCCAGGAGGGTGACGGCTAAACTAGGAGATGAGTTAAGATTACTGGTAGTTATAGCAGGAATTTGAGAAAAATAATCAACAAATGCATTCGCAACTGCATCGTCCGACTTGATAGTCTTATTATTAATTTCTAAAGAGAAAGAGTTCACAGAGCTTCTACTTTTTCCCGTTTCCTGATTTATTATAGTCCATGTAGTCTTAACTTTGTTCTGTGTGTCACATTACAATGTGATTATATTATTAGGTTTAAGGTAATAAATTTTGTATCTGTTAATCGTGACCAGACTGCTTTAAAAATGCGGTAGACAGCTCTTAGTCAATCTGTCCATTCAAGCCATAGGGCCCTTATGGCCAAGGCTTAGGCTGAGTTTAGTTGGTAAGTTACGCGATCGGACCGCTTCGGTCGTGTGGAGTCCAAAATAACCCTCTTGACACTTGCCGTTGCGAGGGTATCCTGGGCAAGTTTCGCGCACCTTGTGACGGATTCCTCAACCTTCCTCTCCTGAGGAAAAAAAACTCTGGTCAGCCTATTTGCTCGTCAGCGGTCATTTTTTAATTATAAGTAATTCAACATATATTTGTCTGATTCTTTTTTTTATACAAACTTCCCTTCTGGTTCTTAAAAATATATGTTAATGAGAAATAATCTTCTGTTAATTATTACATACCAACATTCAACTTATAGTAAATTATAACTACTACTAACCACCTTACCTTTTTATGATTTATGTCTGACAGTCTATTTAAAGTCAAAACTGTTTTTGATTAAAAGACATATTTCATTAATATAATCTTATAGTATACCTATCAAAAGCAGAAAGAAAATCTTATGCAGAATTTCAAACATTTTCGTGTAGTATCAAAATATAAAACGGCAATTATAAATTTCTCACGAGCTGCACAAAAGTACACTTAAGCTCTAAAAAGCTCGAAACGAGCGCTGCTGGTATGTTTGCCTTGCTGATATGCAAAAGCAAATGTGTTCATATCCCAACTATCAAGGCGTGAGTTAGTTAAGTCGCTGTGTACTTACCAACTCCCGAAGACACAGTTTACATCAAATTTTCACCAAGACGATACAACGCTCAAAATATTGCTAAAAACAAAAATAAGAAAAGTTTAAATTATAGTGAGCTGCGTCATGTCTAATTATATATTGAATCCAAAGAAATACTTGCTTTATTTGTTTAACACGTTAGCTGCGGCACCAATTTTTGCATACTTTCCGTTCCTGCGGCACGAGGTATAATCGGCCCGTACCGTGACCAGACGTTAGGGCGACACGCGGTCTATTAGACCCCGCCTCCTTTTACAGACTAAAATCCATTTTCTGGCGCGAAATCAAATATAAATGAGAATTTTGGTCCTTATTGATATAGACAGTGAATTGATGAACCCTAATCCACCGTCGCCCCGGGATCTGATGGCTAGTTTAGGAATTATTAGCAAAACAAAATATGGGATCTTATACACCTCGTAACGCACTGAAATAGGGCAAATTTTCGCTGAGATTAGTGATGGGAAAAATAATATCGACGTTTTTAAACTGTCTTAACTACGCAACGACTTGACCGATTTTGATCAATTATATCTCATTAGATCGTTTTAAGGGCAAAACAACACAAAGCTATCAAAGGATACATTTTTTTTAAATAATCTAAATTGTGCTTGAAGGCGCCATAAAGAAAAAAAAACCGGCCAAGTGCGAGTCGGACTCGCGCACGAAGCGTTCCATTCTATACCATTAAGAGGCACCTATTACAGACTTATTATTGGAAAATAATGGATCACGGTTTATGCATAAGGTTTATCTATCTATTTGTATATGAAAATCTTAATGCGGTTCACAGAATAGAAAAAAAAAGGCAACCAGAAGTAGAAAAGATACTGTCCTATTTATTCTGCCTCGGGCTTTAGACATGTTCGGCGCTGAAAAAGGACGTGCTCTCCAATCGACGTGATGCACAACACTGGACGCGGTACGTGGTCAGAGGGGATATGGGACGTTTTAGCCTCGTTCCGCACTGCATTAAAATTATATTAATTCAGTGCGGCACGAGGCCTAAGACATCCGGTACCAAGGTAGGTACACTACCGAGTCCGGAACCATTAGCGCATGTCAAATATATATTTATCTCTTTCCTACACTGGACCAAACCAAAGCTATGCCATTCGCACGACAGAGAAATTCACGTTTTTGCTTGCCGCACCACAGGGAAGTTGCATCAGGGGTGATTTAGGCCTCGCTTCGCACTTAACGTGTTAACGTGGGACATGATTGGTATTTTATTGTCTGTACAATCTATACCAGCGCTGGTTGCAACTATTTGCAAGTATAAGAGGAGTGTGGAACTGACAATTCGATCACTGGGCTGCCCACCACCTACTTGAAAAGGTTCAGGGTAAATAGCAAGATAGAAGTATTGAGTAAAATAAATAGCAGTATCCGTCAACCGTCAACTATTGATCAAGGCATTGATATGTATAATGAAATATCATTTATGATCTCTGTATTCGACTGGTAAGTACAGCGGTTTCAAGGTGTCGCCATCTCAAAGGTCCGGTGGGGGCAGATACGTGTGTAATGAATGCGAGCATTTGTATCTTAGGCACAGTTATTAATATATATTTCTATCAAAAATATTCATACATGTATGTATAATATATGTATCTCCATCCGTTACCCTAGATCATAACTAGAGATCGGATAATCGGATGCATATTTACCTAAAGTTAATTTTTGGCTCACAAATTATGGAAGCGGCTTTTTAAAATACATTTTGTTAAATAAAGATCCCGGGAATATACGGGACTGCAAATTTAACGTAGTGATATTGTTTGAAAGTTACTAAATTAGCACGTGGTATTTATTTTCAAATGTAACGTCGTTTTTAAGCTCATATTACCGACTAGTTTTGCATTACCAAAATGTTCTACAGTAGCGGAATTCCGGGATTTTTATTTATGGAAATAAAATAAAAAGACAGTTCCATACTTTGTCAAAAACTAAATGAGGTAAATAAATAAACATCCGGCTATCCAATTCCGCAATCCCGGGATTTTTATTTAACAAAACAATAAAAAGCCGTATCCATATTCATATTCATATTCGTTTATTCACTCTTTGCTTGACATACATTTATCCTACAAACATACTTTGTCTTAAACTAACTTTAGGTAAATATGCATCCGATTATCCGATCTCTAATCATAACAGAGCTTAGTTTGGGGTAGGCAATTTTTTTTTATGTCATAAGATAGCATATGAGCAAACGGATCGCCTGATGGTAAGCGATAACCGTTGCCGGCCTAAAATGGTGTAAGTACAAGAAATATTTATTTATTTATTCACTAGCTTCCGCCCGCGGCCTTGCCCGCGTGAAATTAGTTTTTGTCAATCCTGGTCCCTTATGTCTAAGAGACTCTTACAGGGGCTAGCCTCACGTTGACCAAGATTCATTCTGGTAAAAATTTCAAAATTCTAGAACAAACGAATTTTTGTTTCTTATGACGTGATATTTGACGAACTTGCTACTAACATTCAACCCCCTAGCTGGTCTAAATTTCAAAAATGCTAGAACGAATATTTAATGATTTCTTATCAAGTGCTTAAATATAAAGTTTCCTGGTGTTATCTTTTAAAATTAAGAAATCCAATACAAACTGTCAACCTCCATTTCACTTCCTTCATCCTTTTTTTTTCGAAATAAAAAGTAGCCTATGTTCTGTCTCAAGGTCTAAAGATTGTCTGTACCAAATTTCATCAAAATCGGTTGCAAGGTTTAAACGGGACAGCGTAACAGACAGACAGACAGACAGAGTTACTTTCGCATTTATAATATTAGTTGGGATTGAACCATGTTTAGTAACAACATAATTTACTTATTACTGTATTTTTTATGTAGACATGTAATGAGTATGTAAGCACACATTTGTATACCTAGTAGTACAATCGCATATACATATATTTAAGTATTGTATATTGACTCCGTGCACGATTACAACGCCAACTAGCGTCCACAACTTTGTGGGCTCTGTCACAATTACATTTAGGTCGTATATTTTTGAAAAAATATCGAAATGAAAAATAACCAATATTTTCGACCAATAAATTGTTGTGATACCACGATTTGGGTGTAAAAAAGGTTTTGTAATCATTTTGGTCATTCAAATCAAATGAGGTAAGTTCAAAAAGTGTGTTTAATTTCGATTGTGTCAGGGTTTGTTTACTTCATTTATAGTTGTAGTTTTACAGTAAAACAAAAAGAAAAAGCGACTTTAATGGTTTCATTATATCACAGTACATATATTTAAATGTTCCTGTATCGCTAGTAATAAATTAAATATCGTTTTCAGATCGAAATGTGTATTGTTTTGAAGACCGGATTTGTGAGTGTTTCTTACAATATCAAATTCCAACCACAAACCGTATTTAAAGGAAAGTTTTTGGTATTGGCTGGATATATCATAGGTCGATTTGATTGTTTTTGATGTAACTGTTAATGTTGTACGATGTTAGATTAATGTAAATTATCAATGTATGAAACGTGTTACCGCGCATTTAATAATTTTTTAGTAATATCAGATTAAGCTGTTTTCATTACTTTCCTAAAAAAACGTAATGTGTGAGGATGTTGTTTATCTACACCGGAAATTACTGACACTGACTCTATAATAAAAACAAGCTTTAAATTAATTATATTCCAATGAAATAAATTACATCAACTATGAATATTTACCAAACACAATGACATACGCTCTAGTCGGCGAGGGCGCAGTAACTAGACGACGCGACGTGACGTTCATTCGTCTCTCTCGTATATAATTCGCTGACAAAATTCACTCTCACATAACAAATCCCTCATATATAATATAAAACTAGTTTATCCAAATCAAATATTTAATTAAAAATATATTTAACTAAATTAGTTTACAACAAATTAAAATACTTTTAATTCCCAAAAGGAAAGCTGATTCTTACGAATTAGAATTGATGATTAATCAGTCACGGCGCAATTAAACAGCAAGTAATAATTTATTGTTATCGACTAAGCATGTCAAATTTTATAATATGATTTGTGCAATGTCTATCTGATCATCATTAATTTGCAGAAGATAAAACTTGGCTTAGCAGCAAGTTGATTGAAAATCTTATTGTCAGAAGAAGTTAGCATTTTGGTAAAGATAAAAGACGAAAGAAAATTCTTGTCTTTTAGAAAAATATGTTTATATTCTGTTAAGCCAAAAACTTTATAGTGGGTCAATAGATCAGCTTGCGAAAGCTTAGAGTAATCCAGAGAAGTCGAATAACATCGTTGCATAACAGTAAGTACAGTTAAGTTTTACCCATAAAATTCTATACATAATTTAATACGTAACAAATATTAATTAATGAAATTAAAATGTATTATGCAGAATCGCTTTGCCATTGACAGATACATATGATGACAGAGCCCACATTAATTCTACTTTTGACCACCATGAGCGCTGCGATAGATTATGTTACCCCCACCTAGTACTTCGCACCCAGCGAATACATATTATTTTTTAATAATAATCTTACCTACCAAAACTCTTTATAACGTAATAAAATACCCGGTCCTTTTAATTTCTCTATATAGAGTTTACACTTTATATTGTGAATAAATTTTGAAAATAGGAAATAATAAAAGCTTCAATGTTTTATACTTATCCTTCTCAAGAAAGCACTCACAATTTCTGAACAATTGTAAAGCATTTTTCTGTTCTTATGCACGTATAAGCTTTTTGTTCTTTTATTCTTTTTGTTTTAATGTCAATAAATCTCTGTAAAGATCTTTATTGAATAAACATTTTGATATTTTTTCGGGTATTCTCGGAAATAGATGTGTCGTTGAAAAGAAAGATACTACTTCTGATTGTTTATTTTTTTCACAAATGTTCATTAAAATAGCAGATAAGTACTGTTATCTTTATGACTATTTCGCAGCATTAATTATTCGCAACATTAAGAAAAATAACATTAGGTAGAATACCACTATTGTTAAAGCTTTTGCGTTTTAAGATCGAAAATTCTGTGTAAACAGCTCCCAGCTTTAACGTTAATTCCTCTACAAGTGAGAAGTAGATATTACCACGCAGTTAAAAAAAATATTATAGCGTGTGTCTATTTTGTAATGAAGCCTTCTAATATTGAAATAATCTTTCAAGTCGGTCAGTTTTTATCGAACTTCCCAAAGAAAACAAATATATTCCAATCTAACATTCGAAAGATAAAAGAATTTTTTAAATAAGTTCAGTAATTTTTGAGTTTATTCGTTACATACATACAAAATTTCCTCCTTATAATATTAGTATACATTTGTTATTGTATAAAATGGATCTATTTATTTTGTACATATACAAATCTAGTATAATGTAGAAAACTTGAAAATGAAATAACGAATTGATACACAAAACTGTTTTATCATAATATACAGTTTCGTATTATGCCTTTTTTAATCTTCCTGAAAGCGATTAAGTCTAGAATTAATAAAATTACCTTTTCTTCTAAATTACAACAAATGTTGCTTAAATGAAAAGACGATAACAAATATTCAATCCACCACCAACACACCATTTTTATTTTATATCAAAATAGTCAATAAAGAACCAAAACCCGTAAGAAATAAGTAACTATATTTTTTATTGCTGCTTTACAAATAGATTTAAATCCGATCAATATACATCAGTATGTTTTAAGTATCTGTAAGATCAAGATATAAGCGCCCTAATTATTATTTATTGAACACACAAAAATACAAGATAAATTCTTACAAAAACGTGTTCACGAAAACGTCATGGACAGGATAAAGAATAATTTTGCTGCCCTCCGAGTTCGACAACAAAAGCACAGGCTCGCGAAAAAGAAAATCTAAATTCGCTTTGGTAAAGGAAAAAGAATACAAAAGTCATTACAATAATAAACTCAAAAGCTCGCTTAAAGCTCTCATTGCGCAATCTATGATTACTCGGAGAGATAACGCGGAAAAAATATTATCAATTTACAAAGCTTGCGATAGCACGAGTTTAATTGTTTCTTTTGTGTGAAAAAATCGCAACTTCCGAGATAACAGGGTTGGAATTAAGCGGATAAATATTCTATTTTATCGTTCGCCAGGCTTGATAATAGGCGGGTAGGTGATAAATAACTTTAATTATATTGTCGCCCTACGCACGACGGTGGCAATGCGACCCTTATTAAAATTGCTGGTTTCATGCTATTTCTTCGGTTTTAATTTTTCGCATGATCTTTCTAATGAAAGCTTATCGTGGTAATTTTACCAGGATAGGTAAACAAATGATTGTGTATTATCTGATTTGACCTAAAGTGAAACAATGCCTGAAAATCAACGCTTTTGTATTGAATACGATACTGTTTTTTATTTATCTACCTCTGAAAAAAAAAATTATTACAAAAAAAGACAGCATAAATAACTTTTAATAAACCAATGACTTTTTTCACAAATATTATAATTATTTAATTAAGTATATAACATATTGTTTAAAAAATAGTTCTTTAACTTAAGTTTAATATTTTTCAGCCAAACATTATACAGGAAGCGGCAAAATGATCTGACGGTTTTAAAATGTAAATAACTCAATAGAAGAGATACAAAGGGTTTATTGCATATTACAGATTGCTATTTATAAACATTTATAAAAATAAACAAAGAAATGTTAACTTGCCATTGGAAACATTGTGTTATAGGCCCATACTTTTTTGAAGAAAACGGTCGAACTGTAACCGTCGACTCACAACGATACCTGACTATGTTGAAAAACTTCCTTATCCCCGAACTACGCAGAAAACGCTTAAACCACAGCAGAATTTGGTTCCAGCAGGATGGGGCAACTGCCCACACAGCCGATGAGGTAATGAACTTCTTAAGAAGCAAGTTTCATGGCCGAGTCATCTCGCGTTTCGGGGACATTGCGTGGCCAGCTCGCTCCCCGGATCTCAGCATTTGTGACTTTTTCTTGTGGGGACTGCTGAAATCAAGAGTGTACACAAACAAACCCCGCACATTGGATAACCTGAAGGAAGCCATACGTCAAGAAATAGCCAACCATTCTCCTGCAATGTTAGGGAAAGTGTTTGACAATTTCAGTGCAAGATTGGAAGAATGCGTGGCCCAAGATGGTCATCATTTGAAAGATGTCATCTTCAAATCTTAAACGGATAACATAAACATTTCTTTGGTTAATTTTATAAATGTTCATAAATAGCAATCTGTAATATGCAATAAAACCCTTTGTATCTCTTAAAACTATTGAGTTATATACATTTTAAAACCGTCAGATCATTTTGCCGCTCCCTGTACGTACGTACGAATAGAGCGCAATTAGAAAAACCTCCGTCAGCGGTAAAAGGAAACCTCTGAGCACTTATCCACATTTTGTCGTATAGTGTATTCAAAATAGACATTTGACCAAGCCGAATTTCACATAGAACTTTTGTATGACTAATTTTCACAATGGGCTTCTTATCTTCATTGCTTGTGCAATTTTCACTACTTGATTGATTAATATTATTGTCGCTTATATCACGCATCTTTTAAAGACGGTCCTTTATAAGGCATGCGCGGGGATACAGATCCAATGCATAGAGGCCACTTATGCAAAATTTAATAAAAGTGTGCATGCCAACTGGGTGTAATTTCTATCTGCACCATGAAAAATGCAGCTATGATCATTACTGGTCAAAACGTATGTGAACTATTACATTTTGATTTTGGTGGTAATAAAAACTGGGCTGTGGAAGAGACTCCGGTCACCTGCCTTCTCAAACCCATTTAGTGAGCGGTGGTGATTCGCCGCTCACTAAATGGGTCCTCCAAAAAAAGCGAACTACTCTATTGTAGCAGGTGTTATTTTGCGGAAGTCCATTGTATTACAAAGGATATTGGTTACGTTTGCTGATTCCGCGCAGTTGATGATGACTTGTCCAACAAGCAGACAAGGTCGACACGTGTTTCGTCTCTCAGCGAGACATCTTCAGGATCTGTCGCTCGCTCGGTGCCTCACGAGCGACGTTCGTGAGACACCGAGCGGGCATCAGCAAACGTAACCAATATCCTTTGTAAAAGCGAACTAATTATGGTGCGAAGAGAGTAACATTGATGTGAACGGCTAAGGGTGTAGAGAGATGTGTCTGCGACAGCGACCGAGACGCCGTCGGCGTCATGAAAATATTACATTGCCAACCTTCGAGCATCTGCTCTTACGACTCCACTCTGTCCGGCTGGCTAAGGCAAGACAGAGGCGGGTGGCAAACGCCCCCTTGCACATCGGTACCTTCGGTGACGCAACTCACCGACAGCTCGCCACAAGCTGCCTTGAAGGAGACTGACTGCACTGTTGAGGCATTTATGCCAGTTAAGAGGCATTAAATGCCTCACCAGCGGGCGATGGGATCGTCACTTCCCTACGCCCTGATTAATATTATTATTAAAACTTCTATTATAGGTACTATCACTATCATTACTTTTACCCAAAAAATCCATCACAGAACCATCACTGAATTACTATTAGTACGACAAGAATTCATGTTTATACTCTGACATTAATTATTCATGAATCATAAAATGAAGCAAAATATTTATTCCAGGTTCTATTATTATCCAGAATTCTTTTCTAAATTTTATACATTACTAACTGATGCCCGCTATTTCGTCTGCGCTTGTCACTTTACATCATATTTTGAACAATTCACACAATATCTTGATAAGTTGTAACTTGTAACACATTCTGATGTATAAGCTTTAATATTGTACAAATCGATTCAGTAATTTTACATGAAACAGATATCTACTATTACTGGACAAATATCTATCCATACTTGCTAAACTATGTTGGTCTCACAGTAGCCCACGAAAACGTACTTTTTACGCTTGACATCTTATTTTTGCCTTTTAACTGAAGATATTTACGTCCAAATACACGATGATGACTAAAGTTCACTTTATTCATGGTCCTTTCCTCAGGAACCTTACTACCCAACGCATCACTATTCAAAGCTTCTCCCCAATACTCTACAGAGTATATACCACTGCAATAAACACTTCGCTTTCTCAATCAGCGTCCTATTCAACCGCTCTGACACCTCTTTATATTGAGGACAATACTTATTTGATGCAATATGCCTTCCGTCCTCAACACCGAATATCAATTTATTGAATAAATCGATTTGTTTTTTTTTTCTCACACCAATTAGCCTAGCTCAAAATAAGCACTGTAAGGCTTGTGTAAAAAAAAAATCCCACTTTTTTTTTTGCGAAGGGAAATGCTCCTTATGCACCATGACGCCGCGCTGGCAAGGCGCGGCCGTGTGTGGGGCTCTCCGGTCTGACAGGACCGGCCTATCCACTAAAACTCATCGGTGTTCTCTGGGCCTATAACGGAGGCGCGGGTGCGCTTTCGCTTATCGAAAACTTTCAATATCTCTTTTTCTTGAAGTGACAATGCCTTTCGCTTAATTGTAGTCAGAGCGCACGCGCGACACAACATGTCAAAACAAATGACGATCGGCAAACGGCAAGCATTTTGCTCGTCGCGGCTCGGTCTCGCTGCTCGGCGTGTATTAAACGGGATGACGAATCGTATTAAGCGTTAAGAAATGTATGAAAATATATTTAAGTTGCAGGGACTGGTGTAAACTGGCGTATTTTGCGAGAAATCGTATTAAGCGTGATCGTCTTAAACGGGTTCTACTGTAATATCGATTAAAAAGCTCATTGACGCGCTTATCGTAAGGAATTTTCTCGTTAAGGCATATCAAGATCGTTGGATTGATCAGCAAGGACCAGTAGCATGACCTGCAACTAGTCACACTGTTATCTCCTGACATGACTCCGTTAGATTTCTGTTAATGAAGGTCAATAAAACAACTCCTTTCTATTGTATATTTAAGGAATCAATTTGTGTTTTTAGCTATGTAGTTTTAATCTTCAATCTAGTTTAAAGCTTTAATTACATAAAGATGTAAGATAAAAACAGAATCAAATCAAATCTGAAATCAAAATTAACTTGATTCAAATATGATTTTATAGAATTTTTTTTCCTACGTAGACGTATTTTTAGGTGATATGAAGAATGGGCTCAAGAAACTTATCGACTTTATTAAAAGTAATAACAAAATTTACAATAAATTATGTCGTTATCATACAACGTACATACATATGTGCTTACAATTTATACGGGAATACAAATATTTACACTTTAGAATGTAATGTCTTCAAATCAACACCAAGAATTGGCATCATTTAAATAATCATTGACTTTGTAATAGCCCTTACTCATTAGCGTCCTTTTGGACCTTGCACTTATAAAGAGGCGATTCAGCTACACTATGTTAAATCTTGTTATAAAAATGTAGGTATATATTTGCCCATAAAAGAACCTCTAGTTTTTTGTAGCCTATACGTTGGAACGGCAAGTTAATTTTTATTTCTTGTGTTAATTTCTAATGCATAACGCATTAGAAATTTTTTATGAAATTTATTGCAATTTTTATACACATAAATCAAATTTTCATAAATATACTGGCCCGCTAAAGTCATTATATAAATCTCAAAGAGAATACAGTAGCAGTAGCCAGCACTCATTTCAGAACCAAACATTTCTCGGTACCACAATAGCGTCCCGTGTCCTCGCTACATTATGCGCGCACACGCCAGCAGTAATGAAGTGGCCGGGAACTCTTTGCCTGTCGAAATGGACGTGCACTTTACGCAAACAGCTTCATTTCAGTGCGGTTACCGCGGAAGCGTGAACCAGATTTTGAGCTTAACGCTGGTAGAGGTATTGTAGATTCTGGTTTATCTACAGATTACTTTATAACGCCTTTTTACTTGTTCTATAATTGATACTTCAGTAACACAGGAATTTATTAAAGGCAGGCAGCACAAATAAAATAATTTAAAAATTGAAGTGAAGTTAACAGGATGCAATGTTTTGTCCGGAGAGACGTATGAAGATGAAATTGCTTGTGACATTTTCTAAGGCGATATTCGGCGTCATACAACTATTAAATTGGTAATTAATTCAGTAGGGCGATACCAAAATACAAACACAAAAAAGTTTTTATTATTAAGTTGGTACATTAAATAAAGAAAAAAACTCAACTTTGTTCATGCAGTTTTTATTGTTTTGTAATGAACTAGAAGTTGTTTATTGTTTTATAATACTTTTTCTTTAGAATTTTTTTTTCTATCTAAGATCCTTTCGTCGTGTGGCATTTCCTTAAAGTGAGACATGCTGTCAAGCTATACCTGACTTGAGTCCCGCGAGGTCTCCACAATGACTGGCACTGATCGTCGTTGTGATAAGAATAATAAGTTGATGCGACGATCATTATTTCTTCCTACCCTCCAGAGATCAAATGAACCAGACATACGTTACTTTGGGTATGGTTTTAAACCCATACTGGATATGCGAGGTATAATTTTTAGAAATTATCGAAAGGTAATTGAGTTAGTATTTTTATGTATATTATTTTAATAACATTATTGTATGCTATATTATTGTTGCTTGCGTCTTTATAAGACACGATCCTTTATAAGGCGAGGTGCGAGGATACAGATCCAATGCGTAGACGCCATTTAAGTGAGATTTTATTAACGCACACTGCTTTGAGTGTACCAGCTAGGTCTAATTTCTATGTGCATCATGAAAATGCAGCTAAAGACTATACCCAGTTAGATGTACAGAAACTATTGTCACTACTGGTCAAAACATTTGTCGATTTGGTGGTAATGACAACTGGGCTATGGAAGAGACTCCGGTTACCTACTTTCTCAAAGCCTCCTAATTGACAGGTGACACAGGTTAATATGACAGGTGGTGACTTGCCGCTTACTAAAAAGGCCCTCAAAAAGACAGCGATCCAGACGCCATCGGCGTTATGACATTATTAGACTTCCATCCTTCCAGCGGGCCGTCGGTGCCGTACTCCCGCACCTCGAAGCTTGGCTCCACTGGAAGGAGGAGGTCACCTACCGATTGACTCAGATACTCACCGGGCACGGCTGCTTCGGTGAGTATCTGTGTCGAATAAGACGGGAGGGATCGACACATTGCCACCACTGTGCATCCGACCTTGACTCGGCCCAGCACACGCTGGCGGAGTGCCCCGCGTGGGCCTCCGAGCGCCGAGTCTTGGTCGCAGAGATCGGGCGAGATCTGTCTCCGCCGGCATTGATTGCGGCAATGCTGGCAGACGAGGGAGGCTGGAGGGCTGTGGCCTCCTTCTGTGAAGCAGTGATGCTCCAGAAGGAGGCCGCCGAGCGGGGTCGGGAGATGGCCGATCCCGCTCGAAGGAGGCGGCGCCGGGCTCAGTAGCACAGCTGCGGCGCCGCCGCGGGTCGCCGGCGGGCGCGAGGAAGTCGCGACTGCTACGGCGACCCGGGATGGACCACGCCCCTTCCGTGGCCGGGGGGCGTCGTCGGTGGAGGAGACCGGGGGATGTAGTAAGCCTCCCCCGAGGAGGGCTCCCCTGTGTCGAAAGGGGAGCGGAGGCTGGGGGTTCCCGGAAGGAGCTTGATGTTCCCGGGGGCTCCCTACATGCCTGAGGAAGGCCATCCCTGAGGTTTTTAGTGGGTAGGCCTCCCCCTTCTGGGGAGGAGAGCCACACACACAGCCGGGGTATGCAATTTAATGCATTTTCCTCAGGGGAAAAAAAAAAAAAAAAAGACTTCCATCCTTCAAGTATCTGCTCTTGCGACTCCACTCTATCCGGCTGGTTAAGGCAAGAGGCGGGTAGTATACGCCCCCTGAAACACATCGGGGCCCTCAATGACGCAACTGACAGCTCGCCAGAAGCTGCCTTGAGGGAGACTGACTGCACTGATGGGGCATTTATGACAGTAAAGGGGCATTTAATGCCCCACTAGCGGACGATGGGGTCATCATTTTATTATTATTAAGTGTTACAGTTCAAATAACTGAACTTGCAGTATTAGATACATTGCATGTACGAATAGTGATGCTATAAGTCATCTTGCTCCCGAGTCCCGTGAGTGAAGTCCTGAACGCAGCAGCCACCAATCAGCATTGTGGCTAGCCAATAGTAGGTCGTTGAAATGAAGGTTTATCATTTGTCTCCTATTAGTACAGTCAAAATAGACTAAATTATGCAAAAAGAAAAATTGTTGAGATCTTTTTTGTAGACAATTTTACGATCCACAAACTTTGTCTGACCATTTTTCGATAGCTCTCGTTGTTTCAGAGATATAAGCAAAAAACGCAAATTTGTGACCTTTCACCTCGAATAAAAAATAACGCACAAGCGGGATCGATGGGGACTTTTGACATATCATTTGTAATGACGTCTACAAGGCCAGCACAAAAATCCAGCTTGTTGGGAATTAATGCAAACTGGAATATCTATTTTGACTAGACTATATTCCTCAGAGACCGGATGGACCGGATGGACCGGATGGAAAAATACTAAATTGTTTATGGCTCAGTAGTTGTAAATAGATCATAAAACCTACTACCTACTACCTACTCAAAATCTATTTGAACAACAATTATCAAAATACATCGGGTAAGTTTGTATTGTAAATTTATAATGTAATTAATAAGAAACGTAAAGTCATATATATACTCGTACAATCATATAATGGAGATTTATTACTACACACATATAGCACAACACGAAAATACATATTTTGTGTATTTACTACTAAATAACTTAAAACTAAAAAGAATTACTTTTTACAATTACTATAAGCGTTACAATATAAAGCAAATGGTAATTTATCTAATTATAGTTATGCTATACGTTAGTAAAATGAGTCCCGCGAGTGCATTCCTGACCGCAGCGGGTAGCAATCAGCGTTGTGACGGGGCTAATTGTGGGCCGGCGCGGCAATCGTTCATTATTTGTTGTCTACCCTCCGGGGGCCGGATGTACTCGACATCGACATGCGTCACTCTTGGAACGAAACTAGTAAGTATAAGTGATATACCTATATTCTGTGGCGATTTGGATATGTAGCTTAGGGAGAATATCTTGTTTTCTATGTTATCTATATATTCTCTGTTTCTGACTTGAATGCAATTTTAAAATATGAGTTCGTCCTATCAAAAAGATTTGTTAAGTGACAGTTTATTCTACTTATTTTATAATCAGGGGCAAAAAATTCTCCTGTACTGAACCGTCACACTGGTGATAGGGCTGTTACATTTTGTAACTATTCAATTTTGGAACGTGACATTAAATCCTCCAACGATGTATTCTGTGCTCCAACGCATACATGCACACTGTTTCGATAGATGTGATTGAATTTCAACTTTATACAGCATTAATAAAGTGCAAATTGACTCTTTAATGACAACAGTGAGTGCTTACAATATAAACTTTATACAATAATAATTAAGCTAAAGTTGACTGTATGTTTTAGATAGAAAACGATTTTATGTGAAAAAAGGCCTGTTTTTAGGTTTTTGTGATAATTATTCGAATTTTTCACCACACCTCACCGTAAAAACCATTCTTGAACTTCAACGAATATTTTAAAAAAGAATTAGCCAAATTAGTCCAGGCGTTGAGTTATGCACTTACTAACACATTTTGCAATTCATTTTTATATAAAAGTTAAGCTTTATGTAATATAGACATATTGATGAACATACATGAAAAGTAGTTAGTCTTGTTTCTGATACATTTAATCATGTAAGCATAAAAGGTACGTGTAAGCATAAAAGGTACATACTTCCGTGGCCGAGTGGAAATCGGGGGAAGTATTGTAGCCTCCCCCGAGGAGGGCTCCCCTGTATCGGCGGGGGAGCGGAACCTGGGGGTTCCCGGAAGTAGCTTGGCGTTCCCGGGGGCTCTCTACATGCCTGAGGAAGGCCATCCCTGAGTTTTTTAGTGGGTAGGCCTCCCCCTTCTGGGGAGGAGAACCCCACATAACCGCCGGCTCGCCACAGCCGGGGTATGCAATTTAATGCATTTTCCTCAGGGGAACAAAAAAAAAGGGTATCCCATCTAGTGTGGCGCGCCCCACTAGGGGAACGTGGAGAGAACCAAAGTTGGCGCAATGAGCGGCTCCAGAAGCTCCAGAGCTAATGTTGGGTGAGGCGCATAGGGTGAAAGGTTGGGAACCCCTGCACCAACGGGATCTCTAGTCTCAAGTATTGTACTCTAGATTATGCACCATGTTACTATGTTTTTAATATGTCAAAACACAAATTTAAAATGTTATATTATAATTTATACAATAAAATCTAATGATGTATACGCAATTAATTGTAATTGGTTGAAATCGTTTTTTGATATGTTTATTTATTTAAATTATTTTATATAAAAAATAAAACAAATTTGTTACTGTGTATATGGCGTATGTGTGTATGTGTGTGTGCGCGCTGTGTGGTGATGAGGTCATAGAAGCGTACTATTTTTCTGTTGTTGGTTGCAATATTGACATGCATAGATGAAGTAAAATAAATTATACTTTATATATTGAAACTGTTTGGTTATTAAAAAATTTCAAGATTTTAGTTTGATTTTAAAATATGATCTTAAATGTCAGGAAACGTCAATAATAATTGTAAGATGGCGTTAAACTTTCATTACAATCCCAACTAATATTATAAATGCGAAAGTGTGTTTGTTTGTTTGTTTGTTTATTTGTTTGTTTGTTTGTTTGTTTGTTACCTCTTCACGCTTAAACTACTGGACCGATTTCAAAAATTCTTTCACCTTTGGAAAGCTACATTCTCCCCGAGTAACATAGGCTACTTTTTATCCCGGAAAAATCGACAGATCCCACGGGATGCGCAATAAAGGCTTCGCTCAAAAACTACTGCACAGATTTTTATGCGGTTTTCATCAATAGATAGAGTGATTCTTGAGGAGTTTTGCGGCATTTTTTATCTCGGAAAAACGGATAGTCCCACGGGAAGCGCGATAAAATCTTCGCACCATAAACCGATTTCCGCGTATATGTAGCCGTGGGCAAAAGCTATGACCCTTAACCCTCTATACACCCAATCCCGAAATCCACGCGGGCGAAGCCGCGGGCAGAAAGCTAGTATCAAATAAGTGTCAGTTCTCATGTATATTTTCGCGGTTATAGCAATTGCCCTATTAAATAACATTACAAACAATTATCTTAAATCATTAAGCCTGATGATTGTTATCATTGGTTGACGACCTCCATAGTCGAGTGGATAGTACACCGGTTTCAAGGTGTCGCCATCTCTGAGGTCCCGGGTTCGAATCCCGGTGGGGGCAGATGTTTGTGTGATGAATACTAGCATTTGTACCTTAGTCATGGTTGTTGATATATATTTCAATAAAAATTATTTATGTATATATAATATATGTATGTCTATCCGTTACCCTAAATCCCATAGCACAAGCCTTACAGAGCTTAGTTTGGGTTAGGCTAATTGGTGTAAGTGTAACAAATATATAAAAAGAAAAAAAAATATTTATTTAAGTAATCATTGATTTTGCAATAACCTTTTTTCTAAAGAGTATTTGTAACATATGTAGTATATTTCTGAAAAGGCAGATAAGAGAAACACATTGTGTAAGTTTATTAAATAAAAACTGGTAATTAAAAGAATAAATAAAAATCCTAACTGGTTTCTGTGTAGTTATTTGTTTTTAAATGACCCTTTTAGTCATTTCGATATACTCAGCGTTACTCTCACAATAAATACAAATCTAACGACACGTCTCCAGCAAAATCCATTAACCTGGCACTTTATTATTTACCACGCCAAATAAATAAACATACAAAGAAATTCTCGAAAAACACAACTCTCCTTCGGGTACAATCGGAAAAAAGGCTACACATTTTCGTTCAAATGAACCCCTTAATTTTTAGAAATCTGAACTTATCTTTTGTGTTTAATCGATGAATTTAAAATGTTGAATGTCTTAACAATAACATATGAATAATAGTTAAACATTTAATACCTCTATCACAAGTTCCACTATAGTTGCTTTTACCGCCATAATTGGCATAGTATTTGAATATATTACACGAAAACTGGTATGCAAAGGACTATAATTCCATAGCAGAATATCGCCCCATTTAATGTTGTAATAGAAGCCATAGCAATCAACATTGAGCGTTCCACTCCGTACGGACGCAAACTGTTGCAAATACTAGCTCACTATTTTAGTAGTACGGCATGCGGGTAGAAGCAAATTGTTTGATGCATAATTACTGCATTGTGAGGGATTCGACAGAAATAGGACGATTACGTTACTGTTAGATAAATATAAAACAAAACTCCTCGCTAATTCCCAGTCCAATATTTTTATAGTTAGAAATAAAACCAGAACCTAAACAATTTTTATATGGGATTTGGCAGAAATTAATTAGTTACTTTTGGTTACTGATGGAAACAAAACTCGTAGTTGTTCTTTATGTATGTACCCTTATGGCTATCACCGCAACAAAGTGGTGGTAATGTCAGACTCAGCAAACCGATCAGACCAACCAAACTCAGCCTAGCCAGTCAGTAGTGAGAACGACCGCTCCTCAGGAGAGAGCGCGGTGCAACTATGTGTGTCTGTGGGTTTATACAGGGTGGCTCAGAGCCGGCTGACACATTTCAAACAAGCATACACTATAAGCGGGAGCAAGGAAATAAAAAAAAATAACATTTTTAGATAGAGGCAAGTATGCCATTTAAGTTACATAAATTACAAGTTTATTTTTTAAAAATTACATCAGGTAAATGGCCTCCGTTTACATCAATACATTCTTGCAAACGCTTCTGGAAGTTGGCGTACACGCGCCTCCGCAGGTCCCCATCGATAGCTGCAACTTCGTCAACAATGGCTTGCTTGAGTTCTTGAAGATTCATGATGCGCCTCTGGAACACACGCTCTTTCAAGAGCCCCATAAAAAAAAGTCTGGCACACTCAGGTCGGGTGGAAATGTTTGGAACGGTCATCTCTCGTTTTGGTGAAATAACTTGGCCAGCTCGATCACCCGACCTGAGTGTGCCAGACTTTTTTTTATGGGGGCTCTTGAAAGAGCGTGTGTTCCAGAGGCGCATCATGAATCTTCAAGAACTCAAGCAAGCCATTGTTGACGAAGTTGCAGCTATCGATGGGGACCTGCGGAGGCGCGTGTACGCCAACTTCCAGAAGCGTTTGCAAGAATGTATTGATGTAACGGAGGCCATTTACCTGATGTAATTTTTAAAAAATAAACTTGTAATTTATGTAACTTAAATGGCATACTTGCCTCTATCTAAAAATGTTATTTTTTTTTATTTCCTTGCTCCCGCTTATAGTGTATGCTTGTTTGAAATGTGTCAGCCGGCTCTGAGCCACCCTGTAGTTGCGTAGCGACCCGCCCCGGCTTCGCACGAGTGCCTCGTCAAACATATACCCGGTACCGTCACGTACCGGGTAGATTCTCACCCTCCACTACACGGCGATCTTGAGCGTTCGAGCCATTAGACCGCGTGCTCAATTTGAGTCGACTCCCTTGTTTCGACCCTAACGACTCAGGAACAGTTGAAGGTGTCGTTAGTCGGCTAGGCGTCGAACCTTCTGTTCGTGCGCCTTCCACAAACACACTCATTGCAAAGCTGAACATAGCCATCTGAGCCTTCAGAATAGGTCCGTTCAAAAACAAAAAAAAATATCTATATTCTACTAAATAATTTTAATTGAGCACTAACGGCACGTCCCCTCTTCGCACGGGTGAATATTTTAAATGTAGAATTCTAATGGTAAATTATTTTTTTTTAATTCAGCCCGTTTTGTTCAATTTGTCCCATTGGAAAGAGATATTTTTCCGCTATAAAAATTATGTTATAGCTTATAACCATTAGGGATAATATAGCATTTTAATGATAAAATAATTTTAGAAATAAGTTCATTACACATTGAGTTTCTTTGTCACATACATACAACATTTCGTCTACATAATATTAGTAAAGATTAACATTTTAATGTTGAATAAAACACTTGTACTGTTCCACTAATTTTAATTATTGTCGACCTGACCGGCTTCGCTTTACAGCATTTTCAAAGGTTAAAGCAAACACAGCTGTTCGTGTTTACGCTGCTTTAAGCATATTTTGGATAAAATATTAAGAATGTTTCGATTCGTCACCGATATAGTGCAGTCAATCTGTCGTAAAATAAATTGTTTCGGTGAAAAAATTAACCCAAGGGTAAGTCTTGTTTTGCCTGTTGTAAAATAACGTCACTAAGCTACATTGGCGATGGGCATGTTCAACTGAACATCGTCGTTGATAACGACAAGTTGGGTTAAGGTTAAAGGTTAAGGTCCTATGTCCCCTAGATGGGGCAGAGGGCGTCCACAGTGCGTCGCCAGCCTGGTCGGTCTTGAGCTTCGCGCTTGACTTCGCTCCAGGTCTTCCCGATTTTCTTCGCCTCTGCGATGATCGTCCGTCGCCAGGTCTGTCTAGGGCGGCCTCGCTTACGCTTTCCTTGGGGATTCCAGTCTAGGGTTGCCTTGGTATGTGTTCGGAGTCCCTTCGGAGCGTGTGGCCGATCCACTTCCATTTACGATGTTTAATTTGATGATCGATTGGAGTTTCATCGCAGCGTTCCCACAGGTCAAAGTTGGTGATTTTCTCGGGCCAGTAAATACCGAGAATACGACGAAGACAACGGTTGACTACCACCTGCAGCTTATGCGAGATGTCTTTAGTGACCTTCCACGTCTCGCTTAAATAAAGCAGCACGGTTTTAACATTTGATCGAAAGATTTTTAACTTGACCCTTCTAGTGAGCTTCCGTGACTGCCATATAGGGCGCAGCCATGCGAAGGTTGCTCTCGCCTTGGCGATTCTCGAAGTGATGTCCTCCTCGGTCCCCCCAGATTCCGACACTACACTTCCGAGGTATGTGAATTTGTGGACCTTCTCCACAGCCTCTGTGCCAATGAGCAATGGCAAAGAGCTCATCGCCCCGCACCTCATTTCCTTAGTCTTCCGGATGTTGATCCTTAGTCCCGTCTCTTCAGCCTCTCGTCGTAGGTCGTCCAGCTTGGCTTGCATGTCGGCGCGAGTGTGACTCAGCAGACATAGGTCATCGGCATAATCCAGGTCTTCCGGAACGCTGGATAATCCCCACTCTTTGCCGCGGAAATTTTATTGTCGTTATCCCCTGGAGATAACGACAAGTAAGTAATACAAAAAAATTGTTTATACAAAAGTTGTTGATATTAATGTAAGGCACAACTTTTCCATTAAAAGTTTTCCATTAAATGCGGCTTCAGCACAGATCCGTCCAAAAAAATGACACGAGTGCAATGCTGGTACTAAATACACTAGAGAAAAACTGTGAAAACGTTGTTGTCGTTTGCAAAGTAGGCGGAAAAATATAATTATTTACATCACATTAGAAACCTCAAAAATAACAGTATTTCTCCACTATTTAATGGATGTTAATATACATATAAACTTTTCTCTTCAATCAATCTATATATTAAAAAAAACCGCATCAAAATCCGTTGCGTAGTTTTAAGGATTTAAGCATACATAGGGATATAGGGACAGAGAAGCGACTTTGTCTTATACTATGTACTGACGATGCCGTACAAACAACATAAATAAACAATATAACAAGACTTATTAACATTTCCTGTCATGTTAATAATTAGAGATCGGATAATCGGATGCATATTTACCTAAAGTTAGTTTAAGACAAAGTATGGAAACGGCTTTTTATTGTTTTGTTAAATAAAAATCCCGGGATTGCGGAATTGGATAGCCGGATGTTTATTTATTTACCTAATTTAGTTTTTGACAAAGTATGGAACTGTCTTTTTATTTTATTTATATAAATAAAAATCCCGGAATTCCGGTACTGTAGAACATTTTGGTAATGCAAAACTAGTCGGTAATATGAGCTTATAATATCCTATTTAAAATGGGGCGTAAATATTTCCTCGGTTACTACAGTTTTAATCACTATCTATCAATAGTAGTCTGTACTTGCTCACAACTGCCGTCTCACTCACACTTATTAAATCGGAAGTTAACTCAGAGTGAGATACTAGACCATACTTACGCCCGGGCACCATTTCTGTTTTTTTTTTCAATTATTTAATTGATTATTGTCTTAGTCAAACTAGCTCACTACTTTCGTATAACACTCTTCATGTAATAAATCGTACATTTATAAATCGCACGGGGAACTGAAACTAAACTTCATGTAAATACGTATACTCGACGGATACGGAGTCTCGGTCTTTTGAAAATAAATACCACGTGCTAATTTAGTAATTTCCAAACAATATCACTACGTTAAATTTGCAGTCCCGTATTTTCCCGGGATTTTTATATAACAAAATGTATTTTAAAAAGCCGCTTCCATAATTTGTGAGCCAAAAATTAACTTTAGGTAAATATGCATCCGATTATCCGATCTCTATTAATAATATATACATACATAAATTTTCACTATCCGCTGTGAACAATTTTTATGTGGGATTTAACAAAAATTAAGCAGTTACATTTGAATTACTGATCGAAACAAACTCTTCGCTAATTTCCGCAGTTATTTCATCGTTTATTGTGTGAGATTAGGTATTAGGTATACGACCACTGCTCGAAAGACGCCTCCCCAAGTTCAGTGCAGAAAGTCGGAAGCGCCAGAATTTGTTTGTTACCAGAGAACACCGCAAGCAGACGAGGTTAGCATAGATTTCATCGGGTGCAGTTCGTAACACCACTTCTGACATGAAACCGGGGAATCGAATACTATAATCTAATCGAATACTATAAGGGAATCGAATACTATAATCTATTCTTAACAATTTAAAAGTAAGGGTAATTTTTAAGAAAATAACAACCGAAACAACCTATATACGATTTACCGAACTGAAATCAATTAGAACACGGAATGGTTAATTATCTATAGGACACCAATCGCACGTCCGTTGCGCACGAACCCGTAGCAAAGAGTGGCGGTCGAGGCGAGCTGTTGTCTGGCGGGGCTTGCAATTGCGCCACCGGTTGTGACGTCACTGAGTAGAGGGGCCGGGCAATGGAGAATTCTCTAACACACGCCTCTCCTGACAGCTGAACGTCCTCGTCAGCCAGGTTCTCTCCGGTCTGGGCATCTCTGTTCACCGCAGCCTGGTCTTCTTGTTCCATTGTTTATTTATTTTTTTTTGTTTACTTTGTAGCCCATCCACTCTAACCAGATCGCAAGCGTATCGGAGCGTAGAACAAGCCGCATTATCGAGGCGCGCGCGCGGGGTTCGCCACAATATCGGGGCAAAACAATAGCCACGATGTCGGGGCGAAACAATAGCCACAATGTCGGGGCAAAACAATAGCCACAATGTCGGGGCAAAACAATAGCCACAATGTCGGGGCGAAACAATAGCCACAATGTCGGGGCTAAACAATAGCCACAATGTCGGGGCTAAACTATGACCACAATGTCGGGGCGAAACAATAGCCACAATGTCGGGGCTAAACAATAGCCACAATGTCGGGGCTAAACTATGGCCACAATGTCGGGGCGAAACAATAGCCACAATGTCGGGGCTAAACAATAGCCACAATGTCGGGGCTAAACTATGGCCACAATGTCGGGGCGAAACAATAGCCACAATGTCGGGGCTAAACAATAGCCACAATGTCGGGGCTAAACTATGGCCACAATATCGGGGCGAAACAATAGCCACAATGTCGGGGCTAAACAATAGCCACAATGTCGGGGCTAAACTATGGCCACAATGTCGCCAGCGCAGGCCAGCGCGTGCAGCAGCTGGTCGCGCTGCGCGGCCACGTTGTTGCGCCAGCACGAAGCGCCAGTGCCGCACGTCGCCGCGCCACTGAATCATATGTTCTGCGGCCGTTTGCGTCAACAACTATAAGAACATGGCGGTAGCCATTCGATTCCGGCAATGGACCCAAAACGTCCATATGAGGGGTATCAAACGGTGCATCAGTTAGGGCCTTTACTTTAGCATGGCTCGGTCTAACCTGACCTTCGCTTATGCTTCTGCCAAGGTATTCAATTTTCGCACACAGAAAGCACACCTTTTTAAATTAATCGAAAAGCCCACAATTCAATTGATAGCGTCACGTATGCTTTCAAGTTCCTGACTACCCAAGCCCTTAAGTACGCGGAAAGCAGGTTTACGTACACAATTGAAATGCCTAAGTAAATTAGACGAAATAAGCGATATGGTCGAGCCACTATCGATTAAAACATCAACAGGTACCCCCTGTATAACGGCTACAACTCCATCACTACTGAGGGTAGATTCATTTTCGCGACAAAAATTCACGTTATTTTTATTATGGACCTCAGATCAGATCAGAGATTTTTGTTTAGCAAAACATGTGTCAACTTTGTGACCAATCTTTTTGCAAAAAGAACAAGGTTCAGACTTAGTCGGCACAAAGACAGGTTTGGAATTTGAACTGGCACTAGTATTGGCGGTAGTTTCATTCGCTACTCTCTTAGTACAATTAGCTTGCCTATGCCCCGATAACCCACACGTAAAACACTTGCCGTCCTCAAACTTACCTTTTCTCGGAGTAAAATTAGAAATCGACTTACTCTTCGAATAATGAGTTAGGTGAGCATTAGTACGCAGTACACTTTTATTTGCGTTCGGTTTTACGTAAACAGAGAAAAACTCGACCAAGTCATTGGGCAAAAGCTTAGCGTTTGTAGCCGACGCCCGTATTTGCGGGTCTGTTACACCACGTATTACTATTGCTGAAATCAATTAATCAGAAAGACCCCGCACTATACGCAATCGCAGCAGTGAGCGACGAGCATAATCGGCATAAGTAGGGCAATTGTCCGAGTTTGTACTCATTACTTCGAACAAAATGTTAGCGATATCCGGAGTCTGGGACACAAAGGCTTAAACTCCTTTTTAAAGTTGGTCCAAGTGCGTTCGCTCGTCACCCACTCGTTCAACCACGTACGTGCATCGCCCCTTAAATAGTTACCTATACGAGATAGACACTCATGATCGCTCCAATTGTTTAATTGCTTTGCGCGATCTACCTCCTCACACCAAGTCTCGATATTATGTAAACTGGGGTCAAAGTCCGAGCCTCCAATACTCTGAGGCGGGCGAGCATCGCGTCCATCTCGCGCCGCAGCCGACTGTCGAGGATCGGGGTGCGGTTACGGCGCGAAACGTGACGTGGCTTGCGACTCCTGCTACGAGTAGTCTCACGTCTTTCACTATCCACCATTTCTGCAATAAAATTCAACCAACACCAAAAACCAGATAGAATCACGCAGATCCTATCCCGCTTCTGATCTTAACAATTTAAAAGTAAGGGTAATTTTTAAGAAAATAACAACCGAAACAACCTATATACGATTTACCGAACTGAAATCAATTAGAACACGGAATGGTTAATTATCTATAGGACACCAATCGCACGTCCGTTGCGCACGAACCCGTAGCAAAGAGTGGCGGTCGAGGCGAGCTGTTGTCTGGCGGGGCTTGCAATTGCGCCACCGGTTGTGACGTCACTGAGTAGAGGGACCGGGCAATGGAGAATTCTCTAACACTATAATATAATCTGTGAGGTATATGGCAGAAAATTGTCTTATAACTAAATAGTACTACTTACAGTTACTATTATAGGTGGGATTTGACAAGGGTCAGTTTGTTATCGTCTGACATGAAACCATAAAAGATTGTGTGTCATTATATAATTTTTAGGACTCATCTAGTAACTAGATTTTGTGTGTCGTGATATCCTTTTTTCCATGCATGGAGTAACTAGATTTTGTGTGTCATGATATCCTTTTTGGCACGCATCGATAAACTAGATTTTGTTTGTCATGATATTATTTTTGGTACGCATCGAGTAACCAGATTTTGTGTGTCATGATATCCTTTACTTTAATATTGTTGTAATTTTATTACCCGTTGTTTTCATTTGTTTTAGTTTGTTTATTTACTGACTCTCAATTCCCACAGGACAAGCACAGGCTAGTGTGGGAGTTTTCGACTAATAAAAATTTGAAAATAAAGTATTATTATTACAATTTTGATTCTCATTCTGTATGGAATCCTCTATGAGCCTATTCCTCTCAATGGAATCTGAATTTGTGCTACTCAACAGTTATGCTACCTCGTTGTTTATTGCAATATGAGCGTCACGTCATGCAACCTCAAAATATATTTACTTACAAACTTACTGAGAAAACTTACTTTATTACACTCTTGACGTCACAAAAGGTTCGCTCCATTAGTTTGATAACTTTACAGCGAATGTTATTCGCATCTGGCATCTACTAACCGTTTCCATCGCAACCACTTCATTAAAGTGACGAAAGGCAACTTAGGAGCATATATATATATGTATATATTAAGTAGCTATTACTTATAACGTCTCTGGACATTTGTTCAATTTCGGATAAGATTTATTATGTAACTACTCGTTGAGGAGCACTATTGTAATAACGAGGAAAGTTTGAAGCTTTCGTAGAAAATTATACACGAAAAGGATAAAGCAGTGCCTTATGCCAAGGATGGCATCTGGAATGTAGAGCATAATGATGAATACTAAATTAAATGTCAAGTGCAGCGAGCGATTTTAAAAATTCTAAATGAAGCGAGCGATTCAAGCCATCCTGAATGAAGATACTTTAATCTCCGAAAAATTTCTTCCCTTTTATCACTGCAAAGTAAAGGTTGTAATAAATAAAATTCGCAAACAATAATGAATACAGTTCAATGGTTATAATTAATTCTAACAGATTCTAAAGTATTCTTATGCAGTCTAATTCTTATAATGCATTTTGAATAATTCTAATGCATTGTACATTATGTTTCCTTGATGTGTCAAATTTTAAAGGGAGCAACGCCATGTTTTATTAGAAAATAAACTTTCCATAGTTTCTTAATTTCAATTTCAATTACTTCACTCCTTAGGGCTTAAAATCTTGCTTTATACGAGTACAGAGATGAATATAATACGTGCTTTGTGTTCAGAAGGAGTATAAAATAAATGTAAAATAAGGTATTTCACATTCAGCATTTTCTCAGTAGAAAAAGTATTCTAACGTTTGAGATAGCGCTAGCTTGAATTTTTTTTTAATATTTTTCTCCATTATTTAAAAGAATGTTGGTTACAATTATATACACATAATTTAAAGAAATTAGAATACAAAATTTTGCGCTATAGAAAACATATATTGTTGCATTACTTTCTAACTGTAAAGTTTTCGTTGCAAGTAAAATCTAATAGAATATTTTAAACTAAAAATCTCAAAAAGTACCTGCTTGTTGTTTTACGTCAGAATTTCGCACATTATTGACTAGAGCTTTATGACAGCTAATTTTCTCGCCTTCAAAACTATCTTATTACCTAGTTATTAGAGGTCTATTTACGTGTACCTAAATTCGTAAAGTATGCTCTCTTGGTTATGAGAAGTCTGCGGATTGGATTGGATGGAAGGGTGAATTGGATTGGATGAAAAATACGCAGTAAGCCAAAGTTGCTCCGATCTGAATTGATAGTACTTACTCGTGGCAAAGCAGAAGGCTGCCGAGTAGGCGATTACGGGGGTTGCAACGGCGTAGATGACACCGCTAAAAGGGGTTGAAAATCCTGCTTGTTTGCGGGGGTGGCTAGGACGCACTAGGTCTGTGATGCGCTCACTAGGAATAAAATATAATTGTCAAATATCTGAGCGCTTGAGTTTTATTCCTCTTTTGAGCGACCGCAGTACCTACTGGAACTAATATCCGCCTAAAGTAAATACCAAAACCCAAATTCGCCGGAGTTAAACATAAAGTTTGAAATTAAATAGATAGCCGAAACCTTTTACATCTGAAAACAATTGTACAAAACAGAGTCACTTTTAATTACAACTGCCGACGTAAAGTTCTCCGTTTTCAGCCTAAATGATCAGTTCTGGAGAGGCTGAGAAATCAGTTAATTCAGAAATAATTGGCCTTGCTGACTGCCGGCTTAATTGCCCATTGTAGCCTAATTTGTTCGTGTCACCACACCCCCGGGGCTCCGCTGGACGTTAGGTAGGGTCACAACTGCTGTAAACTGGATTTATTTATCTATTAGCTATAAAATTGTGACTTTGTACTCGTATTTATACCGAACTAATCAAAAGCCAATATAAATAAAATGTCATTATCATTATTTTCCATCAACCCCCTATTTTATTTTACCTCATGAGTAACATTTTTACAAACTTTGAATGTCATATTAAATAATAACTAATCAATAACTTAAAAAATGATTTTCAGGTTTCCATATTAAAAGATTGACGACACTTTTATATGGGCTTTCATCCCCTCTTTTCAATCACTAACAACCCTTTTTTCCTATTTCTTTTCGCAGACCTATCTTTCCTATATCTTATCTCTGTACCAAATTTCATTTAAAACATACATACATATATGTCACGCCTTGTTCCCAATGGGGTAGGCAGAGACCACCTCTCTCCACTTGCTACGATCCTGGCACACATTTAAAAGAGTTCAGTAATTTTAGTGTGAAAAAATACCACATAGACAGACAGACTTACTTTGGTATTTACAATGTTACTAAGGATATCGTTTGGGGTTCCTAAGGTTTTCGAGTTAAAGAGGGTGATGTGGCATCGTGAGACATTAAACATATTAGTTTTAAGAATTACTCGGCGACTTATTCGGTTTACTCGAAGTTATTCGGCGCCTATTTTTGGAAGATAAAAAAGGAATAGTAAAATAAGTGAATTGAAAACAAAACCCGACATTAAAAATACTTTTTTGTTAAGGATATCCGAAAAAAAAAGCCGCCAAATGCGAATCGGACTTAATTTCGATTTGATTTAAAATCGTCAAAACTCGCGCACATAGAGTTCCATACCATTATCTATACAAAAATAGACATTATATTTTTTTTTCAGTTCTTTAGTTTAAGTGTCGGTACCTGCTTAAAAATATTTATTTAAATTATTTATTTTTAAAGTAAATATATAACCAAATATTCTGTTAATATTTCAAGCGTCAACTTAGTATTGTAAATAATATCGAGCTTAAAATAAAAATGCGGTCCGTAACCCACTATCAAAATTAAGTACACTATTTTACACAATCATAAAATTTAATGACGCAGTTAATTTCATATACACATCAAGAATAACAGAATTCAGGGTCCATAGTACGACAGAATAGTTGCTTTTGGTACCCAATCTTATGTCCTCCAAATACATAAAACACACGCAAATTATTCACTTCACAATCGCACCGCACATTTTTACGAACGAGAAAAGTTAAAAGCTGCTTACTTAACCCCGTTTAATATTAAAGAAAACTTAATTTTCTCAGCGCAACCCGCGAACAAATTCAGCGAGATCCCGGCCGTTGCCAGGGCAATATTTAGGCTTAAGTAGGACTTTATTCCGTTAAAATATGCCTGGATCTAGAATATCAGGGTATATTCCTTTGTAGATATAATTACGGTCTGTTTATAGAACGTCTTCGTTTATATTATTTTAGATTGGAAATCTAATGTACGATTATTGTCTGCTTAAGACAACGGTCCGTAATACGATTGCGTTCATTCTATACTCTGTCCATTATATTATTTTCTTTTTGACAGTTTAAGATATTTTGAAATCAGTGATGAACTCGCAAGTTACCGATTCGATTAAAACAGAATATCGATTTTATTTAAGAAGAACTTTTAATCGATTTAATGCAGCGATATTATTTTTATTATAAATATTAAATTCGTTTATCTGGTTTTTTCAAATACATGAAATAAATTGTCATATATTGTCTATGGGGTTGTCTAGGCAACGGGAGTTGTGAGGAGTGACGTTAGATTGTATGTGTCATTAAATACGGCTACGCCGTTTGGTTGTCATTTGCCATACAACGCTTGTATCACATTCATTGCTTTCATTGTGTATTGTTTTACAATATAATAAGTTGAGTTGAGTATTTATATTCCTCCTTATCAATACGTACAGTCTACAGTAGAGCTTAATTAAGTTCTCAATATGCCGAAAGGAACTGTGTTAAAAGGGCAATCGAGGGAGTTTGTGAGACGCCTTCATGAATACTTTGAGAAGGAATGTCAAAATGGTGAACCGCTACTACCAATATCGCAGGTTCGCAACCGTGTTGCTGCCGCCTTAGGAATTAGTATTCCAACAGTCACAAAAATTGCTAAAGAAGCCTACGGCAGTAGTGGTATGCAGAGTAATAAACTGTCTTCACCGAAAAAAAGCTCCGACTCTGTAAAGTTACAAACATTGATGATTTCGATGCCGATGCTATTCGTCGACATATATACGCGTACTATCAACGTAAAGAAATCCCAACTGTAAGAAGAATGGTAATTTCACTGAGAGACAGTGGTTTGTACCGTGGCCAAAAATCTTCGCTAGGTAAAGTGCTAAGACTGGCCGACATGTACGCGGCGACGTATGCGTCGCGGCGTGTCGGCCGGGGGGGCGATGGGGGGAGCGCCCTGGAACCCGCGCACGAAGTGCCTAAGCGGGAGTGGCACCGACGGATTGTGGCGGCCTGGCGTGCGCAGCTCGAATTACGGATCTGCGCGCGCCAGCGGGCCGTCGGTGCCGTACTCCCGCACCTCGAAGCTTGGCTCAACGGGAAGGAGGAGGTCACCTACCGATTGACTCAGATACTCACCGGGCACGGCTGCTTCGGTGAGTATCTGTGTCGAATAGGACGGGAGGGATCGACACATTGTCACCACTGCGCATCCGACCTCGACTCGGCCCAGCACACGCTGGCGGAGTGCCCCGCGTGGGCCTCCGAGCGCCGAGTCATGGTCGCAGAGATCGGGCGAGATCTGTCTCCGCCGGCATTGATTGCGGCAATGCTGGCGGACGAGGGAGGTTGGAGGGCTGTGGCCTCCTTCTGTGAAGCAGTAATGCTCCAGAAGGAGGCCGCCGAGCGGGGTCGGGAGATGGCCGATCCCGCTCGAAGGAGGCGGCGCCGGGCTCGGTAGCACAGCTGCGGCGCCGCCGCGGGTCGCCGGCGGGCGCGAGGAAGTCGCGACCGCTACGGCGACCCGGGATGGACCACGCCCCTTCCGTGGCCGGGGGCGTCGTCGGTGGAGGGACCGGGGGAGGTGGTAGCTTCCCCCGAGGAGGGCTCCCCTCTAGAGAGGGGAGCGGAGGCTGGGGGTTCCCGGAAGTGGCCTTTGTGTTCCCGGGGGCTCCCTACATGCCTGAGGAAGGCCATCCCTGAGGTTTTTAGTGGGTAGGCCTCCCCCTTCTGGGGAGGAGAGCCCCACATAACCCCGGCTCGCCACAGCCGGGGTATGCAATTTAATGTATTTTCCTCAGGGGAAAAAAAAAAAAAAAAAAAAAAAAAAAAAAAAGGTAAAGTGCTAAGAAAAATTGGATTTTTTTACAGAAAGTCTGATAAGAGAAAAATTTTATTGGAACGCCATGATATAGCGCTGGCTCGCTGTGATTTTCTAAGGAAAGCTAAACAAATCGAAGACTGGTCGAATGTGGTTTTCACTGACGAAACTTGGCTCAATGCTAATCATACAATATCGAGATCGTGGACTGACGACACTGCAGCATCTACTTCGGCTGTGCCTATAGGCAAGGGCGAACGCCTTATAGTTTGCCACGCAGGCAGTGCAAAAGGATTTGTAACAGATGCTTTGCTAACTTTTAAATCCAAAAAATCTGGTGACTATCACGAAGAGATGAATGCAGAAGTATATGAAAGTTGGTTTAGGGAAATGTTGACGCTACTAGAAGAACCTTCAATTATATTTATAGACAACGCGCCCTATCATTCGCGGCAAATAAATAAAACGCCAACGCAAAGCAGTACCAAAGACCAAATTGTTAACTGGCTTCGTGATAATGGTGAGGATGTGACTGATACATTGTTGAAAGCGGAGCTGATAAGAATTTTAAATTCGAAACGTATACCTAAAAGATACGTCGTCGATGAAATGGCTGCGGAATATGGACATACTGTCATTAGAATCCCACCGTATCACTGTCAGTATAATGCCATCGAATTGATATGGGCACAAATTAAAGGGAAGGCAGCAAGAAATAACACAACGCCGCCGTTTACAGCAAATAAAATGTTGCAGTTATTAACTAGCGCGTGTGGTGATGTGACGCCTGAAAACTGGGCGAGTGTTGTACAGAGGACAAAAAAATTAATAATGTCTGATTGGGATCGAGATGTTGCAATTGATAACATGATGGCACAAGAATTGGTTATTTATGTAACAGAGGACTCAACTGACGAGTCTAGTGTAATTTACGAAGAAGAATCTGATGAATCTATGTAATAAATAATGTAAATAAATTTACTTGTTTAATTTTTATTCATAATTCATAATTCTTGATTTAAACTTGACGTAGATGTTATTAACTACATATGCGTTTTAATATTAAAATTCACATACCTATAAATAATGTAAGGTAGCTGTCGAGAAGGAAATAAATAAATTTACAAATATTTGATTTGAAGACAATTTATCGATTTATCTGATTTCAAGAACTGCTTATTGTCTGTGGTAGTTTGTTATGCACAGAGCACTTCACTATGTGGGCGTTACCCGTCTAGAAAGTATATTATTACTGTAGTACTATAATTTGAAAATAAAAACAATATTTCATACGCGCGATCTGTAAAAAGAAAATAACATAATGGACAGAGTATAATTCTTGTTTCTTTAGTAGTTTTGCTTAAAACTGAAGACATACAAATTCAAATATTCGCGTTGCATTACATATATCAAACCGTTCCAACATACAGGCTACAAAAAACTAGGTTCGTGTATGTATAAGTGTATGTATAAATTTTTTATAACAAGATTCCACATAGTGTAGCTGAATTGTCTCTTCATAAGTTCAAGGTACATGTTAAAAAGACGCTAATGAGTAAGGGCAATGATTATTTAAATGATGCCAATGCTTGGTGTTGATTTGAGGATACATTCTAAAGTGTAAATATTTGTTTTCCCGTATAATTTGTATACACATATGTACATTGTATGATAACGACATAATTTATTGTAAATGTTGTTATTACTTTTGATAAAGCTGATATGTTTCTTGCGCCCATTCTTCTTGTCAGCTAAAAATACGTCCTGAATGGATTAGTAGGAAAAAAAATTTGGACGATTCCAAAGAGCTTTCTATAAAGTAATATTTGAATAAAGTTATTTTTGATTTTGAAAAGATTAATGTTGTAGTTTTATTTAATCAGTTGTGTGCTATTGAGTTGCAGGGTGTCACGTAGCGGAAGGCTACGGAGCAAAATAGGATAAGGATAATAAGAAAAAGATAAATACAAGAGACTAATATATCAAAAAGAATTATTAAAACAGCACGGCCCAAACTTAAGAAATAAATTAAAATTACTAACAACAATAATTAAATGGTAGAGAAGGGAAAAAGGAAGGCGGTACCAGGTTCTAGGCAGACCAAGTATCGGTAGGCTGGCAAGTATACAGCAGCAGGCAGGCAGGTATTCAGCGGCAGGCTGGCAGGTATTCCGCAGCAGGCTGGTAGACACACAGCAGCAGGTGGGCAGGTGTGCAGCGGCGAGCTGGCAGGTATTCAACGGCAGTGCTGTGGGGGAGTACCCCCAGTGTATCCTACATACAAGTTGGGTGTAGCGAGCACTTTCCTAGGGCAACCCATGCCGACTATCTAGAGGTATTCAATATTCCCATACTTGAACTCTATACATGCATGACACGATTTATTATAGAAATTCAGATGCGTAGATTGCACGAGCGTAGCTTCAAAACTAGCAAATGGGCAGATTTGCATTAAAAGATAACAATTTACTTATAATTGCGAGACCTGAGAAAATTCTAGAACATTCTAATAGTATAGACGTTAGAAGATTAACACTTTACATATAATTGCAAGTTCCGAGAAATTTCCAGAATATTCTAATAGTGTAGACGTTACAAGGGTTACATCCGTTTTAGGTCTTCGTGAATTATATGGTTGATAGACTGTATTGGTACTCGATATGAAATAACGAACTTTAGAGCGTTGATTGAAAACATTCGACTCGATTATTGTGACATTAAGTTAATTCGTTATAATAAGTACAGCAGGAAAAGTAAGTTATTCGATTAGTGTCATCCAGTAGAAGAGTGTTATTAGTGCGGTTCCTCCCTAACAAAATATCTGTGTTTATGATCGGAAACATATATAATGGAGAAATTTCGAATAAGTAAAATTCTAATTAAATATGATGTGAAAGTAAAGTTTATCTAGTTTTGAATATTTACCGACTGTTACAAATGTCATGAAATAATATTTTGTGGTGTATGATATCACAAGAGATATCAATAGAATAAATTTTAGCGCTAATCAAGCTATTTTTATGTCCCTTACAAAATTTTTCGTTAGTATCGACAACCCTACATCAACGTACAAGGAATACTATTCAGCATCGTACGAGTATGAAGCTCTCATGCGTCTACAAGATTTTTTTTTGTGTCTGTAAGTGACTAGGGGTGTCATTCAAAAGTTTTTGCTGTCAGTTTGAAACGATTAACGTGAAAAATATTCAGTTTTCAGATCTAACACAAGCACCTAAGGTCTATGTAATATCTAACTCCCATACCCCTTAAATTTTATTTCGCTGACCTTGAACCACCCAGTCTTGTTGTCAATATTGTAACAAGGAATTTTTATTTGCAGTAAATAACATTACATTATTATTACAAAGAATTGATTGAAGGTTTGATTCTCGAAGTCAGGTGGACTAAACCGTTGTGTTATGATTTTTTTTAATTAGCGAATTTTACTACTTTAATATACCATTCCCTTAGTTAATTTTATAAAACACAACCTGGTAACACCATTCGTTACATTTGTTGTGGAGGAAGGGAGCAACGGCAGTCACTTCTTGTTGAATCGTCGTAACGAATAGTCGCTTAAATAAGTCCTGACATAAGTGGTAACGCTGTCGGAAATTAAGTTGAATTTAGAAAATTATATTTCAATTGTAAAATCAGACCTGAGTTTTATTAATATCGTGAAAGTTGGATCACACAATATGTCACAAAATTTACGAATTATTTTACTAAATTTGAACTCTTATTAGTAAAACATATTAATTACTTAAACATTTGCATTTAGAATTAGTAATATATTTGGTGAGACTAAATGTTGATGTGCAATTATTAACAGCGTTTCTTAGTAATAAAGTATGTTTTTATGTTTTTTAAAACGTCGCCCCCCACTTGCATTTTTATCCTGTGTCGTGGGTGCATCAAACACCTAGACCGGCACATTTTCTTGTAGGTTATACAATTGGCCGATTAATCAACCACTGCGCTAAACGTGTCTAATATTTTTTATTAGTACAAAAACGTAAACTAAGCAAAAACCTACTTCTACAAAAAAAGTTACTTCTTAATAATTCGTCATCATGAAAAAACAATACTTCTGAAACACATTAGAATCGGTGTAGTTAACGTAAGACATTATAAGTTTAGTACATAAAGGAGTTTAATGGCTAGATCATTCGGACCCCTAACTTAGAAGTTTAGATGCTTTCAGACTCGAAAGTAATGGTTATTTGATGACTGCCGCATTCTTGATGCAAGATTGATGCTTCTGGGAATACCTAATGCCACTGTGATGCGAGAATTAATCCTTTGGAGTAAACTTTACGTTATGTTTGTTGGAATCTATCTTTGTTCTTCTGAAATGCAATGGCATTTATTAAAAAGTTAGAGAGATACAATGATTGTATCTGATAGTAAGTTTACAAGGTCAGAAATAAAATTTTATAAAATTTACAAGCTTAAGAAGAAATAACAAAAGCAACGTCCCAACCAAGAAGTTTAGAAACTTAGCTCAAACTTGTTTAACTGATGATTTATTTTGAAAAATTACATGAATAATAAGTATTTGTATATTTAACTATGTTCTTCTCCGGTTCTTAAATAGTACTTATAATTAACATTCATCAAAATCGGTTAAGTATTTCTTGAGCTTATACATACGAAAACTTTTGTCCCCAATTTTTACCCCCTTTAGAGAAATAAATTTATAATTACTAACTTTAAGTCATATTTATTTATATCTAATTTAAGCGAATTAAACAAAATAACATTCCTAAAAAATACGTATTTTCTACAACTTCTATCGCCAATTTCAACCCATTACGACCATTTTACATTAAAAAGTAGCCTACGTGCTTTATTTGATTTTGATATCAATCTTTTAAACCGAATGTTCACATTACTATTAGTAATTTTTTATTTAAGTTGGTTGTACGTAGTTTACTATTGTATAATATTCTTTCCAACGAAATTAAAAAAAAATTTAAAGGGGTAGACCCAGTACCAACTATCGACAAGATATTACAGTACCTTCTAAAAGACCCCAGAAGGTGTACAAGTACTACCCTCTACTGAACTGCGTTGCGATTGTATTGGTCATGAAAACATTTTTATGGATTCTAGAAATAAGTGTAAATTTAATAATTGCAGGAAACATACCTCTTGGTTCTGTAAAAAGTGTAAAGTGTCGTTATGCGATAATAAAAAAAACCAATGTTTCGCAATATTTCATGCATAGGTATATCTGATGTCTTTATGGCCTTAATGCCGGAAGTATCAAAATTGTTACCTATTTTATTTCTAAATAAATATTGTGATTTTTTATCTATTTTTCCCTTCATCTAGACCCTCAAGCAAACACAGTAATATAAATTAAATCACTTTCGTAAATCAGGCTACTAAGTGTAAAATGGCAGCAAGGTATAGAAAGAATAAAAGAAAAATAGAAAGAAAGAAAGAAAATATATAATTTATTCAGAATGACACACACCATTAATAATCCATATAATAAAACATAAAAATTTTCTTATCACCATGATGTCGGGGAGTCACAGATCCCCCGATGTTGGTCTTTCGTAGACGACCCTTCTGAGGCATTGCTATTTATTTATTAAGAGATAAGAAACAATTACAATATATAAAGTATAATTTAGTTTACTATATCTATGCATGCCAATACTGCAACCAACAACGTTATCCAGAGAATTAAAAAAAAAGAATGACTGAAGTATCAAAATTGATACCTGTTTTCTTTTCTCTCTCTAGACCCTTAAGCAAACACAGTAAAATTAAACACTTCCGTAAATCAGACTACTGAGCATTGAGCTCTAGACTGTCTGGGTCATTTATAATAAGCGCAGTGGTTTTAGCGATAAAGTACGGCAGACAGACAGATTCGCAATTACAATATTAATATCTGAAGAGTAAGTATTATATACGATTTTAAAGACTTTGTATTTTTACTCGGCTGCCGAATATACTTTTTTCCAACGTCTAGTAACTTGCTTGTAACTTGCTAGAGCTTGTTTTAAACTTTTTAGTAATATTTTTACTTTGCAGTTTTATTATTGCAGTCAGGTGTTTGTTTTTAAAATATTTTTTTCATGTGCATTGAATGATTTAATATTATTGTACTGGAAGCTTTTATTAGAATAAATAAGCAAATGGATTGGAATTAACTTATTTATTCAGGATCCAATTAATTTGGTACACAAAACCATGGGTTGCTCGTAGTTGTAAAATAATAATTGTTTTCCGTAAAAAGTGACCATAGATAAAATATCTGTCACAATTATATTCATGGTCCAAACTAAAACCAAAGAAAATGTGTATTCCACAAAAAAGTACTAAGGGAATTTATTTGTGGAATATTTCTTTTAACCAGGTCTGGCAAAGCCCAGCAACGAGCGTTTAAAACTAATGTCAAGTTACAATTCACTGAATTGCTTTGGGGTGAGCTTAAACGTACAGCTTTAGTTTAGTACAGTTTTGTTTACGTAATAGCTTAGTATACATTTTCAAAGCCTTAATTTTATCAGAATATTAAGATTAATACACAAATATATACCGTTTGGCCATAAACGAACTAAAATACACAAACTCCATTGAAAGATAATACAATATTTTCGTTTCACGCGGAGAATTATTTATGGAATAAAAAAATTAGTTTGCGGTATTCACTGTATTTACACACATCGGCGCCCATTTCAATCAACATCTCGCTACGGCGCCTCTAAAATTGTATCACAAAAACCGCCCGCCCTTAACTCCGGTGGGAAATAATAAAAAAGGCTATTACTCATCTTTGTCAAAGGGATGCGCATAGTAAAGTTATACTAGTGACTTTTTTATATCATTAGTTTTTTACTTGCGTCATTAAATAACGACTCAACAGATAGTTTGATGAATCACATGTTATTAAATTTTTCACGTACATCAATATTTCAAGTTAATAGAACTAATTATACAAGTCGGTACTGACTATTTACACTGTCCGACCTTTAACGCTTCTAAGAAAATAATGAAATAATTTTGTAAGAACTCTTATAACGTAAACTATTTATTTTTAGACTTCATTGCGGATGTCGCCACATAATTGTTTCTGCCTACTTTCCGTTATTTAAATACAGTCAAATAAAGTCCTCTCGTGTAAATAATGTTATGAAAAATCACTATAAAATAAACTATTTTTTATAAATATTGCGTCTAATTATTACCTATTTTAACAATAAATGAAAATTTTAAAGATCCTTTTTATTTACGACGTATGTCGCCCCATCTTCAACATCGTATCATACGTCTCAGAAGTATTAGTCCAAGAGCTAGTGAACCCTGGGAGTAACGGTCTCCCTGTAAGGTTAGAAATTTTTATACTGACGATTTATGGCATGCTAAGAGCAATAGCCATGACCTGGCAGGCGTCAGCCGTGCACGTCATCAGCCCCTTTATTTTTCGAACTGTTAAGTAAATGGGGTTTCAAAACTTGTTCCTGTAAGTTTGAAAATTTAATAGAATAAAGTTTATTTATTATACATCTTAAAAAAAAATTGACAGGCGATTACAATAAGCAGAAGTATACGACAGGTCAATTAGAAAACGCACAGTTGATGACGTAAAATAAACTTTATCCTGTATACCTGAAATTTTTATATGTTTTCAAATAGACTTCTTAGAGTAAGTATGTACAATGCCAGGCGGTTTTGAACAGCATAAGACCTTGACAGGCGAGGGGACAGCTGCTAAGGGCGTGCGAGTGAGAGGTGTTGCGTGAATGCCATTAGTGCGAGTGAGACCATTTATTTAATACAAAGGGACGTATACCTAGTCTCGAGCAGGTATACGTCCCTTCGTATTAGATAAATGGTAAAAGAATTTCGTCAGTTGTGCCAACGATTTTGACTAGTGTGGATGCTTTGAGCTATAACATTCCTAACGTTAAGTGATTTCGAATTTTTAAAAAAATCAAACTTCATATTGTTATCAATTGTGCAGTGATATTGTGTAATAAGATTTCTTTTTAGGGTTCCGTAGCCGAATAGCAAAAAACGGAACCCTTATGGATTCGTCATGTCTGTCCGTCCGTCTGTCCGTTTGTCCGTCCGTATGACACAGCCACTTTTTTCCGTAACTATTTGAGCTATACTGTGGACACTTGGTAAGTAGATTTATTCGGTGAACCGCATTAAGATTTTAATACGAAAAATTGAAAAAAAAAATTTTTGGACTTCCCCATACTTAGAACTAAAACTCAAAGTGAAAAAATGTGTGCCCCTCCCCCCCTCCCTCCCCCCAATTTACAGTTGGATTCTCTTAAGTCTCACCAAAGGTGTGCTTTTCGTATCGCCAGTCATAACAATAGGTCTCAGACCTTGGAACAGCGGAACTCGCCAAAGTTTGAAGAACTTTGGGAAGTCGCCAAAGTGAAGTGTTTTCCCACAGTTGTATTATACAAAACAAACGTCACAGGCAAATTCAAAGGAAATCTGATTCTATACATCCAAATCTAAGAATACATTAATAAATTAAGTTTATATATTTTATGAACTATACAAAACATGTTAATTTCCATTAACAATAATATTTGTACTGTATTGATATATGCTGTAGTTATTATTTAAAGACTTCATTCTGCAGCAGTGTATTTGATGTAATTGTAATACATCAAATCATTTTTGTAAATCGAAATATTAATTTACACTTACCATATTAAAAAAAAACATTTTTAATTTAAAGAGAGATAAATTAAAAGTTTTGTGACTAATCAGGAACTTAGTTCTAAGTATTTTGATAAATTTAATAATAAATTTCTAAATTCTAAAATCTTTACTCATCAAAATATAATCAAACTATGTTAATTATTAATTCACAAAATAATGACAATTAACGGAAGATAAATGATAATCATAACACTACTTTTAATTTAATTAGCGACTACAGCGCTTTCAGATTCATTTTATCATGACTAAGGATTGTTTTCTAAAATCAAACTCAAACCCACACACTATTTGAGTTATACAAGTCTCATTTTGTAATACGAGTTCTAAAAATACATCTGTTTCAAATTTATTTTGAATCCGTTCAGACGTTTCCATGTACACTACTTTGTATAAATAATAAATGTATAATTAATAAACGTTTGCAGACAATACAACATTTTAAATCAGGAAAATGAGGCGTATGTAAGATAAAGAAGTCGAAAAATTCAGATTTCCTTAAAAGAGTGACTCATCCCAAAAGTAATTTGCTAATTTGAACATTTATTATTATAAGTAGTTAATAATCACCGACATCGTAAAAAAACACAAGTAAAACCTGTTATACTACCTTACTTTGTACTGTGTCAATGTTAGCAGGTATCTGATTATGTAGCCTCCTATTAATCTTCTTGGGAGCGTCTCAGAAATATCTCGTAGTGTAATGCTACAATTTTCGCAATTACATTCATATAGATACATATTCAAAAAAAAATGATATGAATGACTCTCATTTTGGAATATTATAGTACATTAGCACCCCATGTGTTTTGATTAATAATATCAATATTTCAATTGATTACTACAGTCATATTTTTTATTCAATAAATTTTAACATGGTGTTTTTTTAGTTTTTTAACCTATAATTTATTATATGTATACAACGTTTACAGTTTTTCTGTAGTGTATTCAGCCAGTTAACAATTCACAAAATACCACCACTAGTACCAACCCGCAAGCCTGTGTGTTATTCTGATGTAACAGCTTTATTACATAGTATATAACAAAGTCGCTTCCAGGTGTCTGTATGTATGTATGTAGCTATGTATGCTTAAATCTTTAAAACTACGCAACGGATTTTAATGCGGTTTTCTTTAATAAATAGGTATATTCAAGAGGAAGGTTTATATGTATAAAACATGCACAATGTAGTAGTGGAACACTGACAATTTTTGAGATTTGTAATGTGATGTCGTAAATCAACTCACTTTTTTGCGCTTATATTGCAAACGCTGGCCAAACCCTACGAGATTGGTCAAAATGATGTACTACAGTATTGTACAACTTACAAAAGTCCACAAAAATGTCCGCGATGGTATATGTGTATCTCTCAAGAATAACCCACAATAACCGCTTTTTATCTTTTACTTTTTACTAGATGTAATGACTTATTTATGAAGCCATTTTAAATATGTATAACATTAATTATAATCCAAACAAACATGTTAGTAAGCTTGGACATTAAACCTAGATTAAATTTGTGTTTTACATCATGTAATTTCGATCAGTACTTTAGAAGATATCAAACGTGCAAACTTACGCTAAATCGAAAAACTATCATTGCGGCGATGGTAGGTACGGGGCGACCCGTAGCCCGCGGCGCGTGCGTGCCTATAAATAGCGCGTCGAAGGCAGCGTCACCCGTGCTTACCCGAGGAGCCTTATCCTAAAAGAGGAGGTAGACGAAGAAGCCACATAACCAACCTACCACCATCAGATAGTTGAGCGAAATATTATAACGCACCTGTCGAAGGTCGAACAGGAAGGAAGCTGAAGCCAAGGCGGTATAACCGCCGACCCAAAGCCGCAGTCGTTACGGTTGGCGAAATGAAACCACCGAAAAGGGGAAGAAACCCCTGAACGGTTACCGTCTCTCAAATTGTGACGAAGATAGTCCCAGACGTCACCCGTGCGAAGCCGGGGCGGGTCGCTAGTATTAAAGTATAATAAAAAAATCATTCCATAATTCTTACGTGAAAGAAAAACAAACATCCATCCTTACATACAAACTTTCGCGCTTATAATGTTAGTAAAGATAAGTGTCAAGTTACCAGGAAAAAATCTACCATCTATGCAAACGAAGTCACGGGCAACATCTAGTAGCCTATATAGTTGAGTCAGGAACAGGCGTCTTTATTCGCCGTTCAGCTCCACACAATGGCAGGTTTTGGAACAACGTCAACGAAGCGATAACCCAGTTTAATCCGCCGCAACAGCGTGCCTGAATATTGACGAGGGTCGATAATGCACGCATTATGGTTACGAAAATAATTTAATGCGTACATTGTTTTTATCGGATTGCGTTATTCTTGCCTTTACAACGGAAAATGTTGGAAATTCGCCATACATGACCTTTTGTGCATATACGAAGTTGTGACCCCAATCGAGACAAACCGATCGCTATGAAAATTTATGTGAATGTTTTGGGAAGAACTCTACTTCGTAACTTGATATCTTTATATCGCACTAGCGGCCCGCCCCGGCTTCGCACGAGTAGACATTACTCTTCGCAGCGTATGCGATGAAAGACATTTTATGGCAAATTTTTTTACACCTGTTGGTTTTGATAAGAATTTCTAAAGATTTCTATAGTAATCTAGTACTATAACTTATGTTACTCAGTGATAATGTAGCTTTCTAATGAAATAAGAATTATTAAAACCGCTCCAGTACTTTTGAGAGTTTATTCGTTACATACAAAAATACAAATCTTTCCTCATTATAATATTAGTGTAGATATATCTTTTATATCATATATATATATATATATATATATATATATATATATATATATATATATATATATATATATATATATATATATATATATATATATATATATATATATCATTTATATTATCGTTACTAGTATTAATATTCCCATCCTACCTTTTTTTTTGTTCCCCTGAGGAAAATGCATTAAATAGCATACCCTGGCTGTGGCGAGCCGGCGGTTATGTGGGGCTCTCCTCCCCAAAAGGGGGAGGTCTCCCCACTAAAAACCTCAGGGATGGCCTTCCTCAGGCATGTAGGGAGCCCCCGGGAACGCCAAGCTCGCGCGGCGGCAGCTAGGTAATATTAATATAAATTTATCTTTTATATAGTATTTGTATGAATCTTAAGATGTTCTTATTTAAAGTTTCTTGTTATTGGTATATTTATTTATTTTATTTCTTTATATTTATTTATTTGATCTAGTTTATAGCTAAGACTTGGTTAGTTAGTTATTCCTACATTATTACCTGCATGACATCTTACGTCATTGCTATCTGTGGTGGCAGTTGAAAACCAGTGCCAGATCTATCTTATGATCTGGCTCATGCGGAACTGGCCTCCCATTCTAACACGACCAACCTTAAATTTATAGGAAAATTTGTAATTGTGTTGTTTTTTGAATAATTTAATTTGTTAATTCTTTATTTTGTTATTTTTTTTTTTATATTGTTCATTAAGTGTAAGTTTCCTATTATGTGTGTTTTTTGTTTGAGTTAGAATAAAATTATCATTATTATTATTATTAAGCTACTTCCGGGAACCCCCAGCCTCCGTTCCCCCGCCGATACAGGGGACCCCTTCTCGGGGGAGGCTACTATACCTCCCCCGATCTCCACCACCGACGACGCCCCCCGGTCACGGAAGGGGCGTGGTCCATCCCGGGTCGCCGTAGCAGTCGCGACTTCCTCGCGCCCGCCGGCGACCCGCGCCGGCACCGCAGCTGTGCTACCGAGCCCGGCACCCCGAGATTGAGAGGGGGCCGAATACAATCCGGTGCTCACTCTCCAGTGGGTCAGGGGAAACGAGTCCTTTGCCATTGCGCCCAAAAGGGTTCCCATGACCTAGTTAGCGCTCCGTATGCGCTTGCACCCACAGGCGTAACTAAGGGGACCGCGGACGTATTAGTGGTGAGACCTCCCCGTCTGGGGAGGAGAGCTCCACATAATCACCAGTCTAGATGGTGATTATGTGGAGATAGATGCAATGTAATGAATCTCCTTAACGAAAAAAAAAACGGTTAACGTTAATCTTGTCCATAATCAAAGATTATATACTAATTAAATGTTTTAAAGACTTCAAAACATTTTATAATTTTTTATTAGAATTTGAATTATTTGTACAAGGAGTAGATAAGTATTTAGATTACTAAGCAAAAAATGCTACAGAAAGTCCTGCTGAGGAAACTATTGATGACAAAACTGATATATCAGCCCCTTCTGAAGAAAGCTACGCACTACTAACGAAGAACGACACTTTCTTAATTTTAGTTAAGAGGTTTATTATAAGATAACCTTCATGTTGATGCGGGTCGAAATATCAGTACAGTAGTTGACGAAACGTCTATTCGCATAAACGTCTGAGGTAAATAATTGGTAAATTTAATAATATTACAAAAATACATTTACTAACTTTAAAATAATGTAAAAACATTAAGTGTCGTTTCTTTTATTTCCAGCTGAGATATTAAATTTAATATATATTTTTTAATAAAATTTATATCATATTATCAATAAAACTCTTATTTCCAGAGCAACGCCCATGTTTTTATGTACAACAATAGATAAGTGATAAACACACATGTATATATAAGAAAATTAAGTAAGCTTTTTTAATTAATTTGTATTGTCAAATGGGACAAAGTATGTATTCTATTTACTTTATGATATTATTGCTATAGACAGAGCTGAATAATATAATTAACTAGCTGTGCCAGCGACTTCGTCCGCGTGGTATAGTTATTTTGAGCATCATATTTATTTTTGCAAACAACCACCTCAGCTGTTACCCGATCTTGACAACGCGACATATCCAAATTTGATTACCATTTAAACGATTCTAGTGAGTTAACATTAAAAGATAGACATATACTGTCGCGGACATTTTTTTAGATCATTTTAAGACGAATAATTCTTTCATACATATTTTTTTGATATCTAGAACCGTTTTCGCAGCGCACGCAACGGAAGCCCTCAAAAATCAATAGCTTTCCCCGTTTTTTTCACATTTTCCATTATTTCTTCGCTCCTATTAGTCGCAGCAGGCTTTAGGCTACATAACATCGCGCAGTCGCGTGATGTTATGTAGCCTAAATCCTTACTCGATAGATGGGCTATTCAATAAAAAAAGAATTTTTCAATTCAAACCAGGAGTTCCAGAGATTAGCGCGTTCAAATAAACAAACAAACAAACATACAAACTCTTCAGCATTATTATATTAGTATACATTAAAGAAAAATTTTAAATCACGTATAGCACTAATATCTTCTTCATCTTTCTTCTGCCCTGTTCCCATTTTTTTGGGGTTGGAGTATCATATCTTCCTCCTCCAGTCTCCTCTGTCACTCGCTATTTCGACACTCATTCTCTTCCTCAACGTATCATCATCACGCAGTCCATTCACCTTTCGTTCGCTGATTATTTTACCTCGCTTCAGGTAGTGCACAAATTTACCTATAATGGGTTGTGGTTTATTTTCCGAAACTTTATTTGGTTTTGGTGAATCTTGGTACGCCAGCCCCTCTATTCACAACTTTCGGGCCACGGATTCTATTCGGAAAGTAACGTTCCGTCTCGCTTTAATGTGTGGCAAAAGTAAGTGACAGGTATAGAGATTCCGTGATTCGAGTATTTTCCGACAGTTGTGAATAGGAGTGCAGAAGTACCAAGTGTTTAGATGTGCAGCAGGTACAGCAGGTTTTCGTCATTATCTTCAGAAACACCCGTTATTTTCAATTTGTCACTTACAGCATTTGATATGTAAAATATTTTAAAACGGACATAATGTATAAATTTTCGTAAACACTGTTTCTATTTTATAGTATTTAGCTTGTAAACGCAACAGAACAATAATTTTTCAGCAATATCTTTACAAACTTGTCATAAACTCATCAAATCAAATCATTTATTTGCACAAATATGGGTATAAATAAGCTATGGCTAATAATGGCTATGTTAAAGAGCTGCCATATTTATCATTTCTGGCTTGCAAAGGTTACACAAAAATAAAATTACAAAAGTCGTTAGAGAAAAGAATGTCAAGTAATAAAAATATAAATTCAATACATAGTGCTAATCAGAAAAAGGAAATAATCAGAATAAAATTATGTCAGATATAATAATGTCCATATTTTAACATCCAATCATCCAAAATACATCCAGGAGAATTTAACAAGAAAGAAATGTCGTGCATTTTAAATAGCTAACAGCTGTTATATTTTCCGTTCAAATGGGATCGTTCCTCGGATTTTTATTATTACTTTAGGTTTTTAATAAAAAGTGTGAAATAAATTGAAAGTGGTCAACAATGGTCGTTTTAACCGGGCTTCTCTGTTATATGAAGCTGTCCAGTAGCTCGTTGTAAGCCCTAATTAGTTCACGGCTCGAGCGCCAGATAGCATTGTTCTTGCACCTACGACCTATTCTGTCATCCTAGATGGGTCGTTATTCTATGCATATGCACAGCAATATGGGTTAATAACCTTGTGCTATGAAGTTGTATAATTTAAGCAGGATACATACCACTATGTTCACAGAATAACAATAAATCTAACTGGAGTGTCAAAACACTTCTCAAAAGAAGTCGATCGACACATTATTAATAATAATTAATATAATATTACAAATAAGTAAAAAAAAAAACATTCAATGTACAGGAAATTGCACTACATACAACATGCGGTCCGATTTGCGTTGTATTTAGACTAAGTCAAATTGTTACCGCATTTTGACGAGGTTTCAAGTGCAAATTTATTTTGTTATATTTGCTGGAATCTTACTGGTTATCTGTCTAAGATATTAGTATAGAATTCTATTAAACAGCTAATCACTTAGATTGGGGTGATAAAGTGAAGCGAATCACTGTGATTGCATCATACAAAGTAGGTATGAAGACAAATACAATTTTTGAAAACTTCCATCTACTTGGTATTATTCAAATAAGTTCTAGGCAATTGATATATGGAATGTTCAAACGAAAAAGTCGAATAAGCAGCAACAGAAAAAAAGTCAAGAAATCCATTAAAAAATCGTAAGATTTTATCAAGAATTAAAGATGCTCCTAGTACGTCCAAATAGCGTTGTCGACGTCTTCGTCAACTACGAACAGACTTGCATCAAAAATTATATTCAAGCACAAATGTTACTTTCAAATTACGAACAACTCAATCGAATTCACCGTCAATACTAACTATTGAATGTCAATCAGTTTCAACATTGTTGAAAAATAACAAGTTTTTCAGTTACCCTATTATAGAGTGGTGATTTTAGTACGGTTCACTGATACGATTAAAGCGATTTAAATTAATGTCTGCTGCCTGATTTCCAACTGGCCGGCTACTGGGGCTTACACACGGTCCTTTCACAGCGCTGCTCGTGACGGCCTGTCAGGTCGACGCGCGATGGCTCATGTGTGAAAATACAATTTTCAACGACAGTATATCCTATACGGTGTTAAAGCTCATAATTCATTTGTTGATTGAGTAAACTAATGATTTTGTCTGGTATTATCTATGGTATCTTGTGATAATGATATTAGTGTTTACTACTATCGTATATTTCTAGTAGAAATTCGTTTTGTTAATTACAAATTACCTAGATAGGGGCGAGACTCAGCAAAAGTGAAAAATGTGGTCCGAAAATTTCATTTATGTTATCATTCTGTGTATACTTTATATGTGATATATAATACGTCTCCACAGAATGGATCCTAACGAAGTAACAAAAATAAATGTAGATTTTCGTAAATAATATTTTTACATATTATCGGTTATGTTCCGTTCGCAAAACTTTTCGCTACACATAAGTTTCTTGGTAGAAATTGCATTGTACTTTAGCTATTATGTCACCCATACCTTTCTTTAAATCTCTATTATAGTATGTTCTATCTATAATAAAAAAATATTTATTAATGCTTTAATTTTTTTTAGAAATAAATATTTCCTAAATTTACACCAATTAACCCAGCATTATGGTGTAAGGCTTAGTAAGAATAAAAAAAACCCATCCCAAACTAAGCTCTCTAAGGCTTGTGTTATGGGATCTAAGCTAACGAATACACACGTCGGCGCTGCAGTCGCAAATTAAATTAAAAGTACTTTTATGATTATCATTTGTCTTGCGTTAACTGTCATTATTTTGTGAAATAATAATTAATAGAGTTTAAATATATATTGATGAGTTAAGGTCATAATTTTTTTATGCAAAGTTGTCAAAATACGTTTATTTATTAATTTGTATACACTTTGTTGTATAGAAAAGGTAAGAACGACTTAAAACTAAATAACTTTTCCAATTGGCGGACATATCTCCAATAGGGATTTCTTCCAGTCAACCCATGGCAGTGTTAGTATTAGGATAGTGAGGTGATACTAAAGTGTATTGAAAACTATAAATAATAATAAATTATATATTATAATCTAAAATAATATACAATATAAAATGTTAATATTTAATAATATTATGTAGTAGGTATATACAAAGTGTAATAAAATACAATACATGTAATACATAAATAAAATTGAATAAATAATTTTAAAATAATATAAATGAATTACTTGATTGATGAATGCAATATAATCCCAACTAATATTATAAATGCGAAAGTCTGTCTGTCTCTCTGTTACGATTTCGCGCTTAAACCTCGCAACCGATTTTGATGAAATTTGGTACAGATAATCTTTAAACCCTGAGACAGAACATAGGCTACTTTTTATTTTGAAAAAAAGGGATGAAGGGTTTGAAATAGAGGTTGAAAGTTTGTATGGGAATTCTTAATTTTAAAAGATAAACCCATGAAACTTTATATTTAAGCACTTGATAAGAAATCATTAAATATTTGTTCTAGCATTTTTGAAATTTCGACCAGCTAGGGGGTGAAATAAGGGTTGATAGTATGCCTGTTCGTCAAATATCACGTCATAAGAAACAAAAAATCGTTTGTTCTAGCCTTTTGAAATTTTTACCAGCGTGGGTGTGAAATAGGGGTTGAATTGAAGATAAGACCATGAATCTTGGTACCTATAAATATGAGAAAAGTTATGAGTTGCTTTGCAAGAGGTTAACCTCTTAAGCTGGCGCTTGACGCTGAACGAATGTACTGACGGACAATTTTGTATAATGTGTTGGAAGTTTATTCCAAAGTAGAACGGCGCAGAAAGAGAATGAGTGAAAGAAAAAGCGAGATTGGTAATGGGAGTTTCAAGCATACTTGTATTACTGAACGTTTAGGACGATTCGAATCGTGAGCGAAGATAAGCAGGAATCTGGGGATGTTTTAGAATTTTGTGTAAGATATCCTAACTATATCCACATTACGCCAAAGTCGAATAGGAAGCCATTTCAGTTGCGTTCGAAATTGGAAGATATGGTCATATATTTGAAAGTTTGTTTCCCTTTTGAAAATAAATAAGGGAACCATTAATAACTTAAAATAGTAAACTTATATAATTTCTTCCATGCATATAAATAATTTTTGAATATCACTGTCATTTTAAAAGTAACATTAAGTTCCCTCATAAATCCAAGAAGACAATGACACAGTAATTCGCTAATGGTAACGCGAGGCACTCGCACAATGCCAGCGAATGGGCGATGAAGCGACGTGGAATCCCTTTTATTCCCCATTATCTAAAGAAAGCCATTGTTGGTAAAAATTCGTCTGCACTAACATTTCATTAGCAGGAAGAAATCTCCAACAGGAACATTGCATACAACAGTGGATAAACATTAGGCCATTGTGTTTCCTACTCCTATAAAGATTACACCTATATAAATGACCGTTCATTTAACGCTATCTACTGCCTTACGAGTATAAACTATCAATACACATGTCATGTACTGATTTCCAAATTAAAAGTTTAAAGCAAAGCACTTTTATAACATGATTAAGTATGTATCAAATCACATTTTATAGCGAATTGTTTGCCTTTATTTTGAGAAGGGGCCCAGTCCACCACAATGCGTTTTTCCAGGAATTTTCTGCCACGCACTACTAAACTGTGGAATGAATTGTCGCCTGCGGTATTTCCGAACCAATGCGATATCGAAACCTTCAAAAAAAGAACATACCCATTTAAAAGGCCGGCAACGCGTCTGTGACTTCTCTGGTGTTGCGAGTGTCTATGGGCAGTGGTTATAGCTGATTTATCGCGTGATCCATTTGCTCGTTTGCTGCCCTATGCTATAAAAAAAATCGTCATGGATGACAATACAAACAAGTGCCACATTGATTATGTCAGTATCCAAACCGATCGAGGCGGCTCGGCTGAAATGACTTACTACTCAGCCTAAACTGTTGGCCCTCAAAAAAAAATCAAAAATCAAAATAATATTTATTCAACATAGACCTTTACAGGCACTTATTGACGTCAACAAACAAAACAAAAAAAAAGCTTAAATAAAAAAAAAACAATAACCTTGTCCGTACGTACGAATAAGGAAAAAAAAAAGAAAAAATATATTGACTCGACACCTGTTCGGAAATTGGGAGAGCCTTCTCGAGAAGAACAGGCAAGAAACTCTGAAGGTCTATTTTTTATCTCCTCTTTTCAATGTTAATAATTATAATAATATAATATAAAAATACAATATAGTATAAGATACAATCATACCTAATACGATTACAGTCGTATGTATGTTTACATACACATATAAAATAATACAATATTATAAATAATGTTGTTACCAAACATGGCTCTATGAATAGTGTCCCTATTCCCAAATACTGTGATCATTTAGATAGTCACTTACTTTATAATAACCTTTACTCATGAGTGTATTTTTGATATGGATTTTAAATTTATATAAAGGCAAATCAATGACACTTTGCGGAAGCTTGTTAAACATAGATATACATTTCCCCAAGAACGAACAGCTAGTTTTATGGAGTCTGAACATTGGAACGGCAAGTTTATTTTTGTTTCTAGTATTCACATTATGTAGATCACTGTTTTTATTGAATTTATGGCTCATGACACTATGGCTTGACGTGATAAGGAAGATCGTACCTCAGTTGAAGACGCGGTTAGCATTACCCTATAAAGAGACCATATGCTCAAAAAGAGGTGCGGTGCACCCAAATGCCTCCAACCTATATTTATAGGTCTACTCGTGACTAAGCAAAAGGCTGCTGAGAAAGGAGCTTGAAGATCTTGCGATTATTTGTTACGGTGATCGCGAAGAACGTGCCGCGGTCTGCGAAGTGTTTGCCGATTTTTATTGAAATCAGGTGCGTTTTATCCAAAGCCTATAATAAGTCTATTTTCAAACAACAACAGAAATCACACTTGGTATTAAATTATAGGATTATTTCACAATTCATATTTTTGGTTAACAGTTTAATTTTGTTTTAAGAAGTTTAGTTTCTTAGGTGCCTTGATTTGTTCTGCCCTTTACTTTAATTGCCCGACTTTAATTGTTAATTTAATACAAAACAAGATCGATTATTTTTTTTCTTATTAGAAAAGGTTAAATACATACCCACATGGTAAAAAAATAATAATCGATCGATCGATTGAATCAGGATCCGGATTTTATAACCTACATTTTTATGAGAATTTATTTGCCAGATTCCCTACAATACAAAGCGAGTAAAATTATTTCTGCTCACGGTATAAAGCAAACGAAACGAAACGGCTGATATTGTGTGGTGATACCTAATATTGCAATATTGAATGTAATGGAACATTTTAATGAAAACAAAGATTGTTACTCGTTCGCATAAATGAAATATCAGGCGGATATAACGTTACACGATTTATTCCGTTTGTTTGCGAACAATCAATTTGTGCGACGATATTAACGAATTCAAATTTCTGATCCACAATTACAATTTTTATTTACAAGACGTGGTAACACAAGTTGAAATTAAGAATAACAAATTCTAAGATATAATTAAATTTTTCTATAGAATTGAACACCTATATTCGAATCAATAGAATTCAATTAATGGCCATGTGGCTTACAGGACCCAGGTCTAAATTTTGGATATATTGTTCTCTTGGTCGAGCTGAGCAAAAAAATGTAATGATCGCAAAAAAAGTTAACGACGCATTTTCCCGCTAGGGGGCTCTGAAGTCTGAATTAGAAAATCGTGAACACGCTCAAAAAATTATTATTAACAGTGACACTGAATGAGAGCGATTGGAAAAACTACAAAATTGTGAGTTAGTAGATAATAATAGTTTCGCAACTGATTAAATTGGAATTCCCCATTCACTTCAAAGTGATCCAAAATAAAATAGGTTTTATTAAGCCAGTATTAATTAACCTGTCATTCTATAAGTACTGCTGCTTGCTTACAAAAGATTTTAATCATACATTGTCAGGGTATTTTACTTTACTTAAATGAACTCTTTGGTTTGGAGTTGGAAAGACGTTCCGCCGTCCCGTCGGTCGGCTACTTCATAAAGTTTAAGAGCGTCTCGGCGCACTATGTCACGTTCGCAAAATGTCACTTTTAAGTAACGACAATTTAGCACTATTACTTTTGTAGGATCCACTCTGTAATGGGGTATAGAAAATCAAATCAAAATCAAAATAATATTTATTCAACATAGACCTTTACAGGCACTTATTGACGTCAACAAACAAAACAAAAAAAAGCTTAAATAATAAAAAAAAATAAAACAAAAACCTTGTCCGTACGTACGAATAAGAAAAAAAAAAAAGAAAAAAAAATATATTGACTCGACACCTGTTCGGAAATTGGGAGAGCCTTCTCGAGAAGAACAGGCAAGAAACTCTGAAGGTCTATTTTTTATCTCCTCTTTTCAATGTTAATAATTATAATAATATAATATAAAAATACAATATAGTATAAGATACAATCATACCTAATACGATTACAGTCGTATGTATGTTTACATACACATATAAAATAATACAATATTATAAATAATGTTTTTTTTTTTTTTTTTTCCCACGGGGGACGGTAGTGAATCCTCATAGGGGGCGCGCCACCACAGTGGTCGCTATTGACAACCCCCTGGTGCTCGGACGACCTCGCACCGGATACCACCCGCAACCGGTCTACGGCGGATGGTTATGTTGGACTCCAGCAGAAGGCCAGCCTACCAACTAAACACTACCTACAGCCTTTGGTCGGGCAGAAAGCCTGGGACCCTATCGGCTTGAACTAACGCTCCCGCCCTCCAGAATGGGGCGGTGCACACAGCGTAGCCTCAGGAGAGTGCGTACGCTCTTAAATGGGATCGGTTGCCAGAGTGGTCCGAATAGTATAACGTGTGCGCTGATGCACTTAGCTACTAAGCTAACTACACAGTTGTTGGTGTGTGGTTGCTACTTACGTGCTCGTGGAGTTTGGCGACGCAGAAGCCGCCTCAAGTAGCCTGTTGAGCTTAGTTGTTATTGTGTCTGGCGGGTCTGTTAACACGTGTTTGGGACGGCGGATGCGGTCAGAAACAACGTAGTTAGACGCGTTTTTAATGAGCGGATTGGGGTGGGCGGATGCGGCTTTGAAGAAGCGCTCCGAGCATGCTTTTAGATGTTGTTGTACGGTCGGCATGTCTACGTCTCTATGGAGATCGTGACGACGAACATAGTAAGGAGCCCCGGTGGCTCGGAGTAGAAATTTATTTTGCACGACCTGCATGCTGTGTAATATATTGGGATTCGTGTGCGCGAACACGGGAGACGCGTATGTCATCACCGGCCGAATGCACACTTTGAATAACGTACGCTTATTGCGTAGGGACATTTTGGAGTTCGTGCCGAACATGTTCCCTAACCGATGCATATAAAATTTCGCGCGGTTCACTACGTTGCGTACGTGCGGACGGAAGGTGAGCCGTTTGTCCAGGGTGACGCCTAGGTATTTAACAGAGCGCTGCCACGGTATGGTCGCGCCCTGCAGGCGGATGTTATCGGTCCCGTATGGAACTACCCGAGTCCGTTTCCGGCCATCCAGGCAAATCGCGGACGATTTGTCCGGATTTACCTCGATGCGCCAGAGACGGAACCAGTCTGCCAGCTCATCTACCGCCCGCTGCACACGCTTCGTAGTGTGCGCGAGGCATGTACCTTTACTGTAAAGTGCGGTATCGTCCGCAAATAAAGCTAGCTCGACACCTTTCGGAGGTGTCGGGATGTCAGTCGTATATAAATAATGTTACCAAACATGGCTCTATGAATAGTGTCCCTATTCCCAAATACTGTGATCATTTAGATAGTCACTTACTTTATAATAACCTTTACTCATGAGTGTATTTTTGATATGGATTTTAAATTTATATAAAGGTAAATCAATGACACTTTGCGGAAGCTTGTTAAACATAGATATACATTTCCCCAAGAACGAACAGCTAGTTTTATGGAGTCTGAACATTGGACAATACAGACAATACAGATATAGAGACAATACAGTCAAACGAATCAGTTGTTTTTTAGTCTTAATTTACATTTCACCGACTCGATGTAAATACCTTTTCCACCCTTGAACAAAAAAAAAAGCTGTATCATCCCGAACGCATCAACTGATTTTGACTTTGTTTTTTTTTTGTTTGACAGCTGAGTTAGTTGGGAGTGTCTTTAGCTATCAAAATTAAAAATATATACTTCACATAAAGCCGAATTTACATTACGAAATTAATTGCATGCATGATGAAATGACTTTCATGAAACTTCTTACAATTGCAATGAAACTAGTTTCGTTTCAAATAATAGTGTCGTGAAATCAACAGTATCGCTGTGATTATGGCTCCGTCGACAGTAAAGCTAGTTAGCGTAGTACAAAACGTTGTCGTATAGGTGATACTAAATCGAATTAAGTAAAGGTTATCTCGAAAAAAAAAGACGTTGGTGGAGTTCGAGGATGGCTTCTCGGGCATCCCGATTTTTGTATCGAGGATCTTGTGGATCCCAAAGACATTCGTTTCGTTGATATTCAATAATGAATTGTATATTTCTGTCGGCTGTCCAACGTTGGTTCGCCATTTTTAACGCGTTCTAGCCTGTACCGCGCCAAAAACACACGTCAACTCGGCGCAAGCGCTTTCGCGACACTAGTTTCGCGTCACGTTTACACAGTGAAACTAGTTGCATAACATTAGTTTTAACAAAAAATTGCGCGTGACACGAAACTAATTTAGTGTCGTGAAAATAATGCATGCACTGTGAAACTTGATATTTACACGTGAAACTGTTTATAAAACTAGTGTCGTGAAACTAATTTCATGCCACTAGTTTCGTAATGTAAATTCGGCTTAATAGAATTTTTACAATCACTTTTACATTCACGTCAGAGAAAGACCTTGTACTGAAAAGAACCAGCAAGAATACCAGCATGGACAATTTTTTTTTGTAGGGTAAAGTAGATGACACTGTTTATATGGCCAAGTGGTTTTCGGGACCCAGGTTTAAATTTTGGATATGTGGTTCTCCTGGTCGAGCTGAGCAAAAAATATACTGGTCGCAAAAAAAAGTTAACTACACATATTCCCGCTAGAGGGCTCTGAAGTCTGTATTATAAAATCGTGGTTTTTGGCAGAATCAGCAGATTTCAGGCAAATATTATTTTCGTTGGCACGTTATTACTTATTTGTAGGAAATATTACGTTGCTTTTACATCGGTCAGGCCAACGTTATTTCAATGGCACTAATTCCTCGTTTGCTAACTTACAATACTGGTATTAGGCCCAACGTTAAATTTTTTTTGTAAAATACGACCCAAAAACTGTTAGCTGGCCATCGTTGGTCCGTTATGACTTATTTGTAGGAAATATTACGTTGCTTTTAGATCGGTCAGGCCAACGTTATTTCAATGGCACTAATTCCTCGATTGTTAACTTACAATACTGTGGTATTAGGCCCAACGTTAAAAAATTATTGTAAAATACGACCCAAAAACTGTTAGCTGGCCATCGTTGGGCCGTTATGACTTATTTGTAGGAAATATTACGTTGCTTTTACATCGGTCAGGCCAACGTTATTTCAATGGCACTAATTCCTCGTTTGTTAACTTACAATACTGGTATTAGGCCCAACGTTAATTTTTTTTTGTAAAATACGACCCAAAAACTGTTAGCTGGCCATCGTTGGTCCGTTATGACTTATTTGTAGGAAATATTACGTTGCTTTTACATCGGTCAGGCCAACGTTATTTCAATGGCACTAATTCCTCGTTTGTTAACTTACAATACTGGTATTAGGCCCAACGTTAATTTTTTTTTTGTAAAATACGACCCAAAAACTGTTAGCTGGCCATCGTTGGTCCGTTATGACTTATTTGTAGGAAATATTACGTTGCTTTTACATCGGTCAGGCCAACGTTATTTCAATGGCACTAATTCCTCGTTTGTTAACTTACAATACTGGTATTAGGCCCAACGTTAAAAAAATATTGTAAAATACGACCCAAAAACTATTGGCTGGCCATCGTTGGTCCGTTGCTACTAATTTGTAGGCATGACGTTGGTTTGGTATAGATGGCCCAATGTTGGGGCAACAATGGCAGTACAACGTAAACTTTACGCGGTTGGGACAAGGTTGGGGTTTTGTTGGCAGTACCACAATCACCAACCACAACCTTCCAACAAAATCCCAACATTTGGCATCGACACCCCAGCGATAATTGCTACTAGCGGATTCAGAATATTTAACGTTTAGAAAAAGTTAACGACGCATTTTCCCACTAGGGGGCTGTCAAGTCTGAATTGGAAAATCGTGGTTTTCGGCAGAATCAGCTTTTTCTTGAATATTCTGAATAAGGTCGTCAAGGTGAACAACATATCCAAAAATCAGCTGATGCCAGCAAACCACGATTTTCAATTTTTTTTTTGCTCATCTCGACCAGGAGAACGTCATATCCAAAATTTAGACCTGGGTCCCGAAAACCACTTGGCCATATATCATCTACTTTACAGAGGAACACATCGTGAGGAAACCTGCGTACATCTGCGAAGCGATTCAAAGGTGTACGTAGTCAACCAACCCGCACTGGGCCAGCGTGGTTGACTAAGGCCTAATCGCCCTAACGTAGTTAGGGTAGGCTCGAGCCCCTCGGTGGGGACGTATATGAGCTGTGATGATGATCTACTTTACACTTTATAAAATAAATACCATTATAACACACACACACAATATATTTCAATAATACTTTTACATAGTTACATTATGAAAATCCAAACCCCACTTCATCTTCTAATAAAACTAATATAACAATATCAAAACATTCTTCCAATAAGTGAATATAAAGACAGCCCACATCATTCTTTTAAACTCATAAAATAATAGACAAAATTCCAACCTCTAACATTTTTTATTATCTCTGTATTTTTACAGCATCGTCAATTAGGAGTTGGCCTCAGATAAATTGCTTTCATTTTCTCTCAGGAGAAAGAGGCTGAGAATCCTCACAAGCAGCACGAAACATATCCAGAAGACCACCGCAACGGCAAGTTTCCTTGTATTATATACTATTGTGTTTACTATATCAAAATATTTGTCTAGTCAAAATATTTTGCAACGTAACTATTGAGTCATCAAAATTACACCCAGTGCCTGATTAACCTTTAGGCTAATAGTAGCCTAGGGCGGATGAGGATCGAAGGGCGGATAATTAATTTTGAAATTTAAAAAACGCGCGTACACCAACCCTGACTTGACTCGAATCGGTTCTTTTTAGGCCGGCCGTAACACACCTGGCGGGGGCGCGTTCTTACAATTAACCTAGAGCGGTCAGAACTCTTGATCAGTCGCTGATTACATTGTTATCATTACGCAGGAAATATCTGGACCTTGTTTTCTATTATAAATTATGTCACGGCCTAATAGACTGTTCGCAGTTACTTGGTCAGGTGAATTTCTGGGTACCCATCAAACTCACACGCCACCCCAAGCCCCCATTCCTTCCCCCACTTCGAAGAACAGTCTTGGGTGCTAACTCTCCGCTTGCTCGTATGTCAAAGCTGTACAACAATATCTCTTCCAGGGTTGACATGTTCTCGGAATCTTTGCCAGTATTCAGGAAGCATGTCCTGGAAAGCCTAGCGAGCTAATATCTATCTTAAAATAGTTTAGTAGTTACAAAATTTTCTAAATGTCCCTACCGGTCTTTAGCGGTTGTTATAGGTTGTTGTTTGTTTGCTTTTCTTTTTTTTTTCAGAACACTTAAATGATTAACTCTCTATTTAATTGTAAACTTTATAATTTTTTATTGTACGCAGTTATTTAATGTTATGTTGTAAGTATTATATATCTGTGAATGTTGTACTTACCTTTATAATTGTAAATGTAATATTGTAATAACTGTTGGTGAGTCATAATAAAAAAAATAAAAATAAATCATTTATGTAATCTTTAACAGTATATCTCTTTTAATATATCTTTTTTATAATAGAATAGAATTTACTGTATAGGTGTCTGTTTATGGAATTCGGTTCAAGATGGCCGCCACCACAAAATGACATTATCAAAGCTTAATAAATATAAAAATGTGATATAATCATAGTCATACACACAATCATAGTTACTCAAAACTTAATTTTAAAAATAAATTATGTAGGTACACATAAATGTTTGTTACTTCTTTCTTTTCAAACTTTCCAATAATATAGCTTTTCCGTTAGGATATCACATAGGTTGCAATTTAATACAAGCTACTCGAAATACTAATCCTACGCAGACGAAGTCGCGGTCACCAGCTGGTATATTTATAAATAAAGAACTGACATAAACTATCTAAGTCATGTTCTCAACCGTATCACCTAGATGTATCACCGTAACATGGCATAAGAAATATCCTAGTTACCTACTATAATACCGCATACAACTTCTAGACCAATCGTGGAAAACTTGCGTTGTCTTGTTAGCGAGATTCTTTGAGTTTGCACTCTTCTAAACTTCCAGCTGGTTGTTTAAAATATCTGCGGAAACACGGAAATAAAGAGCAAGCAGTTTCTGCTATGACAATAATGAAAAGTAGTGTGGATGCAGACAGGTTAGAATTGCTTATGTCTTTATTGTAAAACTTACATAAAAAATTAAGTTACTATAGTATTTGAAAACATTTACAGAATCAAAACCAAAATCAACTTTATTCAAATGTGATAAAGCTTTTTTTTATCATCCTATTTTTTTTCTACCAACCATTTAGGACGTATTTTTAACTGATAAGAAGAATGGGGGAAAGAAGCATCAGCATCGTCAGCTTTATCAGAAGTAATAACAACATTTAGGGGATAGTTTCCCTTGGACACCGGAGCTCGGGATGTTCAGAGATCCCTTCAGTGTCGCTGACCTAAGGGCAGAAGTTTTACCTGGTAAAAAACAGGCATAAGGCTGAGTTTAGTCTGTAGTGTGACGACTTAAACAAATAAAACGGAGTATATTTACCACGCCTTTTTTTGCGAGGGGAAATGCTCCTTATGCACCATGACGCCGCGCTGGCAAGGCGCGACCGTGTGTGGGGCTCTCCGGTCTGAGAGGACCGACCTACCCACTACAGCCCTCCGCATGGCCCCCCGCATGGCGCATAGGATACAGGCCTTTTTTTTTTTTTTTTTTTTTTGTTTCCCTGAGGAAAATGCATTAAATTGCATACCCCGGCTGTGGCGAGCCGGGGTTATGTGGGGCTCTCCTCCCCAGAAGGGGGAGGCCTACCCACTAAAAACCTCAGGGATGGCCTTCCTCAGGCATGTAGGGAGCCCCTGGGAACAGAAAGCTTCTTCCGGGAACCCCCAGCCTCCGCTCCCCCGTCGACACAGGGGAGCCCTCCTCGGGGGAGGCTTACTACCTCCCCCGGTCTCCTCCACCGACGACGCCCCCCGGCCACGGAAGGGGCGTGGTCCATCCCGGGTCGCCGTAGCAGTCGCGACTTACTCGCGCCCGCCGGCGACCCGCGGCGGCGCCGCAGCTGTGCTACCGAGCCCGGCGCCGCCTTCTTCGAGCGGGATCGGCCATCTCCCGACCCCGCTCGGCGGCCTCCTTCTGGAGCATCACTGCTTCACAGAAGGAGGCCACAGCCCTCCAACCTCCCTCGTCCGCCAGCATTGCCGCAATCAATGCCGGCGGAGACAGATCTCGCCCGATCTCTGCGACCAAGACTCGGGCGCGGAGGCCCACGTGGGGCACTCCGCCAGCGTGTGCTGGGCCGAGTCAAGGTCGGATGCGCAGTGGTGACAATGTGTCGATCCCTCCCGTCCTATTCGACACAGATACTCACCGAAGCAGCCGTGCCCGGTGAGTATCTGAGTCAATCGGTAGGTGACCTCCTCCTTCCCGTGGAGCCAAGCTTCGAGGTGCGGGAGTACGGCACCGACGGCCCGCTGGCGCGCGCAGATACGTAATTCGAGCTGCGCACGCCAGGGAGGATACAGGCCTAGCCTAGTTTAATTATAGATACCTAGTTTAATTATAGATACCTCTGTCTAATTATAGTATGACTGTATTTTGTAACTACACTGTAATTTAGATTTAATTTAGATTTAGAATTTAGAAATCGTTCACATTATTTTTATATTAATGTTAATTAATTAGTTATTATTTATATTAATGACACTTACATATATAAATAAACAGTGCCCGCCACATTTAATCTCATAATAATACTCAAACTTATTTATTTATTAAGAGATAATAAAGTGAAAGTTACAATATATGGGCCCCTCTCTGGGCCCATGCGGGGTAAATGGTGGGGTGCGCTGTCGCGATTCTACCGCCATGAAATATTTACTACGCCTAGACGATCCCCGAACATCTCCCGAACTAGGACAATTCTGGGAAAACTTGGTAGGATGGCAACAGTACCTTTAAATAATGGTGAATTTATTGAGATATTAATAAGACCCTAATCAATAATATTTAATCATTGACTTAAATAATACATAGTACATTTACAAGTGTATCGAATTTTAATCTAAAGTATATAACGAAACGTTTTGAATTAAATTAGGCAAATGAATGTCAGTTTACAATTCATATACATAAGGCTTCGTTTCTTCAAACAGGGCGTCCGAGAATATTGTTATATTGGAGAGTTTATGACTTTCAAGGAAATTCGGCAATTGATTCCCTTTGAATTAATTAGTGCTACATCTGTAATTTCTTATAATCTTCATTTCGGGGAGATAAATTAAATGGAAGCTCGTTTGAGGAAGAGCTTTATTTTTGTCATAGTTCACAGAGTAATAATATAATATAAATTTGAGATTAAAAATATAATCCTGGATTTATATACTACTAGCTGACCCAGAAAACGTCTTGTCATATAAATTATTTTTATGGAAATTACTATAAAAAAATAGGGGTTGGTGATAGAAGCGTGAAAATTGAGTTGAATAGAGTAATAGAAAAAAATTGTTAATAACCAAAAAAAAAAAATTTAGGGGAACACGATTTTTATCATTATCACTTAGGGATATGAAAAATTGATAGTAGTCGATTCTCAGACCTATTAAACATAGGTAGCTGGCAACTAACATTGTGACACGAGAATTTTATATATATGATGTATATTTGGGGTTTCGTATCAAAATGGTAAAACAGGACCCTATTACTACCAAGTTAATGACAAAATTAAAAGCTACAAAACTAACAATTTTGGCGACAAATTTGACGACCTCCATAGTTGAGTGTACTTATACACCGATTTCAAAGTGTTTTGCCATCTCTGAGGTCCCGGGTTCGAATCTCGGTCGAAATCAAAATCAAAATTAACTTTATTCAAATATGACTTTATAGAAAGCTCTTTTGAATCGTCCTTTTTTTTCCCCTACCCATTCAGGACGTATTTTTGTGGTAGGGGTGGATGTATGATGGTGAGTATCTGTGTTGAATTGGACGGGAGGGATCGACACGATGCCACCACTGCGCATCCGACCTCGACTCGGCCCAGCACACGCTGGCGGAGTGCCCCGCGTGGGCCTCCGAGCGCCGAGTCTTGGTCGCAGAGATCGGGCGAGATCTGTCTCCACCTGCATTGATTGCGGCAATGCGGACCAGGGGGGTTGGAGGGCTGTGGCCTCCTTCTGTGAAGCAGTGACGCTCCAGAAGTAGGCCGCCGAGCGGGGTCGGGAGATGGCCGATCCCGCTCGATGGAGGCGGCGCCGGCGCCGGGCTCGGTAGCACAGTCGCGAGGAAGTCGCGCCCGCAGACACGGTAACCCGGGAGGGACCACGCTCCGTCCGTGGCCGGGGGGCTTCGTCGGTGAAGGAGGAGGGAGGTATTGTAGCCTCCCCCGAGGAGGGCTCCCTTGTATCGGCAGGGGTGCGTAGGCTGGGGGTTCCCGGAAGTAGCTTTGCGTTCCTGGGGGCTCCCTACATGCCTGAGGAAAGCCATCCCTGAAGTTTTTAGTGGGTAGGCCTCCCCCTTCTGGGGAGGAGAGCCCCACATAACCGCCGGCTCGCCACAGCCGGGGTATGCAATTTAATGCATTTTCCTGCAACCAAAAAAAAAATTATAAAAGGGGTAGATGTATGATGAATGCGGGCCTATTTGTACCTTAGTCATGGTTGTTTATATATATTTCTATCAAATATATTAACATTTGATAGAAATATATATATTAACATATCTATCCGTTATCCGTTTTTTTTTGTTCCCCTGGGGAAAATGCATTAAATTGCATACCCCGGCTGTGGCGAGCCGGGTTATGTGGGGCTCTCCTCCCCAGAAGGGGGAGGCCTACCCACTAAAAAACCTCAGGGATGGCCTTCCCTCAGGCATGTAGGGAGCCCCGGGAACACCAAGCCACCTCCGGGAACCCCCAGCCTCCGCTCCCCTGCCTAGAGGGGAGCCCTCCTCGGAGGAGGCTACCACCTCCCCCGGTCTCCTCCACCGACGACGCCCCCCGGCCACGGAAGGGGCGTGGTCCATCCCGGGTCGCCGCAGCAGTCGCGACTTCCTCGCGCCCACCGGCGACCCGCGGATCTATCCGTTATCCTAGATCCCATAACACAAGCCTTCAGAGCTTACTTTGGGCTAAGCTAATCGGTGCAAGTGAAAGGAATATTTATTTATTTATTAATTCGTTATCCACGCCCACTGCAAGGTGCCATATTGAAGATACAATTTCAAACGCGTTCGAAAGTGTGTGCGAAGCTCCTAAGCTGTACTACAGGAAAATGAATTGAAGATTGCTATACCCATTGCATGTTATTTCGAACACTCTGGCCATCCTTTCAACTCGCAGTAATGTCTTGATTCTTCAGACTGCAAAGATGAAAAACATAATTATGGCTGACAACAAGCGAAGATCAAGAACTCAAGATCAAGATCAAGAACTGACCTCGAAAGCTACTAAAGCACTAAAGCTCAAATTCCTGTAACTATAAAGACACTTTAATTAAGTTAAAAACTGTAGATTCACAGATTTTTTTTGACACGGTGACGGTCCTTTTTAAAATGCTTATGAAAATTATTAACATTTTTTTTATTATTATTTAATTGGAAAATTATTACAACAATTATTATGATAAAATAAAAAATGTAAAATTTTGACAAATGAACATGCAAATGACCTCTGAATAATTATTTAGAAAATGCACGCACGCAGAATAGAAATAAAAAATATAGTAAACATAAATACTTTAAAAATCTTAAAACCTAGTATGCCGCCTTCAGCGGTTACCTATGGTTATGGCTCCAAAGAAAGGTATCGCCGCAGAATACATGCCATATCGACAATCACCGCTTTCTGTATCTTATTATTATTAATTAATATCCCTGTATATTAAACTCAAATCAACCCCAATAAGTCGTTCAATAAATACCCAAAATCTCGTCATTTATAACGCTACTGGAAAGACTTTGTACGGAAAATCATATCACAATGCAATGATAAACGACGCCCTCAGTCACCGACGCGAATGAAGCTGTAATGAAGAAGAAATAATTAAGTTTTGCGTGACACGCATGCGTTGACTCCGACATGATTTGCTGGGAACAACGCAATTAATCATCTCTTATTTCTGATTGTTTCGTCATAGCCCTTATTCAGGAACCTAGATTTGATCTAAGTTTTAAACTAATATAGTTATTGTTTGAAAAGATAGATTAGTAAGCTTGGTTGTTTTTTCAGACTGATTCTGATTCTGTTGCGATCAAGAGAGAATTATTTTGTTTTGCAATTTTCGGAAATCGCAATATTACTTTATTTAAATTGAAAAAAAGAACAAATGCGAAAATAGTTTTCGTTTGTTTTTTGTCAGTATTATGCACTTACTCATTCTGAAAACAATTTTGTTTACCTTTAAATGTAGTTTTAGTTTGTTGTTATTAGTTGGCTGTTTGTCTGTTGATATGTGCTTAAAAGTTTCATATTAAATAAATATATTTTTTTACTTTAAGTTCCTGCGTATTTGTGAACTATGCAGTAACTTAAAGTAAAAAATTTCAGAGCCCCCTAGCGGCGATTTTTGTCGTTAACTTTTTCCAAAAATTGTATATTCGCGATCAGCTCCTCAAGGAGAACAATTCTATCGAAAATTTGAAATCAATCGCCGCTCGCCAAACTGCCATATTAACTGTGCCATGTAATTTATTAAAATATTGACTTTGTTGATCGAATTTGTGTGTATGATTATAGTATACAAAGCTAACTTGAACCAGTATAACATCAGTAACTTGAACATTAATCTTACTATAACATAATATAAATTTTATTCAAAGCTTCTCTACGTGGTGCTGTGTAAAGTCGATTCTGAACTATGCTCAGCTGAAGTGGAGTAGCGAAATCCCGAAGGCTATGAATAGTCAATCAGTCGATGGTTGATACGCCCAAAACCTCGTTCTGCGGGAATGTGTGCTAAGATGTACAGCCTCCAAATGATATATGTTTATATTTAATGGTAATTTTATACTAAGGGACAAATTAAAGCAAAAAATAATATTTTTAACACATTTGCTCGTAAAGCTGATGTAATTCCGTCGGTTTTAAATATGTAAAGCGGGTCATAAAAAACGCGTGTGTTACCAAAGCAAATAGGTTAGTTATGGTCCATACAAATTCCATAACAGTATTATTTGCCATTTCGCGCGCTGTTGCTATTCAAATTTCGAACTAATCGCCGCGCGGCGCCAGTCAGTAGGCAGCGCTAGCGCACTGTTAAAATGGCGGGAAAGCAACAGTGTGCATTCACAGATCGAGTTTATTTAAATGTTTTTTTTCTGTTTCCTTGCAAATGTGTTAAAAAACGTCGTACGATATAAGTGCATATTGGTAATAACATGCTCGGCTCAATCACGTCAAATTCCGCCTCGCATGTTATAACCATCATAACGTAGTAATATCGTAATGTACTATTACCCAGTTTAAGGTTACCTTTTCACAAAGTTTGAATATCATATAAAGTTGATTAGATATATAATATTTATATCTAATCAACACCCTAAAAATAAGTTTGAACCTTTAAAAATAACGATACATCCATACAACCTTTCATCCCCGTTATAACCCTTTTTTCGCATTAAAAAGTAGCCTGCTAGTTACAGACTCTAGACTATTGCCTATGTACCAAATTTCATTTAAATAAGTTTAGTAGTTTTTTGGCGTGACAGACAGACAGATAAAGTTACTTTCGCATTTCTTACTTTAGGGTCATTGATGCGCTTAAAAACTTGTTTTGCGGGAGGTTATGATTATACTAAAGGAGAATATAAGGGAAAAGTATTACTTTCCCCTCTTTAGGGAAAATTTTTATATGTATAATATATACTCTATTATATTATGTATATTACAGCACTATTGGTTGGGAAATTGTGTCCACTTTCCTATAATGCTTAAAAGATATATTTCAAATCCATTATGTGCTGTATTTCTTTAAGATGTAAAAACTTTGTTTGTGTGAGGTGTAAATTTCAATACATACATACATACATACACTCACGCCTTTTTCCCACGGGGGTAGGTAGAGATTACGTCCTTCCATTTGCTACGGTCCTTACATATCTCTTTCGCTTCATCTACTTTCATAACATTCCTCATACATGCTCGACGATTGCGGGTACTTATGAGCTGGCCTTTTTTGAGGACACTTTCGATTTGTTCGAAATATGTTCGCCTAGGTCTTCCTCGTCCCGTGTCTCCACTCACTCCAGCTTCAGCTAAGATGTACAGCCTCCAAATGATATATGTTTATATTTAATGGTAATTTTATACTAAGGGACAAATTAAAGCAAAAAATAATATTTTTTAACACATTTGCTCGTAAAGCTGATGTAATTCCGTCGGTTTTAAATATGTAAAGCGGGTCATAAAAAACGCGTGTGTTACCAAAGCAAATAGGTTAGTTATGGTCCATACAAATTCCATAACAGTATTATTTGCCATTTCGCGCGCTGTTGCTATTCAAATTTCGAACTAATCGCCGCGCGGCGCCAGTCAGTAGGCAGCGCTAGCGCGCTGTTATAATGGCGGGAAAGCAACAGTGTGCATTCACAGATCGAGTTTATTTAAATGTTTTTTTTTTCTGTTTCCTTGTGCATATTGGTAATAACATGCAATATATAAAATAAATAAAAGAACATATACAATAAAATAATTGTTAATAATATGACGTTGATATAGCAAGTTGACGAAATGGTTGATCCAGAGTTGTTTCTACTTGATTGTACTTATACTTATGTAGATTATTTTCGATGTTATATCCACAAAACTATAGACCTTGTTTTAAAAGTTTTTGTCTTATTGTATATGCCACCAATTGTCTGACATGTTTTATTGTATTTTTCAAATAATTATTCAATTCTGATTTGAATGTAATGTTAAATTTGTTTTGACATTAATTAGTGCATGTAAGAGCTTATATTTAATAAACATTATTTTATCTTTCAGTATAAACGTTAACAAAGAATATTTTAAATTCAAATTCATTTTTATTTCGATTAATTGTGATATAATAAGTATTGAACATATATAGTACTATTAGTAGAGTATTTAAAATTTTTCAGTTGCCTTTTGTAAATGTATTATCAATAAATTTGCAGTAGCCTTTTGTAAGTTGTGTTTTTAACGTTACAATAGCCTTTTGTAACTAGAGTATTTAAAACTTTACAGTAGCCTTTTGTAACTAGAGTATTTAAAACTTTACAGTAGCCATTTGTAACTAGTGTTTTTAAAAAAAGCCCCCTTTGTCGCATCGCTACTCTTCGGAAACACTCACCTTTGTGCCAAGCCAAACATTGGCATTCTGGGCGTCGATATTTCGAGTGTTGTACAGTTTGGCGGTCATTTGAAGAGCAAGGCTAAAATGGCCTCCAAAAAACTCGGAGTACTCAACAGGGCCAAACAGTACTTCAAGCCGGCTCACCGCCTTAAACTATATAAGGCACAGGTGCGGCCTCACATGGAGTATTGTTGCCACCTTTGGGCCGAGGCTCCGGGTTATTAGCTATCTCCATTTGACCGAATCCAACGTAGGGCATCTCGGATTGTCGACGATCCTGAACTTGCCGATCGGCTAGATCCTTTATAACTGCGTAGGGATCTATCTTCCCTATGCATACTTTACAGAGTCTACAATCGGGAGTGTTCCGAGGAGTTGTTCAATTTAATAGAAGCCGCTGATTTACGCTACCGATCGTCTCGCCGGAACTATCATCCGCACCATCTGGATGGTTGGCGTTGCACTACAATGCGTTTTAAAAACAGTTTTCTGTCACGCACATTAAATATCTGGAACTCGTTGCCATCAGCTGTCTTCCCCAACAACTGCGACATTGGGTTATTCAAGAAAAGAGCATATTCTTACCTGAAGGGTAGGCAACGCACTGGCGTCGCTGGTGACGTGGGCGGCGGTGAATCACTTACAATCAGGTGACCCGTCTTGCTCGTTTGCCTCTTTTTACATAAAAAAAAACTTTACAGTAACCTTTTCTAACTAAAGTATTTAAAACTTTACAGTCGCCTTTATAACTAGGGTATATTTAACACGTGCTTTAGAACTTTGTTGAATGCTATAGATTTCCCGAGAACTTATCTTGGAATTAGCAACCTTACGATAATAATGAATGTAGGGTGTGAATACTTGAACATTTTGTTTTATCATTTTAGCTTAGCATGTACGCAGGGAAGCCTGAAACAATATTTTGATAATTTCACCTAAATTACCACTTAATCTTTTAAAGGGTGACACGAGTAAAAGGGTTTAAGTGATATAAATATATTCCTTATTTATTTTTATGGTACGTTATTATAAATATAATTTTTAATATTTTTTTCATAATCGTGTAGAAAATGTATATATATAATCTAGTACCTTTTTTGAGGCGGAGGAATTCTGGAGAAGATGTTGGTCCCCGGCGCACTATCTCCGGGGGTGAAGAGAAGGGGAAGTGCGGAGCTCTCACCCACTAAAAACTCCGCCGTGTTCCTTCTCTTCATTTCGCCGGAAGCTGATAAGTTTCTTGGCGTCCATTCTTCTTATCAGCTTAAAAATACGTCCTGAATGGGTAGGAAAAAAAATTTGGACGATGCAAAAGAGCTTTCTATAAAGTCATGTTTGAAAAAAGTTAATTTTGATTTTGGAGACAGGCGGTAGAACATAACATGTTTTTTATAGCAGGATTATATTAATATATCTTTCCTTTTGGAAAAGGAAGCCGCGGATAGAAAGCTAGTAAAAAAAATTAAGATCGTATTGGACGATCTCTTTAGATATAGGCACGAACTTTTAGGAAATTCTAAAAGCAAAGTCCAGTGGGTTTTAATTAGTTATCGCTTAGAGCACCCGAAGGATGCGGAGCAAAATTAATACCGCAATTTGAGGCCGCTGTAAGCGCCCAACATAAATCCTGGCAAATATTCCCCAACAAGTGAGCTCTGGAAACATCTCCAATTGTTTGAATAACGATACTTTATTTGCCATTTCTCCCGCCATCCTCGGGGAACGCTGCCGAGTTTAAACTCTTCCTGATTTATGTTGCCCTGGTCACTCCCATGTGGTTCCGGTTTCACATTTCGTGTAATGGAGTTCGAATTTACATGACACTACTGAATTTAAAGCCAAACTTTTTTGACAAAGCTCCAACTGGATAAATAATGTGAGATAAATAGTATTAATCAGAAAAATATTATATCAATCAATTCACCAGCAATTTCAAAACAAGTTGATTAATTTACTAGTATATAAGATACAATAAGTATAGAATATTAACGATAATTCTATTGTTACTATAAATACATAAAAATATGTACTTACACATATATGTTCCCGTATGTACAGTCAGAAGCAAAAATATGTATACATTGTCAAGGCTCCAAAAATATATAAACATTTACGATTCCAAAACGAAGTACTCAAGTTGCAGAGCATAAAATTGTAGCCACTGGTTCACATCATAAATATGTATTCATTCATTGCTTCATTAAATTATGTCCACTAAGAAAGGAACAAAACTATGTATGCACGTTTGCATCAATAACATGTATTCACTCATTGATTTATAAATTTGTATCCACCAATAATAAGTATACAACTAAAACTTCATAACGCCGTATACAAACTAATTCGTTAAAATTGTGTAAAACAATTGCCTACTAGAGTTCTTGTCAGTAGGTTGGGCACCTTCGCGAACCATATGAATATCACCGATCTATTTTCTTAGAGAAATTCTTTATTATTCACTGTCGGAATTTATCATACAAATTTAAATGCCAAAGTTTGTTTGTTTGTGTTCTTTAAAGTGCCGTATAATAGTATAGTGTTAGTTAATCGATCTGAAACCTTTGCACGGGTTGTTTGGTATCGCAAACTGGAATATGTTTTTCAGTTCAGTATTTTGTTTGTCTAAGGTTCTATTTAGATATTACTAGCTTTCTGCCGCGGCTTCGCCCGCGTTCTATCGACTTTTCCCTCATGCTTAAGTTCAGTCGTGCTTGTCTTTGTATACAATTTTCAATTTTCCCTCGGGAACTACTTAAAGAATTGGGATAAAAGGTAGCCTGTGTTCTTTTCCATATCAAAAGCTATATGCATGCCAAATTTCATCAAAATCCGTTCAGTCGTTTTTGCGTAATTGAGTAACAAACATCCAAACATCTAAACATCCACACTTTCACATTTTATAATATTAGTAGGATATCAAATATCTCATTTGAAGGTTTCACGTCAATTACCTAAGTATTTTAAATATTATGAGGAATTAATGTAAACATTTGAATTATAGTATGTACTTAAATTTTATTTTTAAGCTTAATTGTTACATTTTCAAAGGTCTTAACACACACGTAATAAAAAAGACTTTGATTTTAAAAAATAAAATCGCTTTAATAGCGCGTGTAACCGCCTTCTGCTTCAATAATATCCTGTAAACGTTCATGCATCGATCCCACTAAATTAGCGCATATGGAACTACCTATAAAGGAGTTCCACAGCTCCAAAGTATGCGTACGCAAAGTACTGATATCGCGTGCTCGTTGAGAATCCCAGTCTTGCACAATCTTACCCCAAAGATTCTCGATAGGATTAATATCTGGGCTTCTGGGCGGTAGTCGGATTTCTTCCAAATCTTCCTGATTTTCGATCCATGCTCGAGTTAATCTAGAATTATGCGCAGAGCATCCATCTTGCACAAACTTTATGGGGGCATTTTCAAAAACAACACGAGCTGTAGGTACCAAGACGTTGGATAAAATGTCAATGTACTCTCTAGAGTTTAAGCGTGTTGTTATTTCTATCAATTCACCAGGTCCTGATGCTGACATCCAGCCCCAAAAATTTAGGGAAAGTCTACCACTTCTTCGATTTGGAAGAATATTGCTTTCTAAATATCGCGTATTATTGGCTCGCCAAAGGGAAACTCTGCCGTCCTGACTAGTGACGAAGACTTTTTCATCAACGAATATAACATCGGAAAAATCATAATCTAGATAAGTTCTAGCAAAATTTAAACGTTGTTGTTTGTGCCGCGGTGTTAGTAATGGTTTCCTGGCAGGAATGCGATTATGAAGCCCACTTTCATGTAAACGTCGACGAACAGTTGTTGCTGATACGGAGTAAGCGTTGGCCAGTGTAGATGTACTAGTAAATGGCCTTTCTTGAACTTCATCAATTAAACGTCTGTCTTCATCTAAAGATGTTTTCCTCGGTCGCCCAGAGGATAAATGCTTCTGTATAGTTCCTTCTTGTTGGTATCGCTGGTACCATAAATACACCGTTTTTCTCTGAAAAACAAAAAATACCTTATATTTTACAAAATATACTACTTTTAAAAAATATGGAATATTCTCATAAGTTAATGTTATTAATCTAAACTCACTGTAACTCCTAATGCCTCTGAAATTTCTGTTATAGATAATCCATCTTCTTTCATAATAACAATGCGGTGTTTGGTAAAATCGTCGATGCGGTACATATTTTAGAATACCTATAATTGATAAATTATAGACGAGAATCAAATCAATCCTAAATAGTACGGCTTTCCAGAATTTATCGTTATTGAATACAATAAATTTATGCTTGAGTGACACGAGATGACAAGATGACATATAACAAAAAAATTGTTTATAACGGCCAGTAATAGATTTCTAGTTTAACCTTCTTGGTTATTTTATTGCAAATTTGTAATCATAATATGGAACAAAAGTGGACACATATTTATGAAGCGCCGTTCAGATAGATGTTATTGCCGGAAGAGTTGAATAAAATTTTATGAAATATAAGATGAATACATTATAAGAATCAACGAGTGATTACATGTTATTGATGCAAACGTGCATACATAGTTTTGTTTCTTTGTTAGTGTACATAATTTAATGAAGCAATGAGTGTATACATATTAATGATGTGAACAGGTGGGTACAATTTTATGCTCTTCAAGTTGAGCACTTCGTTTTGGAGTCGTAGATGTTTATATATTTTTGGAGCCTTGACAATGTATACATATTTTTGCTTCTGACTGTACATATTTATATGTGTCCTGCGTGTACTAAATAAAATATCAGACATTTTATGTTTTCTGTTCTTCACTGGATGAACTTTCCAAAATAATTATGTTTCTTTTCTTTTTATTAAGATTAACGTTATTTAAAAATTATGATATATTGATGTATGTGTGTATGTATGTTTTCAACATACGTTCTCATAACGGGGCTGTTTCATGCGTGTTTTTAATCTCAAAAACTAGGATATTGCACACTAGTGCGCAATTTCATTACGCACTAGTGTGCAATATTTATAACCCGATAAAATTCAGTTGTTCCCTGTTACAAGACGTTTTTATATACGTACAATGCATTCTTAATTTAGTCTGGTAGCACTTTCTTTTTCTCGAACAAATGTATTCTAATGTTTAATAGAAATTTTGTCATGAACCGCAACCGTCGACTTGACGCGACGTTGGTTATTTGGATCATCGTCTGTCTATTGGCGACGAATCTTTCAATGAAATTGTAAATTTCCATGAAATGTATCAGCATCGCCGACATTTACTCAAGAGAATGAAGACATTATTCAAACTACTAATACCAACAGTACTATATCTCAAACCGTAAAAATGCCCGCAAAATCTGTACAGTATCACTTCGCAAATTGTACATTTACTAATTGTTTTAATAAATAAAAATTTGCATTTTATTAGCTTTTTTCCTCAACTTATGTTGAAAAAGGTCGTATGTAACTCGTGAGCATTGTTAATTGCATCCTCGGCTAAATTGTCGCGCTCACCTTACGGCTCGCGCGACCAATACCGCCTCGTATGCAATGAACAACTTTGCACACTAGTATCATAATGTAGTAATATATATGCATGTGTATATGTGGATATATCCCAACTAATATTATAAATGCGAAAGTGTGTTTGTTTGTTTGTTTGTTTATTTGTTTGTTTGTTTGTTTGTTTGTTTGTTTATTTGTTTGTTTGTTTGTTTGTTTGTTACCTCTTCACGCTTAAACTACTGGACCGATTTCAAAAATTCTTTCACCTTTGGAAAGCTACATTCTCCCCGAGTAACATAGGCTACTTTTTATCCCGGAAAAATCGACAGATCCCACGGGATGCGCAATAAAGGCTTCGCTCAAAAACTACTGCACAGATTTTTATGCGGTTTTCATCATAGATAGAGTGATTCTTGAGGAGTTTTGCGGCATTTTTTATCTCGGAAAAACGGATAGTCCCACGGGAAGCGCGATAAAATCTTCGCACCAATAAACCGACTTCCGCGTATATGTAGCCGTGGGCAAAAGCTATGACCCTTAACCCTCTATACACCCAATCCCGAAATCCACGCGGGCGAAGCCGCGGGCAGAAAGCTAGTCTACCATATTATGAATAGTGTTAGTAAATAGTAAGATAAAAACAAATTTTATTAATTAACTCCTAAATAGATTAGAATAGGTTCGATTCCGGTACAATGCAAATATTTTGTATGCCGTTTTGGTCCCGTCAAACGTAATACGCAGGTGGGGTAGAGAAACCACAGCTTTTATTTAGTAACATACAATCATATAATCAACGAAGACTTTATTATTAAATAACAACATAAAAATAACAGCGAATCAACATACTTTGCAATATACTTGCAATAATCACGCCATTAGTCCATTCCTCCCACGTAGCCACAAGATTTAATGGCTGATTTTCAAGTTAATCTTTACCCAGAGTTGTTCATATAAGAAGAACAAAGTGCGTACGTGAGCGCCTTAATGGATGACGTGGATTTTCTTATTAAACATATGTAACTAAAGCCTGTTTGTTTGAACTTTGATACGCGGGGAGTGTGAATTTTAAATAAATAATGTATCAAACCTAATTTATTTAAAAATGCGAGAGTGTGTTCAACGAAGGTATACTGTGGTGTTTAATGTAATTTATGTAGAATTGGTCGCTCATAATATTTTTTTTCCTCAGGAGAGGCAGCTGAGAATCCTCATGGATACCACCGCAACGGCCAGTGCTACGATGATTATGTCGGACTCCTGGCGAATCGAGGCGGCTCAACCCGACTGACCTACCGACTAAACTCAGCCTAAGCTGACTAATGACCCTATGGCTTGACGTGACAGAGAGCTGCACCTCAGGAGAACCACAGTTAGCGCTGCCCTATAAAGAGGGCATATGCGGTAGTAGGCGGTCATCGCACAGACCGTCACTGGGAGGCTTATAGGCTGGCAAGGAACCGTTGCAATCAGATGGTGAGAGCGGCTAAACGTCGCCATATTCATGAAAATGTGCTCAATGCAAGTGCTGGAGATGTCTGGAAATTTTAAAATTCCCTTGGTTTCGGCAAAAGTGTGGCCCGTCTACCTGACAATCCCTGTTTTCATTTAGATGAGTTAAATCGGCATTTTTCTAACACACTTAGTGTACCTCTCCACACAAAAGTCGCAACTATTGATGAAATTTCCAACGCTCCCTCGCTCCATTCTAATCTATTCTCCTTCAATCCTGTTTCAGAGGCAGAGGTGTCAAAGATATTACTCTCGATTAAATCTAAGGCAGTAGGTTGTGATGAAATCGGTCGCACAATGATAATTCCAATATTGGAGTCTATTATTGTCCCATTGACTACTATCGTTAACCATTCCCTGCTATCCGGTACTTTCCCTGCTATCTGGCGTAATGCCTACATTATTCTCTTCCCAAAATTCCCAACCCGACTTCCTTAAATCACATCAGCCCCATCTCTATTCTTGATTTCCTATCTAAAATCCTGGAGGCAGTGGCCCATAAGCAGCTTGCCTCCTTTACATTCGCTAATAACCTCATCAGTCAGTTTCAGTCAGGGTTTCGGCCGGACATAGCACGGCTACAGCCTTGATTAAGGTAATTGATGATATCCGTGATGGGATGGAGAATTCAATGGTTACTGTGCTGGTACTAATTGACTTTTCTAACGCCTTCAATACTGTTGACCATGATATTCTCCTCGCCATTTTGTCCAACCTTGGCATCTCCGGCTCAGCCAACTCCTGGTTCTCGTCTTATCTACAGGGACGTCGACAGGCAGTGCGCGTTGATCGTACAATATCTAAATGGTGTGAACTCTCTGCTGGTGTACCTCAAGGCGGAATTCTTTCTCCACTGCTTTTTTCTCTCTTTATTAATTCTCTGACTAGTTTGTTTAGTTGCTCGTACCATCTGTACGCGGACGACCTTCAATTATATCATAGCACTTTAGTCGCAGATATTGGTAAAGCCATATCAATAGTCAATCACAACTTGGCTAGTATCTATGATTGGTCTTCGAAATACGGAGTTGTCGTAAACCCCAGTAAATGTCAAGCCATTATCGTTGGTAGTTCGCGACAATTAGGCAAAGATTGACTCAACTTTACTTGACCCTCTCCAATACAATGGTACGGTTATCCCCTTCGAACCCGTAGTTAAAAACCTGGGTTTGTTTATTGACAGCTCTCTGTCCTGGACGCCCAGATCAGTAACGTATGTAGCAAGTAGGAGGTGCTCTGCGTTCAATGTACAGGCTCAAAAATTTCCTACCTTCCTGTACCAAAACTCTCCTTGTGCAATCCCTAATTCTCCCTATAATTGATTATGCTGATGTATGTTATCCCGATTTGAACCAAAACCTTCTAAATAAATTAGATCGATTACTCAATAACTGCATCCGTTTCATTTTCGGTCTGCGTAAATATGATCACATCTCCATGTTTCGCAAAAAATTAAAATGGTTACCCATTCGCCAGCGGAGGAACCTAAGACTAGTTTCCCTACTTTTCAGCATATTTTTCGAACCGAATGCTCCTAATTATTTAAAAAGAAGGTTTCAGACGCTCGGTAACAACCATGGGCTCAGCCTACGTTCCGCTGCCTCTATGACTCTGAAAATCCCACCTCATCGATCCGGGTTTGTGTCAGACTCATTCACTCTGTCCGCCACTCGCTTGTGGAATGAGCTGCCTCCTAGTTTGAGAGTGGCCAGTACTAAGGCATCTTTCAGAAAACATGTGCGAAGACATTTTCTGGAGTCAGTCTAAAATTGGTATGACAACAATATGTATATGTATATAATGTATGTATGCGTGTGTTGTATATGTGTATATATTGTATATGTATGTGTATTATATATGCGTGTATTCTAACTTTATTTGCATACGTATAATTGTTTATTTGTCACGTTAATAAATAATGTCTTTTAATATTATTTCTTCTCTGTAATCGTACACCGTCTACAATGGTTCTCACATTTTACAGGTTGACTGGTAGAGAATGCCTCAGGCATTAAGTCCGCCTTTTGTACATCTGTTTCTTGTTGTACGAAAAAGATTAAATAAATAAATAAATAAGAGGCACGGTATACCAAAGTGGCTCCAGCCTATATTAAAAGGCTACCGAAGAGGGGGTGGCAAGGGATGGTACAGGCTAGCAGGTCTTGAAGGTCTTGCGTTAGTTGATTAGAGGGATCGCTAAGGATGATTGAAGTTGCTCATCTTTTTTTTTTCCTCAGGAGAGGAGGCTGAGAATCCGTCATGGATACCAACGCAACAGGCAAGCAGGGATGCGTTGATTATGTCGGACTCCTGGTGAATCGAGGCGGCGCGATCCACCAGACCTACCGACTAAACTCAGCCTAAGCCTTTGGTCCTAGTGACCTTATATGGGAGGGAGCCGCACCTCAGGAGAGGTACGGTTAGCGCTGCCCCACGAAGAGGGCATAAGCGCTAGAAGAGGCACGGTTCTCCAAAGTGGGACCAGTCTGTGTTGACTGGGAACCTACACGTGGCTGAGCAGAAGGCTGCCGAATAAGGGGAGACAAAAGAGGCGACGGCCCAGACGCCGCCGCTTGCAGGTCTAGAAGGTCCTGCGTTAATTGATTAGGAGGGTCGCTTAGGACAGGTCGCGGTCTACGTGGCCTCTGCCAATATGGACTGGTAGTTGCTCATCATTATCAGCACGGCTTATATACATCATCCCCACCGACGGCCACAAAACCTACCTTATGTTTTATGTTTGTGTTAGGGCGATTAGGCTCTAGTCTACCACGTTGCTCCAGTGCAGGTTGAGTACATATAAATTTGAATTTCTTCGCAGATGTATACAGGTTACTATATTTTCTTCACCGTCAATTAAATATACATATGAAATTTGAAAAACGAAAATCACGTTGGTATATAGCAGCATCGAGCCTGGGCCTCCCGAAATATGTGATTCGCAGACCAGTGCTGAGAACACAGCACCAACGACGCTCGCTCGTTCTTGGGGAAATATAGAACCATTTATAATAAGCTTGCACAAAATGTTATTAAATTGTCTATGTGTATATATAAAAACCACATAAAAAAGACACTCATTATGTATGTATATTATGGGTGTTCGTGATAGAATAGTTTAAAATAAGATAGTTACAAATGTATAAGTTATGTTATAAGAAATAAATAAACAATAGAAATAAGATAGTAATAAAACGGCGGAATAATATTAAGAATAGCACTAAGCATAGTTAAGAAATAAAGATAAGTTTTAGCTTAGGAAATGAATAAACTATATAGAATAGGTTCCCATAGCAATAAGAATACATATAGTATGTAAGATTGATATATATGATTAAAAACCCTTAGACAGACATAGTACCGTAAGTAATAATTAATATATGAGTTTATTAGCGAAAATATGTTAGATATATGAAAACTATTATTGAATTTGGGCATACTATATGTTAATGTATTAAATGAACAATGTAATGGATAGCTAGGGCATAATAAATTATAAAATTGAAAAAAGGTAGCCACTGCGAAATCGCAAATTGTATGAAAATCTATACTAATACTAATACTAATACTAATATATAATAAAGCTGAAGAGTTTGTTTTGTTTGTTTGTTTGTTTGTTTGAACGCGCTAATCTCCGAAACTACTGGTGCGATTTGAATATATTCTTTTTGTTGGATAGTCCATTTATCGAGGAAGGCCTATGGGCTAAATAACATTACGCTATGACCAATAGGAGCAAAGACAGAGCGGTAAAATGTGTAAAAAACGGGGAAAATTATTCATTTTTGAAGGCTTTCTTTGCGTGCGCTGCGAAAACGGTTCAAGATACACAAAAAAATATGTATGAAAGAATTATTCCTCTATACATGATCTAAAAAAAAGTCGCGCGACGGCATATGTCTATCTTTTAAGTTTAGTCACAATGACCGTTTTTATGGTACCAAATTTGTAAAAATTCTGCGGAAACTCGACCATTCCGAAAAATCCCGCAAGACGGGAACTATGTGGGAAAAACCAAAAATCTGCCGGAAGTCACTATTCCACGCGGACGAAGTCGCGGGCAAAAGCTAGTTGTCTCATAAATGTCCTATCGCACACATATAAAAGTGCCTGTATAGTATGTTACCGAGCATTCTCAGAGGCCACCGGTTGAAATACAGTACTTTACATACTCCCCGAACATATGCTATATAGAGTGAGGACTTAAGTCTTGTAGGTAATTTGTGGGGGCTAAATGGAGCCGTAAACAGGGATAGAAATTCACCCTGGAAAATGTATTATCGAGTATATCTCGAAAGCTATAATAGATACAGTGAGTGTCTTTTTGATATGAATTTTAAATTTATATAAACGCAAATCAATGACACTTTGCGGAAGTTTGTTAAACATAGATATACATTCCCCAAGAACGAACAGCTAGTTTTATGGAGTCTGAACATTGGAACGGCAAGTTTATTTTTGTTTCTAATATTCACAATTTGTAGATCACTGTTTTTATTGAATTTATTATAGTTTCTATATACAAAAACTAAATTATCATATATATATTGACTAGCAAAAGTTAAAATATTAATTTCTTTGAACAATTCTTTTAGGGATGCTCTAGCCCGTAAACAGTAAATAGCACGAATCGCTCTTTTTTGTAAAAGGAAAATACTCTCAATGTTAGCCGCTGATCCCCATAGCAGCAGTCCATAGGACATAACACTGTAGCTGTAGCACAGTAGCTGAAATAAACAATTCTTGCCGTTTCAACATTAGTTAAAAGTCTAATCTTTTTTACTGCGTACGTCGCTGAACTAAGTTTGATTGCCAAAGTTTCAATATGTGGATCCCACTGTAGTCGTGAATCTAACGTAATGCCTAAGAATTTAGTATTATTTTACCAAGTCAGTGACATCACCATTCATATTTAAACGAGTATCAACCTGCATTGGGCAAAGAGAATTTGATATATTTTGTTTTCTTTGAATTTAAAGACAAATTATTAATTTTGAACCAATACAGAACTCTCGAGATAGCACTATTTACATCGTCATAACATTCCTTTTGTCTATCAACTTTGAATAATGAAGAAGTATCATCTGCAAACAATACTGTCTAACACGATTCTGTAATGTAGTAAGGAAGGTCATTTATATATTAGAAACAGTAGAGGACCCAATATTGATCCCTGGGGAACCGATCGTTATAGGCGAGCTAGCAGATTCTGATCTATTAATAACGACTTTCTGCGATCTGTCTGATAATAAAATTTTAAAAGGCAAACAGCTCCATCCGAGACACCATAATGTCTAAATTTACTTAAAAGCGTTTCATGACTCACACTGTCAAACGCTTTGGAAAGGTAGCAAAATACTCCAATTACATCCGCTTGCCCTCCCATGCGTAAAAAATATGTTTCATATGTGCAGTTCCGGCATCGGTAGTGGATCTACCTTTGGTAAAGCCGAATTGGCTTACATGCATGAGTCTGTTTGTTCTGTTTGTTTATATATGGTACCGATGTGCTTCAGGGGGGCGTGTGCTACCCGCCTCTGTCTTGCCTTAACCAGCCGGACAGAGTGGAGTCGCAGGAGCAGATGCTCGACGGGTGGAAGTGTAATAATGTCATAACGGCCATAACGCCGACGGGGCGTCTCGATCGCTGTCGCAGACACACCTCTCTACACCCTTAGCCGTTCACACCAATGTTGCTCTCTTCGCACCAATATTGGTCTGCTTTTTTGGGGGGCCCATTTAGTGAGTCCACCTGCCATATTTAAAATCAATAATCAATTAGGAGGCTTTAAGAAGGCAGATGACCGGAGTCTCTTCCATAGCCCGGTTTTCGTTACTACCGAAATTGAAATGCAATAGTCCGTTTTGACCTGTAATAATAATGGTTTCTATGCATATAACTGAATTTAAGTCTTTTTTAGTATAATATTATAATAAGTAAATATACCCAGTTTGTACACTCCACTTTCAATAAATTTCGCTTAAATGGCCTCTATGGATCTGAATCTTTATCCCCGCGCACGCCTTATAAGTGACCGTAATGTCTTATAAAGACACGTGATGTAAGCGACAATAATAATAGCTTATATGTTACAAGATTTTATACCAGTGGGAAAATCCAAGCGAGTCCACGTAATCAGTCGAAGAAAGCAACGTAAGTTGTTGATATAAAAAAATCGATTGATAAGGTTCAATCTAAACAGGACTCATCCTCACATTTCTCAAGTCTAATTTATAATAAATTGCTTGTTTCGGGTAAACGCACCCTTAAATATTCTGCTACTTTAAATGCGGCGTAGTTTTATGTTCAAAACGCTTCGTCTGTGCGCTTGAATCGGTAATGAGTTGTGAAACTAGCTCTAATGGAGTGAAAAGCTTCCCACCTTTTTTGCACCCCCGTGTTATATGAAACTCTTCTCGAACATAGAATAAACTAGCTAATGATCGCGACTTCGTCTGCGTAGGAGTACAATTTCGAGTATGTTATATTTGCGTGGCGTATATCTTTATGAATTGTAGCATATATATTATTCTGATGCTTAAGCTATATTATTGCAAAGTTTCATAAAATCCATTTAATAGTTTTTTCAACACACGTTCTCATAACGGGGCTGTTTCATGCGTGTTTTTAATCTCAAAAACTAGGATATTGCACACTAGTGCGCAGTTTCATTACGCACTAGTGTGAAATATTTATAACCCGATAAAATTCGGTTGTTCCCTGTTACAAGACGTTTTTATATACGTACAATGCATTCTTAATTTAGTCTGGTAGCACTTTCTTTTTCTCGAACAAATGTATTCTAATGTTTAAAAGAAATTTTGTCATGAACCGCAACCGTCGACTTCACGCGACGTTGGTTATTTGGATCATCGTCTGTCTATTGGCGACGAATCTTTCAATGAAATTGTAAATTTCCATGAAAATGTATCAGCATCGCCGACATTTACCCAAGAGAATGAAGACATTATTCAAACTACTAATACCAACAGTACTATATCTCAAACCGTAAAAATGCCCGCAAAATCTGTACAGTATCACTTCGCAAATTGTACATTTACTAATTGTTTTAATAAATAAAAATTTGCATTTTATTTGCTTTTTTCCTCAACTTGTGTTGAAAAACGTCGTATAAAACTCGTGAGCATTGTTAATTGCATCCTCGGCTAAATTGTCGCGCTCGGCTAAATACCGCCTCGTATGCAATGAACAACTTTGCACACTAGTATCATAATGTACTATTACGTGAAAGAGTAACAAACATAGATCTTTGTTACTTTTTTACATTTGACAGAAACCTTTCGCGTTTTTACTCGTAATATTAGTAGAGTTTGGGGTAGCAATGGAATATTTTGTGCATGCAGACTGTTTGCATTGATTGGTATCTATAAATATAAAGTTTAATTTCAATACCTTAGTTCTGGAATGGGACAATAAAGTAGTTTTGTAAATGAATACATTTAAGACGTCGTTATTATTACGTGGTATATATCTGGGTCAAGGTAAGAGCAAGTCTGAAAATGAATGAAGACTATTAACAGGAATCGAATTGATTGGTTAAATAAAGAATGGGTATAGTTAAGGAATATTTGTCAAATCAAATCAAATCAATTATTTGCACATTTGATTTGATTTGCAAGTGAACACGTACTTGATTCTTAATGGACGCTGGAGTCCTTTCTCATCAAGTCGCGCTCTCCTAATACTCTCAGGGAGATATATTATCATCATAATAATAATAATTATTTTATGTATTATATATTAGCTATCAATAATAGAAAAATATCAGACAGAAGATGTTATTTATTCGCTGTTAGTATTATTTGCGTCACTATAGGTTAGTCAGTAATTACAATATTATTATTACTATATGTTTACAGTTATCAATCACTAATTAGAATCAAATTAATTATACTTATAATTATACATTAAAATAAATAATTAAAAATCAATTGGTAATAACATTCAGTTATGTTGAGTGTCGTAAAATCATTCAATGAGTACATAGAATTCTCCACAGAAAACCGTTTCAATCTTTATGTGAACTTAATGTTATCCAGTTCTGTTAGTACTTGTGGCAATTTGTTCCACATAGCGATTGTATTTTAAATTCCTTGTTTTCGAACCTTAGCTAATCATGTTCGTAGTTGTGGTTGATGGCTGATAGAAGTAGGTAGTTGGAAATGCCAAAACGGGTCTACTCTAGAATTCTGTTTTAGAACAGACCAGGAGACCTATTTTTGAATTACGAATGCGACTTCGAAATCACCGATGTGACTAATAAAACCGATTTTCAATAATTCTTATTTTTGAATATCACTGATGTGACTACCTTAGTCACAGGTGTGATTTCATTACGAGTGCCCTCACCCACTCGTAATCAAGTCATACTTGTGGAAATGTTTCTGTGTTTTTTTTGTATAATATATGTAGCACATATATTATATATATAATATCATATATATATATATACATATATTATATATATGTATATGTATGTATATATAATAACCGGCAGTGGCTACATTCTGCGTGGAACCGAATTCTTACATTTATGTGTGTACTTTGTCTATGTTGGCAGCTCTGCGATCGACTTTCAAAAATTGGATGTTTAGGAATCCGAGTCAGCGGTGATTTCGAAATCGCATTCGTAATTCAAAAATAGGTCTCCTGTTCTTAGGAACAGGTTTGTCACTTGAGTCTAAACCTCCGAAAATTCGCAGCTTCTAATAGGGCGTGTAATATAAAAGCTCTGACATTTTATACGCCAATACCCTCGTTTTTAGTTACAGCTTTTACAACGCCAAAACTTTCCCACAATGTGTTCGAATTTCTAACGAGTTGCCGAAACTAGTTGTAATAAACTGGACCGCGGCGAGTGCTGAGCTGGTCATGTCATTTGTAGTTTTATCCGGCTAACCTTATTATGCGAGCTTCTGAGGGCACCGACGGTATAACTTGCTCGAATCGGATCCTGAACTTAATGCCAACTTTCGCAAGTATTAATTGGAAAATTGTTGATAATTTTCTTCTAATTTTACGTGGCTCAAGTATTGATGAGCAAGATTTAATAACGATAGACGCGTACTTAAGAATCGATGTACATTATTTTTATTTAACAACCTCCATAATCGAGTGGATAGTACACCGGTTTCAAGGTGTCGCCATCTCTGAGGTCCCGGGTTCGAATCCCGGTGGGGGCAGATGTTTGTGTGATGAATGCGAGCATTTGTTAAGGTACAAATGTCATTTATACATATATAACATATGTATGTCTATCCGTTACCCTAGATCCCATAGCACAAGCCTTACAGAGCTTAGTTTGGGCTAGGTTAATTGTTGTCGGTGGAGGAGACCGGGGGAGGTAGTGTAGCCACCCCCGAGGAGGGCTCCCCTGTATCGACGGGGGAGCGGAGGCTGGGGGTTCCCGGAAGTAGCTTGGTAAGTTCCCGGGGGCTCCCTTCATGCCTGAGGAAGGCCATCCCTGAGGTTTTTAGTGGGTAGGCCTCCCCCTTCTGGGGAGGAGAGCCCCACATAACCGCCGGCTCGCCACAGCCGGGGTATGCAATTTAATGCATTTACCTCAGGGGAACAAAAAAAAAAAGTTAATTGTTGTAAGTGTAACAAATATATATATGCACAGAAATTTTTAAATTCTCTCTATCTCTTAATTAAATAATAATTTATCTTTTTTTAATTAATTAAAACTTTAATAAAATATCTTTTTTTTTATTGTTTATCATTTCTACCCGAAAAGTTTTCATTTAAGTACATTATATATAACGGCGTTGGTCTTGTGTAAATATTGATTGTTATTATATAATTGTATGATTATTAGTTTGTCTACATCTACACTTCTATATAAAGACGAAAGATTTGATTGTTTTTTGTTTATTTGTTTGCATTGAATAGGCTCCGAAATTACTTGACCGATTTGAAAAATTATTTCATTATTAAAAAGTACCTCTAAACATAATGATATATTATTTTTTTTAAGAGTTTGGGATCTATACTGAAACTCTAATAATGTAGGTTACATGAATGTATGAAAACAATACAAAAATACTTTTATACATCGCGTGCGCCCCGAAAACTTTGGAATACTAACTGTGCCCGCGACTTCGTCAGCGTGGAATGTAATTTAAAAAAAAAAATTTTTTTTGACAGTATTTCTAAAAGTAAGTTACTGTACCAGCCGTTCCAGAGATTAGCCGGTACAAACAGACAGACAGACAAAAATTTTAAAACATATGTATTTCGGTATTGTGTACGGTACACATATACATATACAGCGGTTATTTTAATATTACAAACAGATACTCCAATTTTATTTATTTGTAGAGATAGAATAAAATAATGTACTACGTCTTTGCAAAAAATATAATTGTCTACAAAAAATATCACGACAGCATATGTCTAACTGTTATAGTTATGTTGCAATAAGTGTTTTCTTCCATTTTGATTAATATATATATATATATATATATATAGAAATACCACCGCTAATATCACGCAAATCTCTTTTTCATTTCTCATACTCGGAAAGTTATGTTGCTTTAATCTGATTATTGGGTGGAAAATGCTGCTTCCCGACATAGGGAGGGAAAACCTCATACAATTTACTTCCCACCCAAGGGCCGGAATGAACTTTAAAAATAGAACTACGAATGTCAGCTACGAACTGTCAGCTGTGAACTATAAAAAAAAATGCTGCGGCCATGTGAGTTTCTAAACAGCCAGTGTGAACTTAGCGCAAACTACTTCCAGCGGAATAAGCCGCAACAAACACGCGGTGAGTTCCATATTTAAAATTTAAACAGTCGACATAAGTTGGCGGGATGTGAATTTATTATATATATCTGTGACGGAATTTGAAAAAATCTAATAATCTCTTATACTAGTTAAGATTTTAATTTTAAAAATGAGTTCAAGCGATTCCGAAATATTGACACCAGATTCAATAAAAGACGAGGCAAATTGTGTTCTGCCTACTGATGGTCTACTGATATTATCATATATTATCAATAAATAGATTAAATAAACAACCAATGTTTTATTTTCCTCATATATTCGAAGTGAAAAGTAGAGTGTTTAACACGGGTAAAAGAATCAATTCCTTCTCGGACTATGGCCGCTGCGCTCGGGCGTCTAAATACCTCGGGAATCGATTCTTTCCACCCTCGGTTAACAATCTACTATTCATTCCTCATGCTCGGAAAGGAGCGTTTCCTTGATCTGAGTATTGGGAGGAAAACGCTAGTTCCCACCAGCGAGCGGGAAATTCTCATACTATTTACTTCCCTCCTTAGGGCGGAAAGTAAAATTTAAAAAATAGAACTGACTTAGGTTACGTACATACAATCTTTGGTACAATGATAATAAAATTATTTGGCTGAATGGCCAGTAAAAGGTAATGCGATGTGTTCCAAATTTAAAAATACCTGTGAAAAAGATAATTTTGGGGGGAGGGGAATCTGTTACGCTGTACTGAAATCTTGATTGTGTGATTTAGGTATTTAGGGAAAAGAATGAATTCAAGCGATTCTGAAATTTCGGCTCCAGATTCAGTCACGAATGAAGCAAATACAATACTCGAAAATCATTTGCCAAAAATTTCAAAGGAAAGATATTTAAATAAATATTCCGACTTTATGAAGTGACGAGATGCAAGGAATATAAAATCATTTAAATAGGTTCTATTCATGTTAGGAGTATTTTTATTAATAAATTTTATTTAAAAAGCTTTTTCTTTATTTTCCTTGCATTCGAAATGAAAAGTAAAAAAAAAACAACCTCTTAGGGATTGACTCCTTTCCACCCTTATAAAGCAATCTACAATTAATTTATACTTTGGAATTAATACTTATCAAAATAATATTTAAGTCTGCTTCAATACCATTATATAACTTTTTGAATGATTCAATTTGGACATAGTTTGAAAATGTAATTTATTTGAAAAATGACGCATGGACGTGCTCACGCCGTTCGGTTAGACGCTTTTTTTTTTTTGTTGCCCTGAGGAAAATGCATTAAATTGCATACCCCGGCTGTGGCGAGCCGGCGGTTATGTGGGGCTCTCCTCCCCAGAAGGGGGAGACCCACTAAAAACCTCAGGGATGGCCTTCCTTGGACAGGGCGGCGAAGGAGGGGCTATAATGCCCTGATACCGCCGTCCTAGTGGGGGTCGGCGGGCGATGCGGCCTGGGAACCGTGTCGTCCGCATTGCACCGATCCCTGCGACGGTGGGGGCGGCTGAACGATGCCAGCTGTCCCCATGCCTTTTGGCGGTGAGGGTGCCCGCACTAACATCAGTGCGGGCTAGGCCGAGCGGCTCACGCGGGTGAAGCGCCCTGCGCACTGCCCGTAGCCGCTCAATATGGCCAGTGAGGTGTCGTCGAGGGTTTTTAGTGGGTATTGCGGCCTTCTGCCGCGGAGTCCCACACCTCCGGCCCTACCCAAGGGTCGGCCTACAAGTGCGTAAATGCATTTTCCCTCGATAAAAAAGAAAAAAAGGGATGGCCTTCCTCAGGCGTGTAGAGAGCCCCCGGGAACATAAAGCCACTTCCGGGAACCCCCAGCCTCCGCTCCCCTGCCTAGAGGGGAGCCCTCCTCGGGGGAGGCTACTACCTCCCCCGGTTCGGTTAGACGCTGCCATAATAATAATTGTAGGGAATCTACGTTAAGCCAATTTTCCTCTACAGTGAAAATACGCAAGTAAAACTAATAAATCATTTATTGTAAATGTTAACTAAAACATTTTTTATAAGTTTTCTTCTAGCATACAATTTCAATTAATAACAAAATCTATCATCTCCATAGCAACGTCACAATCATTCGAGCTTTAAACAAAGTATTATATAAAAAGTTATTGACAATAATAATAATGTAATAATCTCGACGAGTATTGGGATCCTCGGTGTCAACATCTCCAGTGACGTTCAAATCCGAAGTCACTTAGATGACAAGGTCAAGTTGGCTTCTAAAAAACTAGGTGTGCTTAACAGAGCTAAGCGGTACTTCCTTCCGAGGCAACGACTGCTATTATACAAATCGCAAGTCAGGCCCCATATGGAGTACTGCTGTCACCTGTGGGCGGGAGCACCTCGATACCAACTTGATCCTTTTGATTCGGTCCAAAGACGCGCTGAGCGTATCGTTGACGATCCCATACTCACATGCGGTATTGAGCCCTTAAGTCTGAGAAGAGATTGTGCCTCTTTGTGTGTTTTCTATCGCTTATATGTACAACGGGTTGTGTTCCAAAGAATTGTTCGACATGATGCCCACGGCCACATTCTACCATCGCACCGCTTGCCATCGGCAGGGTGTTCATCCTCACATGCTGGAGCCTAAATGGTCACGCACAGTGCGGTTTCAACGTAATTTCCTTCCGCGCACGCTCCGATTGTGGAACGAGCTCCCTGCTGAGGCTTTCCCGGGGGATTACAGTATGGGGTTCTTCAAAAAGGGAGTAAATAGGTTTTTAAAAAGGTCGGCAAAGCGTTTGTAGTGCCCCTAGTGTTGCAAGCGTCCATAGGCGACGGTGACTGCTTACCATCAGGCAGGCCGTAAGCTTTTTTGCTACCGTTGTAGTATAAAAAAAAAAATAATGATAAGCGATGTAGGCATCACTGGGGTACGGGAGTCAATATACCCGTGCGAACCCGGGGCGGGCGGCTAGTCCCACATAAAAAAGCGATTATGTTGAAGAATTTAAAACATTCTTGTATTGTCACTCAATACAAAGTGTTCATGATACAACTTTGTAAATTGTTCGAAATATATTCACGTTCATACAAATTCCACACAAGGGAATAAACAACACACTAGTTATCTTTCACAGACCTCACTTTGGTTGGAGCAGGTCTGAAATTCTCAAATTAATAGGTGAGAAGGTGGATCACGTCGGAGTCGCTTATTTGTGCCCCGGTACGTGCGGCGAATATGTAGTGCGTCTTAATTTTTGCGACGCGACACCTGACTACGGCATAGACGGTGGAAACCGAGAATTCATGAGATTTTTCCGTACGTCATTACATCTTAATGCCAGTTAATTGTGTATAGTCCTGCTAATATGCTAGTATGTTGATATAGGGGATGGTTTAATGATTTTTTACCAGGTTGACTGTTCTGCCCGACGGATTGTGGCGGCCTGGCGTGCGCAGCTCGAATTACGGATCTGCGCGCGCCAGCGGGCCGTCGGTGCCGTACTCCCGCACCTCGAAGCTTGGCTCCACGGGAAGGAGGAGGTCACCTACCGATTGACTCAGATACTCACCGGGCACGGCTGCTTCGGTGAGTATCTGTGTCGAATAGGACAGGAGGGATCGACACATTGTCACCACTGCGCATCCGACCTTGACTCGGCCCAGCACACGGAGTGCCCCGCGTGGGCCTCCGAGCGCCAAGTCTTGGTCGCAGAGATCGGGCGAGATCTGTCTCCGCCGGCATTGATTGCGGCAATGCTGGCGGACGAGGGAGGTTGGAGGGCTGTGGCCTCCTTCTGTGAAGCAGTGATGCTCCAGAAGGAGGCCGCCGAGCGGGGTCGGGAGATGGCCGATCCCGCTCGAAGAAGGCGGCGCCGGGCTCGGTAGCACAGCTGCGGCGCCGCCGCGGGTCGCCGGCATGCGCGAGGAAGTCGCGACTGCTACGGCGACCCGGGATGGACCACGCCCCTTCCGTGGCCGGGGGGCATCGTCGGTGGAGGAGACCGGGGGAGGTAGTAGCCTTCCCCGAGGAGGGCTCCCCTCTAGGCAGGGGAGCGGAGGCTGGGGGTTCCCGGAAGTGGCTTTATGTTCCCGGGGGCTCCCTACACGCCTGAGGAAGGCCATCCCTGAGGTTTTTAGTGGGTAGGCCTCCCCCTTCTGGGGAGGAGAGCCCCACATAACCGCCGGCTCGCCACAGCCGGGGTATGCAATTTAATGCATTTTCCGTAGGGGAACAGAAAAAAAATAATAATAAAGGTTAACTGTTCTGCATTCAACACAGAGCGAGGCTGCGTGCGCGGCTGGTTGTTGCTGATTGTCGGCGATTTGGGTTAGATATTTTATTTAGTTTTATAAAGTTCCTTTTCAAGGTTCCTTTTTAATCTTTGCTTTTAATATTAATTTATTTTAGGGTAGTGTTTAACCGTTAACATGACAGTGTGAAATACATTATTTTTAAAATTCTCTTTATATATTTGCAAGTAATAAAATTTCCATATGGACACGATTTGTAATTTTTATTATTAAAACATTGAAATATGAATTTGCAATAATTCTAAGTTAATTTGTTAATTAGTGGCGCAATAAATTCAATCTTATTTCCGTTTCCGGCAGCGCCATCTAGCATTGTTGCACGTACTCAATTTCAAATACTAAATTCTTAAATATGGTTAAAGTTATTAATATTCCACGATATATTTGTTGTAATGTTTAATTAATTTAATAAGTAATTATGGCGTATATAATACTTTAATATTACTAATAAAAGTAATCCCTCCTAATTTATATCCTACATTTGCCTCGTTGTACCTTTTTTTTTACTGCCAAGCAATCGTGCAAAGTTATAATAAGTATTAATAAAAGTAAAAATATTTCTTTTTAATACAAGCTTTTATTAAATGCGCTAAAAAGAACAAAATAAACTTACTACATATGGAAGCTTGTCGCGAGATTTAATACCTTTAATACTTTTAATTTATTTTCCGACTAAAAAACCAAGCTTAGCAAACCCTTTCATTTGATACACATATTGTAGGGGTGCATTATAAATAATTGGTCCGCCATCTTGGGAAAGTCTGCCATATTAGATTAAGAGTGACGTCACATTTTTATCGAGGATCTTTGCAAGCCCTTTAATTTGATACCCATATTGTTGGAGTGCATTAAAAATAATTGACCCGCCATCTTGGTAATGCCGCCATGTTGGATTTAGAATGACGTCACACACATAACCATGCATTGTCATCCGACTTACACGTGTATGCGAAATTTCAGCTCAATCGGAGACCGGGAAGTGGGTCAAATTAAGATTCCAATATTTTCTTACATTCAGTTACCAACAGTGAATTCATTTTAAAATACAATGTTTTTTTTAAATGTTTATAGCTTTTAGCGTTTTCAACGGAAGTTTACATTAGCTAACCTTACATTCTTTTAACAATAAATATATAAGAAATTTTGATGTAATTTATAACTTTAAAATTGTTTTTGAAATTACAATTGAAGTTATATACAATAAGTGGTTACTTTTTATACTCATTCAAACTCAACTTCTAGATATAAATGTGAATTTTATTTGACTCGATCCTCTAAATAGATTGCTGTACCACTGTCGAGGATTATTCTCCTCAAGATACTCAAGCGCTTAACAGTCAGTGTAACAGTGTCAAGATTATAATAAAATTGCGTTTGTGTTTGACTCTGCCTTGGGTTTTTCGCGATGAACCTGAACGAGGAGCCGACATGTACATACGAATGTTTGAATTGTACTATGTACTATGTTTAATGGCCCTCATTTATGTATTACGATGATATTCTTAATGAACATTTAAAATAGGAGATAAATAAATAACTAGACCTTCAGAGTTATTGGCTGTTTTTTCCGGAAAGGTTCTCTCAATGTCCGAACAGGTGCGGAGTCATTTTTTTTTTCTTGTTCGTATGCATAGTTTTTTGCTCCTTTAAGCTCTTTAAGCTTATATCATCTATTTTGATATCAATAAATGCCTGTACAAATCTATTTTCAATAAAGATTATTTTAATTCTGATCACTTATGGGGAACAATAAAAGGAGTTTCGGGGATAGAGATAATAATAAGTTTGATAGCCATTCCTGCATTTTTTGACGTGAAACGTCTTTAACATCGCACCGAAACATACGGGTACCAGGTTTAAAAAGTGGACCGTAACGAAAAGGTCTATATCATCGTACCTTAATAATTATAAAACTACTAGCTTTTGCCCGCGACTTCGTTCGCGTGGACTTCAGGTTCGTCCGTCTAGTCTAGATGGTTATTGTGGGTTATTCCTAAGAGATAACATATACCATCACGGACTTTTTTGTAGACCTTGTTAAGTTGTACAATACTGTAGTAAATTGTTTTGATCTATCTTGTAGGATTCAGTCAGCGTTTGCAATGTAAGCGCAAAAAATGCGTTTTTTTTACGACCTCACATTAAAAACCTCAAAAATTGTAGCCTATGTGTTATTCTGATGTATAAGCTATATTGTGGTAAAGTTTCATTCAAATCCATTCAGTAGTTTTTACGTGAAAGAGTAACAAACATCCATATATCCATACTTACAAACTTTCACCTTTATAATAGTAGTAGGATTAGTCTTAGAAACAAAAATGTGGTGTGAATATTTCACTTATATAGTCAGCTCGCTGTTGTGACATTACCGTCTTGTTTATATTTTAGTCTTTTACTTTTTCTTTAAATTTACAGCAATAACGGTTTTTCAGTGTCCGGACAGTGATAAATAGACTCACTCCCTATAGCACTGGAACACGATAAAAATTTCCGAAATGCGAGTCTTCGATTAATACATCTCTGCCTAATTATATATGGGTATCTATCAACTTATAAATAAGTTACGCAATGAGAAGACGAGACCGAAGCCACGATACCCATAAATCTTCCACGCGAAAAAACACGCAAGATTCATTAACAAAGTAAGCGGACACAAAAGTTTTACCTCATTAAGTTTTTCCCTTTACACTAATTGCTTTTCAGATAAATCGTACGAAACGTTTTGCAGCAAAGATAACGCGGTAATGTCGTCGTATGAAGGAAGGTCTACAACATAACTTTGTGACAAAGATTTATGGCTGATATTGCTAGATAAGAGGCTGTATGAGGGCGCACAATTGTTGAGACCCAGGATTAATTCCCGTCCAATTCGGAGACGTGACTATAATACGATATAACAAAATTTGTTTACGTTCGCTCCTTGGCTGTTTCGGGTCAAATGTAAATACGGATATAATCCTGTTCATTGTTACATTAACTGTTGAAGGATTATAAATTGGATTATGGGATAAAACCTAAATCAAAACCACGAATTTTTTAACTATGACAGGAATCCAATCGAGTCTCCAACGTGCCTTGTTAGCGCTGCCCCTAATTCTTCCAAATAGAAATGTAATCAAAAATTTCCAGTGCATTGTTCAATTTTTGATTTGATAAGCTAAAGTGAAATAATATTACTACTACTATCTATGGATCAATACAACTTAGAAATAATTGTAGATTTAAAAAAAATATGGAAATGAAGCCGTTTTTACCGTGGGAGAGCCCATGCTTCGACACGAATTGGGCCGGCTCGACCGAGTGATACCACGGCCTCACAGAAACCGGCGTAAAATTAGCGCTTGCGCTGTGTTTTTCGCCGATGAATGAGGGTACCGGAGGCCCAACCCCCCTTCTCCCCTTATTCCCTTTTAAAAGGCCGACAACGCATCTGTGACTCCTCTGGTGTTGCGGGTGTCCATGGGCAACGTTTTATCGCTTACCATCAGGTGATCCGTTTGCTCGTTTGCTGCCCTATCCTATAAAAAAAAAAAAGCATGGTAACAATTTTTAAATTATAATTTGCTGTTTATATATAATTTGCTGTTTATAGGATGAGAGGTAGACCAAGAAAGCGATGGATTGAATGTGTGAATTCTGATATGAGAGTAAAGGAAGTGGATGTTGAGCTGACGAGTGACAGAGGAGAATGGAAGAGGAAAACATGTTGTGCCGCCCTACTTAAGGTGGGAAAAGGACAGGAAGAAGAAGAATTTGCTGTTTATATTTATAACTAGCTATACCTAATCAAAAGTATTACTTCTGATTTGGTATATGCAAAACTTTTCAAGTTGGACGACAATATGATAATCTTTGCTAAACTTATTACTTAACAATTTTTCAATTGTGACTATTATTTTTATATTTTGTGTATCTATGTGTGTCTATGTGTGTGTGCGCGCGCGTGTTTGTGGATGTGTGTATTGATTAAGTGATATATTCGACGACCTCCATAGTCGAGTGGATAATACACCGGTTTCAAGGTGTCGCCATCTCTGAGGTCCCGAGTTCGAATCCCGGTGGGGGCAGATGTTTGTGTGATGAATGCGAGCATTTGTACCTTAGTCATGGTTGTTGATATATATTTCAATAAAATTATTTATATATGTATAATAATTTTGTTAATGGCAATGGTTTTTTAACAAAAAAACATTTTGCCAGCGTCACGTCAGCTATTTACAATAATCAATACGAAAATACCAAAAGAAGTTAGTCAATAAAGAATATGCAGCCCGCTTGTGTCGCAAACGGTTCAAGCCAAATCCGACTTTCGGCGCTACAGGCTACGGCGCTGAATCACTGTGTGTTCGCGGTTCTACAGAATAACGTCAATGACTAAAACTGAAAAATTAAGATTTTTTTTTCTACGTATTTTTCCAGGATAAAAAGTATCCTATTTTATGCCCAGGATAATAAGGTATAATTATACCAAGTTTCATCGAAATCGAACCGTTAGTTTTTACGTGATGCCTGAACATACAGACAGACAGACAGACAGACAAAAATTTTACTGATTGCATTTTTGGGATCACTAACGATCCCTTATCACCCTTTGCTAGTAAATTTTTTAATATATTTAATGTACAGAATTGACTTCTCTACAGATTTATTATAAGTATAGATTATATACCCTAGTGGTCTATGACAACCTGCAAGGGGTCTACGTCAGCGAAAAATTTGGGGGGAATACTGGAATCCACGATAATGGATCTCAACATACACTGATAGTACACTGATAGTTATTTACATACTTTATACTATCTTCTGATATAAAGACAAAATCTTATATATAAAAATGAATCGCAAAATGTGTTGGTAAGCTCATAACTCAACAACGCCTGGACCAATTTGGCCAATTGTTTTTTGTTAATGTTTGTTGATGTTCAAGGAGGGTTTTTACAATGAGGAAAATTCGAATAATTATCGGAAATACCCTAAAAACAGCCCTTTTATTTTCCCATGCAAACGTTTTCTAACTAAACGTACAGTCGAATTGAGCTTTATTGTTATTGTATAAAGTTCATATTGCAAGCACTCACTGTTGTCTAAGCAATGAAGGTGTGTTCACAAAGAGTCAATTTGCGCTTTATTAACGCTACATATAGTTGAAATTCAATCATATCTATCAAAACAGTGTGCGAGCGTGCGTTGGAGCACAGAATACATCGTTGGAGGATTTAATGTCACGTTCCAAAATTGAATAGCCACAAAATGTAATAGGTCATTTAGACTTTTTTTTGCGATTTGGTTGGCTATGCGACATTATCTATGAAATAATTAGGAACAAAAAACTGCCACTGTACAAATCTTTTTGACAGGACGAAGTCTGTCGGGTCCGCTAGTTATTTATAAAAGTACCTATGAAGTAAAAAAAATATTTAATTTTGTGAGTTTTTAAATTTTATAAGTTATAGGATGTAGGCAAGTAGGGGGTACGCAATCAGGTATAAGTATAATCAGTAGGGGTCTACCCACAACCGAAAAACATAGCAAAGGGTCTACGATACTGAAAACTTTGGGAACCTCTAGTCTAGACGGTAGGCAGTACACAACTGTGTGGTTTTGTAGGAATTTTCTACCTCGCACTACCAAGCTGCGGAGAGAATTGCCGCCGCGGTATTTAGGAACCGATGCAATAGACAAACCTTTGTGTGTTCCCATTAAAAGTCTAGCATAACACTTGTGACTCCTGTGGTGTCACAAGTATAGCATACGGGTATAACATAGCTGCCATAAATCCTTACTATATAATAATATCCTTACTAATATTATAAATCGGAAAGTGAGTTTGTTTGTTTGTTCCGCTTTCACGCCGTAACAACTAGACCGATTGCTTTGAAATTTTGCAGACGTATAGATAAAAGTCCAGATTAAATAATAGGCTACTTTTTATCCCGGAAAAATCGCCAGATCCCACGGGATGGGCAATAAAGCCTTCACTCAACAACTACTGCACAGATTTTCATGCGGTTTTCATCAATAGATAGAGTGATTCTTGAGCAAGATTTTGCGGTATTTTTTATCTCGGAAAAAACGGATAGTCCCACGGGAAGCGCGATAAAACCTTCGCGCCATAAACCGACTTCCGCACATATGTAGCCGTGGGCAAAAGCTATGACCCTTGGCCCTCTATAGACCCAATCCCGAAATCCACGCGACCCAAGCCGCGGGCAGAAAGCTAGTAATTTACAAATATCATTTTTGTCTTCTAAGCCATGTCTGGGTATTAGTCAAGTTAATCCAAAATGAAGTCGAGATTATCGAACGATCATAATCTGCAAATAGAGTAATTGCTTCAAATTCTGTCCACGTCACGTCTCCACACATTCTTCAAGCACGTCTATGCATACGAATAAAGCGATAAAAACAAAAGTTATCTCGGAAATTGGCGACAGGTAAGTTTCAAAAGCAAATGTTGAAATGGCATTTCCTAATGGACCACGTGATCAGATTGTGGAAACAGCTTGTGTATAATGAAACTCAATTCTAATATAACATAATATTCGCACAAATTTTCAAATCAAATCAAATCAAATCTTATTTATTTGCAAATACAGGTATAGAGGTGTTACAAAGCTTATTAAAACCAGCACTATTCCATATTTAGCCTCGTGGCATGCAAATTTACACAAAGAAAAATTTAGAGTCATTTAATTATTGCCTAGTTCTAGTTGTCTAATTTCCTTTCACAATTTTACGTATTTTATAGGTATATATTGACAAAAATTAAAAATGAACATGAAAATAAAAAAAATATAAAATTAAATTATTAAGTATGTCAAATATCTGTGGTCAAATAGTAATATGGATTTGACTTTTGATATGGAGTTTGTTAGGCCGAAGCAAAATAATATTTATTTAACGTAGAAGAAGAAGAAGAATGAAGAATTTGAGTCTATAACAAGGAAAAAAAAATATTAGACCTGTTCAGAAAGATCAGATATGAAAGTAAGAAAAAATAATGTTGTTTCATTTCTTTTTATTAGAAAAATGTATCTAGTGGAATAATAAACGTATTATTGACTAAACATGATTTTGTAATTTTTATTCATAATTAATAAGCCATTTCAATGACTTAATAGTTCTACAAAATTGTGTTGTCGTCGGGAACACGTAACTTCTAAGGGTTTAATGAAACCCTTTTTTTTTTTGAGGGGGGAAATGCGACCTTTTGCACCATGACACCGCGCTGGCAAGACGCGGCCGTGTGTGTGTGTGCCGTGGGGCTCTCCGGTCAAGAGGACCGGCCTACCCACTAAAACCCCCCCGAGTTTTCTGGGCCCATACGGGGCACATGGCGGGGTGCGCTCTCGCGATTCGACCGCCATGTGTCCCGGGGCCGGCTCGACCAAGAGTTAGTCAAGCCACCGCCAAAGGAGGGACTGTCCGAGAACCTCTGGACAGTCCCCCAGACAGAGAGACTTCACCACTGCGTGCGCGCTTAGCCGGACGCGCACGCAGCCTAAGGGTTTAATGAAACCTGTCTCGTAATGAAACAAAGAACTTGTAGATCAATGGTATATTCTTGAATTCTTGAAACAATGGTTGAACATAAATGATAGAAATTAGGCTCAAATATGTGCGACGGCCGTGTGGTGTACGGATGTTCGTTCCGGTATGCGAGGAGCATCGCGTCGAGTCCGAAGTCCCCGCGATTGACTCGGTGATTTCGTCATAATAGGCGGGGGACACACGAAGTCAGCAAGCAGGCGGCGGCGTTGGCGTTTAGACATAACCTAAAGAAATGATCGAAAAATCGCTTACAAAACTAAATAAAGACAGACAAGAAAGTTAATTAAGAAAATCGTTGTAATAATAATAATTATCCCTAAGAGGCTTTGAGAAAGTGACCGGAGTCTTTCCATAACCCGGTTTTCATTTCCACCAAAATCGAAATGCAATAGTCCACATACGTTGTAACGTCTATACTATTAGAATATTCTGCATTCTGGAAATTTCTCGGAACTTGCAATTATATGTAGAGTTTTAATCTTCTAACGGAATGTTCTAGAATTTTCTCAGGTCTCGAAATTATTAGTAAATTGTTATCTTTTAATGCAAATCTGCCCATCTGCTAGTTTTCAAGCTACGCTCATGCAATCTACGCATCTGCATTTCTATAATTAATCGTGTCATGCATGTATAGAGTTCAAGTATGGGAATATTGAACACCTCTAGATAGTCGGCACGGATTGCCCTAGGAAAGTGCTCGCTACACCCAACTTGTATGTAGGATACACTGGGGGTACTCCCCCACAGCACTGCCGTTAGTGTTAAGCGAGCTGGACAGAGGTGATCTATTAACACCCAAGCCCAACACAACTTTGTGTTGATTCCATTGGGAATCGCGTATAGTATTACTGTATGTACAAATGGGTTGTATTCTGTCTGTAATGTGTACTGTAGGAGTACTGTAAGTGTTATGTTTGGTATGCTGAGGACTACGCATATGCTATAAATGATAATCTACTAGAAAACTAATAGATGGACAGATATATTTATTACTTTATAGACTGAATTATATGTATCATTGACTTCTCTGTTGCTACCTACCTATGTAATGTTCAAATATGAGTCTTTGGTGTAACTACAAATAAGAATGTCTCAACTTTACCTTGGAATAATATATTATTTTCAATTTAACTGTTTACAAATACGTTTAACACTTATAAATCATCTATATTATGTTGTATCACTAAATTGCACTGTTTTGGCTTATATCTTTCACTTTTAACACTTTTATTGTACTGAATACTTGTAATTTACTTTTCTCTTTACTTTTTGCTGTATATTTGTTATAATTTCTTAATAATTTTTATTATTTTCAACGATTTCTCTTGGTTTGTTAGGAACATTCTAAAATTTGGCAACGTATGACAACAGTCCGACGTGACGTCACATAATTCCAAATTTCTAAATTTGAATATATTTATTATTTTTCATGCCATGTTGGACTCCTTTTTATGAATTTTATGTCATAATTTTAAATTTTTGTATTTAGTTTCGAACACCATATCTGGCTATTATAAAAGGCGGTCCAGGGTCTCTTGAGGACATTCTACTTCTACTTCTGAAGCTACAAACAACCTTCAATACTACCTGAAGCTCTCTGTGAAGATAAAAGTCTTCAAGTACTGTGAAAACTCGGCTGCATGTACTATTGCTACCCCATCGAGCCTCCAACGTTCTCTGCCTATCTGCCTGCTACTGCATCCCTGCCTGCTGCTGCATCCCTGCCTGTCGGCTGCGGGGTACTGGCCAGCCTGCTGCGGCATACCTATCAGCCTGCTGCAAGAAACCTACCAGCCTGCTGTTGAATACCTGCCAGCTCGCCGCTGCACTCCTGCCAACCTGTTGCTGCGTGTCTACCAGCCTGCTGCTGAATACCTGCCAGCCTGCTGCTGAATACTGCCAGCCTACCGATACTTGGTCCACTTAGATCCTGGTACCGCCTTCCTTTCTTTCCCATTTTTCTATCATTTTATTGTTATCTTGTATTTTTAATTTATTTTTTTTATCGGCCGTGTTATCTTAATAATTATTTTAATATATTAGTCTCTTGTTCTTATCTTTTTTTTAATATCCTTCACCTATTTTGCTCCGTAGCCTTCCGCTACGTGACAGTTTCATCAAATGTAAAGGCTGAAGATAAAAGTTTTGGAACTAAGTTAAATTCACGCCAAAAATCAATACCAAGAATCAAAGACGGATATATTTCAGGAAAAACATAAGCTTTTATAAGTTTAGTTTGCTTATTAAATGTAAAAGGCAAAATAAAGTAGCCAATTGACTTAATAGATTGCTTACTTGCAGTATTTACAGAAATAAGGTCAGACTTAGATAAAGGAAAACCAAGTTGTAAAATTTTTAAATGAGATTTATTTCCAAGAATGGTAATAGAGCTTCCACTATCAAGTAGTGCAGTAAAATTAACATCCAAAATAGAAACATTAATGAAAGGTCTATTAAAGTCTCTTTCATTCTAAAATACACAGAAGATGTTTTATAACTTTGGAAAAAGTGTTTTAATATTTCAAGCCAATTTTGCCAATCACGTACATCAAATTTTACTTCTTTATCTAAGTCTTTAATTAGTTTTTTTGCTGAGTATTAGAAGAAGAGGTTGAAGGCTTAGAAATTTTATTGCATTTCGGACAATCCGAAGCCTTAAAGTCTTTTAGGCCACACTTAAAACAAACTAAGTAATGAGGTTTATCACAAGTACTTAAAGAATGGCCGTTAACCCTGCATCGAACGCAAAACAAATTAGATAGAAATTTAGTGGTTAAAGCATGAGTTGCATACTTATTATTGTAAAAGTTTTTATTCTGAGAATTAAAAGTTGGCTTATAATTCGATTTAAAGTTATTTGTATCAAAACGTGAGAATATTCAGGCTTAGGTGGTGAATGCTCTGCCCTAGCCGAAAAATCGAGCTTAAGTGCTTTAGGAGCATAAGAAAAGTTCAGGAATGCTACTATTTGGAACTGGTTCTTTAAAGTTCCGATCACGGTCCAAATAACGCTCATAGTTTTGACAAGCAGCAATTAGAGAGTCTATCGAATTAATTTCTTTCAAGGCAACAAAAACTGAATAACAAGGTCGTATGTTACGAAGGAGAATTTCTAGTTTCTCATTCTCAGATAATGTTTTCGATAGCCTAGAAACATTTCAAACATTATTGATACATAGACAATTATAGATTCGTTCTTGCCTTGGGTTCGAGCCTTAATAGCGTCTAAGAGTTTATAATCATAATCAAAACCGCCAAAATCCTTAATTAATTGATCTGAAAGTTGACTCCAAGTTAAACAAGGATTTCTATCTCTTTGAAATCGAAACCAATAAAGAGCGTTTCCAGTAAAAATATCATAAGCTAAGTTTAACAAAATTTCTTTATCAATGTTGTGTGAGATAATAAATTCATTAATTCTTTGCAAGAATGCTCTTGGACAAGAAATTCCATCATAAGTTATTTTTTTAATGTCTTGTAGATAGTTATTATTAATGTGCAAAGGTAAAGATAATTTCTGAATAGTGGAAATATTCGAGTTATCAGCGTGTAAAAGAGGCTTAACAGTATTTTCAATCTCGGTTGATGATACAGAGTTATATCGCTGTCGTAGTAAGGAGTATTGATTTTTTAAGTCATTAAGTCTGTCGGTCAAGCTTGAGTCATGTAAGTCACTGTTATCAGTAATATCAATTCTTTCGAAACGAAAATACAAGTGATTAAGATATGTTTCAATTTGCCTAGCATATCTATTTTGACCCGATTCAAAGTTAGAAATTTTATTGGACAAAAAAGAAATAGTGTCCTCAATTTGTGATAAATCAACATCAACCGGAAAAGTAGAATCTAAAATATCGGAACTGTCACGTAGCGGAAGGCTACGGAGCAAAATAGGTGAAGGATATTAAAAAAAAAGATAAGAACAAAGAACTAATAATTAAAATAATTATTAAGATAACACCACCTCAAAATTCTAAATTAAACTTGCACAAGTTGGTATTCGTTGGCAATTATATTTTGGCTTTATACTTTTTCTCTTTTTGCTTCTATTTTTCTTTTATTTTAACGTAGTTTCATCACTACGTTATTATGATGGCACGGTCTATTAATTTTATTTTACTTAATAAGGCAGAACTTATTTATGAAATTTCTATTCGTTTTAGATAATGTTATTGAACTTAGACGGCAGATTCTTCCACTGTCGGTAAAATTTTCGGCTTTTTACAATTTAAAATTTATTATTCTTTATTATTTTTCTTATCTTATTTAATACAACTATACTTACGTCATATTATAGTTTCATACTCATCTATATATTAATAACATGACAGTTTGGCACTTTTTCATACATAACTTTGTTTACATTACACTTATTCGATCTTTGAACATTCCTAACATATCGATTGATTGACTGATATTTGGCTATTTTCAGTTCAATAATTAGTTTTTTTTTTGTTTCTTGTTTATATTTTAAAATAATGCCTTAGTAAGTCAGACCCTTTAGGAGACTTCCTCTCCATTTTTTTTAATGGGGTTCTACCAACCCTGTCCTTTTGGGTTCTACAAACCCGCATTTTTTTTTACTAATCCTCTTCTACTTAGCGCGTTGCTACATGCGTTACTTATTTAATTTTTAAAGGCGTTACTCGGTCTTTAAAACTAGGTCTGACTTTATAAGACATTATTGGGTCTTAATAGTTGGAGCGGATGACAACTCTATAAATAAGCCTGATGGTCAGGAGCGGCTGACAACTCCTTTAAAATAAGCCTTATAGTCAGGAGCGGCTGACTACTCCTTTATAAATAAGCCTTAGGTCATAAATAAATAAATATATAGGGATGCCTTCTTTGGGGTATGCGTCATTGAATGTGAACCATACCCCTATCTTTGCTTGTAGTGCATGTTTGCGTGATGTATGACAGATATATGAAAGGTAAGATTGTATCCAGTTAACCTCAAAATTTTCTCGGAGTCGAAAATTTTTCTGGGCGGTGGAAAATGTAACGTCTATACTATTAGAATATTCTGCATTCTGGAAATTTCTCGGAACTTGCAATTATATGTAGAGTTTTAATCTTCTAACGGAATGTTCTAGAATTTTCTCAGGTCTCGAAATTATTAGTAAATTGTTATCTTTTAATGCAAATCTGCCCATCTGCTAGTTTTCAAGCTACGCTCATGCAATCTACGCATCTGCATTTCTATAATTAATCGTGACATGCATGTATAGAGTTCAAGTATGGGAATATTGAACATCTCTAGATAGTCGGCACGGATTGCCCTAGGAAAGTGCTCGCTACACCCAACTTGTATGTAGGATACACTGGGGGTACTCCCCCACAGCACTGCCGTTAGTGTTAAGCGAGCTGGACAGAGGTGATCTATTAACACCCAAGCCCAACACAACTTTGTGTTGATTCCATTGGGAATCGCGTATAGTATTACTGTATGTACAAATGGGTTGTATTCTGTCTGTAATGTGTACTGTAGGAGTACTGTAAGTGTTATGTTTGGTATGCTGAGGACTACGCATATGCTATAAATGATAATCTACTAGAAAACTAATAGATGGACAGATATATTTATTACTTTATAGACTGAATTATATGTATCATTGACTTCTCTGTTGCTACCTACCTATGTAATGTTCAAATATGAGTCTTTGGTGTAACTACAAATAAGAATGTCTCAACTTTACCTTGGAATAATATATTATTTTCAATTTAACTGTTTACAAATACGTTTAACACTTATAAATCATCTTATATTATGTTGTATCACTAAATTGCACTGTTTTGGCTTATATCTTTCACTTTTAACACTTTTATTGTACTGAATACTTGTAATTTACTTTTCTCTTTACTTTTTGTTGTATATTTGTTATAATTTCTTAATAATTTTTATTATTTTCAACGATTTCTCTTGGTTTGTTAGGAACATTCTAAAATTTGGCAACGTATGACAACAGTCCGACGTGACGTCACATAATTCCAAATTTCTAAATTTGAATATATTTATTATTTTTCATGCCATGTTGGACTCCTTTTTATGAATTTTATGTCATAATTTTAAATTTTTGTATTTAGTTTCGAACACCATATCTGGCTATTATAAAAGGCGGTCCAGGGTCTCTTGAGGACATTCTACTTCTACTTCTGAAGCTACAAACAACCTTCAATACTACCTGAAGCTCTCTGTGAAGATAAAAGTCTTCAAGTACTGTGAAAACTCGGCTGCATGTACTATTGCTACCCCATCGAGCCTCCAACGTTCTCTGCCTATCTGCCTGCTACTGCATCCCTGCCTGCTGCTGCATCCCTGCCTGTCGGCTGCGGGGTACTGGCCAGCCTGCTGCGGCATACCTATCAGCCTGCTGCAAGAAACCTACCAGCCTGCTGTTGAATACCTGCCAGCTCGCCGCTGCACTCCTGCCAACCTGTTGCTGCGTGTCTACCAGCCTGCTGCTGAATACCTGCCAGCCTGCTGCTGAATACTGCCAGCCTACCGATACTTGGTCCACTTAGATCCTGGTACCGCCTTCCTTTCTTTCCCATTTTTCTATCATTTTATTGTTATCTTGTATTTTTAATTTATTTTTTTTATCGGCCGTGTTATCTTAATAATTATTAATATATTAGTCTCTTGTTCTTATCTTTTTTTTAATATCCTTCACCTATTTTGCTCCGTAGCCTTCCGCTACGTGACAACGTTTTAACCACTGATGACAATATTTTTTGTGCATCTAACTGGGTGTAGTCTTTAGCTGCATTTTTTATGATGCAGATAGAGATTAGACCCAGTTGGTACACTCCACGCACACTTTCATTAAATTTGGCTTAAATGGCCTCTCCGCGTTGGATCTGTATCCCCGCGCACGCCTTATAGAGGACCGTGTCTTTTCAAGATGCGTGATAGTAGCGACAATTATCCCTATTGATATTATTAACGCGAAAGTTCGTATGTGTGGATGTCTGTTACTCTTTTCTGTAAAAAATACTGAATAGATTTTAAAACTTTGAATATGTATGAATAATGAAACTTTACAATAAACTTAACAAATCTGTACTAATATTATAAAGCTGAAGAGTTTGTTTGTTTGTTTGAACGCCGTAATCTCTGGAACTCCATGTTAAAATTGAAAAATTCTTTTTTTATTGAATAGCCCATTTATCGAGTAAGACTATAGGTTACATAACATCACGCTGCCACTAATAGGAGCGAAGAAATAATGGAAAATGTGGAAAAAAACGGGGAAAATTATTCATTTTTGAGAGCTTTTGTTGCGTGCGCTGCGAAAACGGTTCTAGATACCAAAAAAATATGTATGAAAGAATTATTCGTCTTAAAATGATCTAAAAAAATGTCCGCGACAGTATATGTCTATCTTTTAATGTTAACTCACTAGAATAGTTTTTATGGTAATGAAATTTGGATATTTCGCGTTGTCAAGATCGGGTAACAGCTGAGCTGGTTGTTTGCAAAAAAAAATATGATGCTCAAAATAACTATTCCACGCGGACGAAGTCGCTGGCACAGCTAGTCTATACTAATATTATAAAGAGGAAAAATTTGTTTGTTTGTTTGTTTGTAATGAATAGGCTCCGAAACTACTGGACCGATTTCAAAAATTCTTTCACCTTTGGAAAGCTACATTATCCCCGAGTAACATAGGCAACTTTTTATCCCGGAAAATCGACAGATCCCACGGGATGCGCAATAAAGGCTTCGCTCAAAAACTACTGTACAGATTTTCATGCGGTTTTCATCAATAGATAGAGTGATTCTTGAGCAAGGTTTTGCGGTATTTTTTATCTCGGAAAAACGGATAGTCCCACGGGAAGCCCGATAAAATCTTCGCGCCATAAACAGACCTCCGCGGATATGTAGCGGTGAGCAAAAGCTATGACCCTTAACCCTCTATAGACCCAATCCCGAAATCCACGCAGGCGAAGCCGCGGGTAGAAAGCTATAGCTTATATATTAGAATAACACATAGGCTATAATTTACAAAGATATTATGTGAATTATTCAAAATATGATAAGAAGTGTCCTGCCCATACGAACTCGCGGGCACCAACTAGTAACTGTAATAATATAATAACACTTACATCAGAAAAGTATGTTTCCTTCAAACAAAATATTAAGCAGTTCACGTAAATCGGATATTTACTGGAAGATGGAAATGTGAACTACATTAGGCGGTCGTCGAGGAAATCCGCATCCGAACGCCAGTTGATGGAACACAAGTTTGCTTCGGCTTCATCAATCAAACTAATGGCTCGTGCTCCCCTAATTGTTTCTGATTTCCATATAACGAGAGTTGCTGCTTTTTAGTAAACAGACTCCGCTACCTTCAGAGTGTTGTATTTTATATCTTAAGATAGATGCTTTATGTCTTAATATTTAAGGTCCGATTTGCTTAATTTGAACGGCGAACTCCTAGTGAAGTTTATGTTCTCCTAGTGACGGCATTGCCTCCTATGTATTGAGCCAGATCTAAATGCGGATTTTGGTGAAGAATGAATAGAAAGTTGATGAAATCCTAGTCAAGATATTTGAGGGTATCGATAGACATAGTAAAAGCGATGATCGCCAGCGAAAACTTCTGGGAGGCATTGGCCCAGGATTACATCCCGCTTAGAAGTGCGCCAGGTTATAGAGATGAGCATAAAAGGTTGTACAGCTATAGCAACAACATCGTGGTATAGAAAAGAATCCCTTCACTACCAACAAAAATAACGAAGACGGAATACGATTTATAGTGGACATTTCAGTCTCAAGAGGCTAATACGCCAGTCTCCCGGACTAGGCCTTTCCTCCAACTAAAAAAGGTATACCACTTAAAATTCAAGAATAACTTAACGTACCTAAATGATTACCCAATTGATTTTGAATGAACCCAGGATTCTTCCTCGTCAAGAATAGTAGAATAAGTTTATTAAAAAATAAGAAAAATTAGAGAATATATAGTTTGATTCAAGATTGGAAAAATAATTGTATTTTTTTTTTCCCACGGGGGATGGTAGTGAATCCTCATATGGGGTGTGCTACTATTGTAGTCGTCTTAATAACCCCTTGGTGCTCGAACGACCTTACAGCGGATACAACCCGCGGCCGGTCTACAGCGGGTGGTTATGTTGGACTTTAGCAGAAGGCTAGCCTACCAACTAAACACTACTTACAAACTTTGATCGCTTAGAAGGCCTGGGACCTTATCGACTTGAACTAAAGCGCCAGCCCTCCAGAGCGGTGGGTGGTGCATAGATAATCGACACATTTGGACATAGAGGTCGAGTAATGTCCGCATGGGAGTTGCTATTATGTATAGATACAAAATTTTATTGCGTAAGTGTTTGTTGCAGCATTAAAAAAAAGGTGCACAAATAGCAGACTTAATGCCAAGGGTATTCTCTCCCAGTCTACCAATAAAGCGTGCAGAAAGGTTATTATAAAAATAGTGCAAATGTGTAAAAATGATACAAATATAAATGAAGTAGCAATAACTACATTAACGGAAAAGAACACAAATCAAATAAGTATGTAAATATAATTTTATAGCACAATAAAAGTATTATCATAAGTAACGAACTCAAAAAAAAAACAGTTATATTTATAGGTTGGAATATGTACATTAATAAATAAATAAGATAGATAAATAAAATCTTTATTCTCAAAACATCTTCATCACACACAAACATAGGAACACAAAGAAACTAAAATTAAATTTTCTTGCAACAATAACCCAGTACAAACCAAAAGTTGTGTGCGCTGCAGAATTGTAAAAGGGTCGTAGCTCAGTGATTGGAAATTACTCACAAAAGGATGTGAGCAAAGCACTAGTATTCTGCTACAACCTGAGTGTTTTATTATTACAAATAATTTGCTAAAATTTTACATCAAATAAAACATAGTGTTGGGGGAAAATTAGGCAGAACAAATAAAACGATGTGTCTTCAACAGCGATAACAGTTATACTAATAATCAGTATAGCGGTAACAGGCAAAAATAATAATCGATATGACGGAAGGTTGAACGGAGAGACGTATAAAAATGAATTCGCTGGTGAATTTCTATAAGGCGATATTCGACGTCAACACATAGTTTGTAATAAACGTATATATTGCGATGATAAGTCAGTAACTTGGTCAGAATACCTTCTTTATAACCGACAATGGAAGCCATAAAATAGACGAAGCATCAGCACAATACCAACCCAAGATTTATAGTGTTCTAAATATTGGTGCTACAGCTTAAAGCCTATGCTCAGAATTAGAAGTAGTTGGCTCTATCGTGACAATAATTTATTATAGAGACTGTGCCTACAATAATACCCGAGAGTCGGTTCAGTTCACCTTTGTGTTTTCCACCACTGCTTAAAGTCCTTTGTTAACAATAACAGGCTTAAGTGGTTATAATTTGAATGTCCCAAATAATGAATTCAATTCCGTGCTTGAGATTTGATGTTATATCTTCTTATATGTAAAAATGAATAGCAAAATGTGTTACTAAACGCATAACTCAACAACGCCTGAATCAAATTTAAAATGTTCGTTGAATTTCAAGGATGGTTTTTACGAGAAAAATTCGAATATTTATCCGAAAAACAAAACAGACCATTGCTTCGCATACAAACGTTTTCTAACTAAAACGTACAGACGATTTGAGCTTTATTGTATAAAGTTCATATTGCAAGCACTCACTGTTGTCTAAGCAACGAGGTGTGTTCCTAACATCAAAGAGTCCATTTGCGCTTTATTAACGCTACATATAGTTGACATTCAATCATATATATCAAAACAGTGTGCGTGTGTGCGTTGGAGCATAGAATACATCGCTGGAGGATTTAATGTCACGTTCCAAAGTTGAATAGTCACAGAAAGTAATAGTTAATTTGGACCTTTTTGCAATTTGGTTGGTTATGCGATATTATCTATAAAATAAGTAGGAAGAAAAAACTGTCACTTTACATGTCTTTTTGACAGGATGAAGTCTGTCGAGTCCACTAGTTGTTAATAAATTTATATGACTAATAAATGAGTATATTTAATAAAATTTTATAAAGCTAGTGAAGTTGTTTGATTTAATATAAATTTTATATAATTAATTCTCATAATTAACTAAAATTATCCTAATTAAGATTAGGATGATATTAGTTTTAGTACTATTAAGCTCATTGATATTATGCCGGTGATTGATTTATTTTAACTCAATAGTTACGTTATCAAATATTTTGACAAATCCAATAAATAATGAAACTATAGTCCTTATAGATATAATGTTTAAATTTGTAATGGAAGTTGGGTTCAGACTATTTATATTATATTACGTCTAATTGACGACTCTGTAAAACAACAGGCAGAAAAAATAGTACTTGCTGGTTTTCTTGCCGGTTCTTTCCAATACAAGGTCTCCCGCCGTAGACTTGAAAGAAGAAAAGAATAGAATAGAAAATATTTATTGGCCATACACAATTATTGGCATATGACATGCACATATACAAAGCAGATACGATAACAAATACGAAGTCGCGGGCACTAGCAAGTAGAGTAATATTTTCTTTAAGCAGGATTTTATTCTTCGTTATGTCGGATAGAGTTTAAAACGAAACAAAAAGCCTAATGATTTGAAAGCTCATTAAAAAGTTTTCAAGCTTAAGTTGTACCTACCAGCCTGACTCGCGAAATACTAATTTGTTTTTCTTTAATTATTTTGATTTTCTTTTTCATTATTTTCAGTGGTGATTTGTCACTAGATTTATCCAACTCGATCACAATATAACATGACATTACCTACATATAACTCATCGGTAATAAATTGTGTAATTTTATAATTGATTATTAAAATCAATATGAATTGTAGCACTACATTTAATATGTAATGTAGTAAATCCAGGCAGTACAGTTTTTTCGTTTGTACTAACAAAGTACTAGCCTTTTTTTTATAGGATAGGGCAGCAAACGAGCAAACGGATCAGCTGATGGTAAGCCATAACCGTTGCCCATGGACACCCAGCAGGCCGCAGCAACACCAGAGGAGTCTAAGATGCGTTGTCGGCCTTTTAAATGGGAATATGCTCTTTTTTGAAAATTTCGATATCGCATCGGTTCGGAAAAACTGCAGGCGATAATTCATTCCACAGTTTAGTAGTGCGTGGCAGAAAATTCCTGGAAAAACTCACTGTAGTTGACTGCCAAGCGTCTAGGTGATGACGATGAATGTTGTGTCGTGTGCCTAGATGACAATTGTTGCAACTAGCAACAGTTGACCAATTCGAAACAACTGTACTCGTCTGTAACAGTTGGTTTCTTCCAGCTGATTAGGGATCATCACTAGATAGTGTAAAACAAAGTCGCTTCTCTGTCCTTATATCTCTATGTATGCTAAAGTCTTTAAAACTACGCAACGGATTTTAATGGGATTGTTTAATAGATAGAGTAATTAAAGAGGAAGGTTTATATGTATAACTAGCTGTCACCACGACTTCGTCCGCGTGGAATTATAAGTTTAGGTAGCATTTTCCTTATGCTTAGGATGCTTGGGTGGTTTGGGCATGTGGAACGGATGGATGAAAGTAGACTGACCAAAATGATTTATGAAGCTGGAGTGAGTGGGGATACGGGACGAGGAAGACCTAGGCGAACATATTTCGAACAAATCGAAAGTGTCCTCAAAAAAGGCCAGGTCAGAAGTACCCGCAATCGTCGAGCATGTATGAGGAATGTTATGAAAGTAGATGAAGCGAAAGAGATATGTAAAGACTGTAGCAAGTGGAAAGACGTAATCTCTGCCTACCCCCGTGGGAAAAAGGCGTGAGTGTATGTATGTATTTTCCTTATAGCATGATTCAGTATTCACACGCGATAGCTTATTATTAGCGTATTTCATGTATAACTTTGGTGTTTCTATACCAATTTCTATGACTCTTTTTTATGGAATAATTAATAATGTTAACGTTTTTAATTATGGATGACTGAGAGTGTTATTAATGTTAGAGTAGACAAATATAAATTAAATTTAACCAAGTTTGTTCGCTGATTTTTTTTTATGCATGTTTAATGTGATAAATTCTTTGTAGTTTTATTTTGCATCCATCTGTAACTCTGATTGAGTCAGTGTGATGGCGCCCTTGATATAAGTTGTTCACATTACTCACCAGACTAAATCGAACCAAATCATCACGCCTTGAGTACATGAGTACATTCATATCTTGCTCTACCACTACTTGAGTAGGTAACCCTTTAGTTAGACAATTTGAATTGGGTATATTAAATTTGTACTGACAGACAAGGGAAGGCCAGGGGAGACTCTTACAGATCATTTGTATTGTATTTTATATAGTATCTTTGCTGTGTGTTTGAAGGAGTGTGTCTGTGTAATTTATTTTCTAAAATGAATGTGTTACTTTAATTTATGTATAACTTTAATACTTGTATAACTTTAATTTATGTAACAGGCAGAGACTGTTCTTACGAAGTTATTTTAAATTCAAACATCCGTTGTTGCTACTTACGAATGGTTTTGTGTAAGGAAACCTTTAATTGGCCTTGGTATTGGCACATACTGTATAAAATACAGTCTGTATATCGCTGTATGGTTTCTTAAAAAAATAAGTAAATAAAAAAGAAAAAAAATTACAGCAACAGCATTCAAGTTATTACAAGCATTACCCATGGAAGAATAGGTAAAAGACATTAAGAGAGACGATGTTACTATGAAGTTAAACAATGTCGTGGATGTTAGATGCCTCTACATCGCCAATTATGTGAGCTTAGTCAACCACGATGGTTATATGCAATTCGAACGCATTGTTGAGTTATTGCAAGCGTCTTCAGGTTGCCTTAAAATGTATTTCTTAACGGCAGAAGTATGAAATTATTTAAATGGAATTTAAAAATTCATGTTGGCATTGACAGCCTCATGACAGGTTCAATTTCAGAAATCTTGACAATAAAGTAGATGCGGAGACTATTGAGATACTGAAGCTCAAACTAAACTATAAATCGCAACATTACTCATAAATAAAGTCCTCAAACCAGTTCAGGCAGTAAATCACGAAACTAAATCCAAGGGTGTTGTGACAAACTTTCGCGCCTTAAAACTTAAAAGCTTGCTAACTCAGTGCTCACTAACTGGCAACACACAAAGGCACATTGCCACGGAAGCAGTAATTCAGCGTTAATTCCCTCAAAAGAAAATTCAGACTCCGCAAACAACAGACTGGGCTAGAGCAAACAATGGTACGCCTTGCGCTTATTAAATCGTTTCGAACCCTGAGACTTTATTAAAATTGTTTTAACGAGGATACTCGTTTGTGGGTATAATATGCTTATATATAATAATTTTACTTTTGGGTCATGACCCCGTGTTTTTATATACGCTGTTTTTATTCATATATTACTTTACTTGCCTATATTATCATCATCACTATTTCAGTCAGTAAACGCCCATCGGCCTCCCTCAAGGGTCTCCGCAATGGTCCTGCGCTGATAAAGTCCAACTCTTTCCTTCGATCCTTACCAGGAGACGAATTTTTGAAACAATAGAAAACCAATTCGCATTCGATAGCGTGAGATTCGTATACGAATTATCGAATTCAATATTTCTGAACTTTCATTTCGTGCGTTGTGCAACGAGTGGTTCAACCCACTCGTTTTTGATTTCTACTAGTAGAATATCCAACGCTGACGTGACGTTGACAGTGATCCGTTTCACGTGTGGGTCATCGCCGGCTTTTTGTTTTTGTTGTTGTGATTTTGAATTATCTGAGTGAAACGGAATTCGAGTGATTCAAAATTCTATAAAATTGTAAGCAGTAGAAAATAATATCGCGCACGATTTGTATTCGTATTTGAATTCCAAATTCACGTGTAATGATTCACGTGATTGATAAAATATGTCTCCAGATCGTCTGCTCATATAAGTCATTTAGTCATGAACGTCGATATCGTCAAATATTTCTGATATCTCTACTTATAGTTAAAGTTAAGTATATCTAATTTGTCCATGAATTTGAGGTAATAAAATTAAAAACCTTTCAATCAATGAAACCGCCTGACGTGTGATCCTAATAAAAGTAATTAACTAATATGTCAAACCGATGCTTTGTTAAGACAGAAGAAGTGACCCTATCTTAGAGATAATACCTCTGCTGCTCTCTTTCAAAACCATTTTGGATCGTGTTCTAAATATGCTTAATAACACCATTCCTTTCTAACTGTCTTCAGACGAAGATTTGAGTTTGAACTTGATTTGAAAAAACGATCCTTTCCAACTGCACTCAAACAGAGAGATTTTTAGCTCATCAGATAGTCTAAACCGGGCTCTCAATACATATTTATTCCTTTTATTTTCAAGTTAAGCTTATTTTGCACTTTCCAAACAAATTAAATAATCCTCTTTGCTCAACAAGTCAGCTGCAAAATTAACTTTGCCAGCCGGAGACGGGCTTCGGACGTCTTATTTCGCTATTTCCTTTTTTCTCCGGGGATGTGATGTGGTACTAAGTTAATATTAATCTGATTGAGAAATTGCGCGGCGTGAAAAGTCTTTTGTAGACTTCAATTGTATTATTGTATGTTTTCCGGTTTTATCCAAAATTATTATATTTTATATTACTGGCTTTATACAAGTCGTCTTGGCGTCGTCGTATTTGGGGCATACCCTTTTTACTTGTAACTGTCGCAAAAGTGGTGTTTTAATTGCTCTGTTAAGAGAAGAAAGAACAGCAGACAAACTAGAAACTGCGACTTTAAATATCATGTCTTTAATACGTTGGTTTTTATAAGTACTTTTTAGAGTTATGGGAATCTCCACCTCGAGGTTTTGAGGTCAATTATGTTTTTATTCGGGGTTCCAAATACATTTATATTATTAAAGGCTGTTAGTGATAAGGGCTATTACAAAGTCAATGATTATTTAAATGATGCCAATGCTTGGTGTTGATTTGAGGATACATTCTAAAGTGTAAATATTTGTTTTCCCGTATATATTGTTAACTCATATGTACATTGTATGATAACGACATAATTTATTGTAAATGTTGTTATTACTTTTGATAAAGCTGATAAGTTTCTTGCGCCCATTCTTCTTAACAGCTAAAAAATACGTCCTGAATGGGTGGTAGGAAAAAAAATATGGACGAATCAAACAATCTTTCTATAAAGTTATATATGAATAAAGTTAATTTTGATTTGTGACTAGTTTCTTTGACTTCATTTATACTGTCATGCTCTCTCGTCGATTACTCTCGATCTGACCTTTCTTCAGTATACTACCTATTTGGTCCAAGTATGTTCGTCGAAGTCGTCCCTTACCAACTGGCCCATTCATATTTGCGTTATAAGTATCTTTCGTCCATCCTTTCTCAAACAAAATTTATGAAGCCAGCAATTTATATAAGTTATTCCTTGTATATCTTTTATTATAACGTCAAAATGATACTTATCTCTAAAATTTAGTCAGCGCAGAGTAATTCAGTGGCAGAAGTAGGAAAGTATTTAAATGAGCTGAAGTAATTATGCGGGAAGTTTTGCTTTGGCTCTCCCGATAAAAGAATTTGTTTAGGCGCCGCCGCCATCTAAGGGAATTAAACGTGAGTGAAATTCAACAGAACGGGGGCAGCGATTGGTTTAGTATTTCCTGCTTTGTTAGAGATTCGATACAATGAACTTTCTAAAAAGTTACTTTTAATTGTATAAGTAACGATTCGGAAATCCAAGACATAAGTTATTAAATCAAGTCTATATTGTTTTACGTCTGGAATTTATACATTTAGTTTAAATAGCTTATTTTACTTTAATTAATCAATTTCATTATACATAAATGTTTTTATAGCTCTACTCTCTCATCCTATTAGCTCTCCCTAATAAGACAAGGCAAAGGAATCAAGCTCATGCAGCTGTTGTCTTTCGAATTTTTTTCCTTCTTTGCCAACCATGCTTTCTTCGTGGTTCTTTGGTTAATGTTTATTCTTGCCGGTGATGCAAAACGTTGGTGTCACACATTTTAATGCATGTATGGCGTCTGGCGATGGCGACTGATGAGGTGGTGAAAGCTATTCCAAAATTCTTAACACCATGTATACAATAAAACCCTTTTTTAATGTTGCCTCATAATACGACTTATAATACTTTCTTGACAATTATCTATTGGAATCTTAATGGGCTATATTTCGAAGTTCGTAGTATGTGTTTACGCCAAAAACCGGTTTCGCGCTTGCTGCCCGCACGCGCTTCCTAGTAGATATTAGTCGGTGTGTGTTGCAACGTGGTGGCTGGACTGACGCGACAATATCATACCGACCTTTTTTTTTCCCCCTGAGGAAAATGCATTAAATTGCATACCCCGGCTGTGGCGAGCCGGCGGTTATGTGGGGCTCTCCTCCCCAAAAGGGGGAGGCCTACCCACTAAAAACCTTAGGGATGGCCCCCCTCAGGCATGTAGGGAGCCCCCGGGAACAACAAGCTACTTCCGGGAACCCCCAGCCTCCGCTCCCCCGTCAATACAGGGGAGCCTTCCTCTGGGGAGGCTCGCTACCTCCCCCGGTCTCCTCCACCGACGACGCCCCCCGGCCACGGAAGGGGCGTGGTCCATCCCGGGTCGCCGTAGCGGTCGCGACTTCCTCGCGACCCGCGGCGGCGCCGCAGCTGTGCTACCGAGCCCGGCGCCACCTCCTTCGAGCGGGATCGGCCATCTCCCGACCCCGCTCGGCGGCCTCCTTCTGGAGCATCACTGCTTCACAACAGGAGGCCACAGCCCTCCAACCTCCCTCGTCCGCCAGCATTGCCGCAATCAATGCCGGCGGAGACAGATCTCGCCCGATCTCTGCGACCAAGACACGGCGCTCGGAGGCCCACACGGGGCACTCCGCCAGCGTGTGCTGGGCCGAGTCGTGGTCGGATGCGCAGTGGTGGCAATGTGTCGATCCCTCCCGTCCTATTCGACACAGATACTCACCGAAGCAGCCGTGCCCGGTGAGTATCTGAGTCAATCGGTAGGTGACCTCCTCTTTTCCGAATATCATACCGACCTATACCTGACCCGCGGCTTTGCATTGTTATTCCTATTTATTGTGAGTGTACCTAAACTGTGCCAGTGTCAATATGGCAAGAAGAACTCAGTGGGTAATTCCTATGCTCGACTTAGGATTCTCCAAAGGCGCAATGAAAACGCGGTAACAATTCGATTTGACATTTAATAACGATAACAGGGCCCAGCTTGTTCTTTATATATATATATATATATATAATTTACTATTTGTGGAAACAGAATACGGCATTAATACAATAGTATATAATTTTATATAAGGCAATTTTAGAGAGTTAATTTTATAATGACAATGAGATCCACAGTCAACTGACCACAAGTTGAGGTGCTCTTAAATCTTCTTAAAATAAGTAACGATTGCGACTTTCTTCCATTCAAGTCGGGCCCTTTTAGCCAAGGCTGAGTTTTGTCGGTAGGTCACGTGGTCAGACCAGGGGTATACTGGGCACGTTTCGTGCTCCTTAGTGAAGATTCTCAGCCTCTATCTCCTGAGGGATAAACAAAATGTGACTTCCTCTGTCATCTGACCCTTCTATATGAAGGATTCTTGAAGGATTGTACAAATACGACGAAACTTCAGGGACATGCTAGTTTATAAATAAGTTTGCATTTTGTCTGTTGCGAATTGCTCACAATAGCGCGAGCTTTTCCCCGGCTGCACTGGCTGAGATATCACGATACCAGCGCCCCGAGAGCTTTTTAATGTACGCGAGTGCTGCCTTTATTTCTTAGTGTTGCCTTTTATATATGTACGAGTATGCTGTGCATTTCCTTGTACAATTCGTTTTATCCATATTTTTATTATTATTGATAATATTATTAATAATAATAAAACTATGAGTCACGGTACAAAGTTTCATCGATATGTAGGTATATGAAAACTAAATATTTTTTTTTTATTAAGTTCAGATCATTATTATTATTATAAATGGACGCTGGTCGCATTATTTTAAAGGGACTAAGCCTTAGTCCGCCTTCGCAAGTCACTGCGACCTTTGCAGATCTATTATGACATCCCCTTGTTGAATTACAGCACCTCCCCAAGTTCACCCCGATCATGTAATTCATGATGGCCTTGGGGAGGAGGTTCTCATCTCATCTGGAGAGATTGAGTGGCTTTCTAGGTACCGGCTTCTGTAGTAATGCAGAGACTCACATTCGCACAGGATATGTCTGGGCGTTTCTTCCATGTTGCGACAGAATCTGCAAATAGTGGCTTTGCTTAGGCTCAAGGTATGTAGGTATTTGTTAAACTGGCAGTGCCCGCTGAGGGTTTTAGTCAGGATCTTTAACTGAGTTCTGCTGTATTGTAGCGCTTTCTCGGTAAATTTTCTTCTATAACCAAATTTTTTAATTTAAGTTTTTTGGAGTGTCTTTTTATTTTGTTTTCGTTTTTGAGAGTCTTTTCTGAGCTTCACAGCCTGGTTATGCCCCTGGGTTTGACACTACGTGCCTTGCTGGTGGGTATGCCACAGAAGGGCTCCGATCCTATTGGTTGGCGCTCCGCACCCGCCTGCGGTCGTCTGCGGCTTCATTACCGTATGTCGCTATGTCCAGGCCAATGTCACCGTGTTAGTGAAGCCTAGTTTATTGAGGAGTTGGGTACTCCAAGGCAAGTAGTTCAGATCATTATAAAAAAAAATAATTTTAGCGGATTCTTTTCAAATGGTACAACCGTTTCAAAAGCATCATGTTAAGGAATAGGGACTTAATGTTATAACAATTCATTCTGTATTTTATGATTAGTACTGATTACTTAGTATTCATTCGCGAATATCATAGCTTTATATGTGCTTTATTACAAAGTTAAGATTTTTGTTGCCTTTCTAGACTTTTCCGTCTTTGAATAACGTGATACTCCTGCAGTTTTTACTATAATTAAAAGAGCTTGTTAACTGAACCGAGCAAAAGATGCGAGCCTCCGACTTTTTAGTCACATTTATTAGGGTTCCTTCTAATAATTTTATTAGACACAAAGGGTAAAATTAAATACGACAAATGTTATTTAATCCCAACACAGTTAAGTAAGTAAAGACTGAAGATTATTGCTAATAGAAAATAATTTAATGAACATTACTCTTGTTAATCAGATTTACATACACACAGGTTCAGGAGATTGATAATGACTTAAAACGCTTGTAAAATTTCGCAAATGGAGGTTTCCGATGTCTTACCTTATCGTATCAGTGTCGGATAAATGTAATATCTCTAGCAGCTTAAGGTGATTACATTAAGCGATGTCTAACAAATACTGTATTTGAAAGTTTCAAATTATTATTCAAATACTGTATTTGGAAAAGTCTCCAGAATAAGTTTTTAAGCACAAAGATTATAAAAAAAATATGAAAGATACTGGAATGTATGTCCAGGGATATCGTCTGTATACCTACGACAGCGGTCGGGGAACTGGGGTAAATTACCCCAAATGGAGTAAAAATGAAATTCTTGAGGGTAAAAATGAAACATTATGTGAGTAAAAAGTATATATTTAATTGCTGCCATTTATCCTATTGGTTGGCACAACATATTTGTGCGAACAAGGCTTTTCCACTTTAATAAACATAAAAACGAATAACAGAAATCGATTAAATGCCGAAGACTGTATTCAAATTACTCTTGCATCAAAAATTTTATTATTATAATTTATTACAGTACCCCAAATTGTCAACCCTCTATCTATCTATCTATCTTAGGGGCCGGGGTGGCTACCGTGAGGTGCCAACGCACTTCGACCCATTATGGGTCTTTTGTGCTACCCCATTAGTTCCTACTCCTTAATGTCGTTAGACAGTTACTTGACCACCGTCAGTCCAATCAATCGTGCTCAAGAGCCTGATTATGTCCCTTGGTGGCATTACCCTAAAGTCGTTGGGTTTTGGGTATCCAATCCCTATCAACCTTTGCCTACTGCCGGCCAGAGCATCGCAGTTGCACAATAGATGTGTCATGCTCTCCTCCTCGGTCTTGCAGGCCCTGCATAGAGTGGTCTCAGTGAGGTAGTTTTTTGGGTACAATTGAGGGTTGTCAACCCTCAATTGTACCCAAAAAAAAAAGTATTGAGGGGCTATAATATGAAAGATTTATTTACTTATTTATTTATTTATCATTAACATAGTTTCTACAGCTTAAATTCATATTACAATAATACAAAAAAAAAAAAATATGTCTGTACATAAGCCAATTACAGAAACTTACTTTGCCATCTTGAGTACTACATATAAAAATGTAGGGTAAGTGTGTAACATTTAGTACAAAAGAAAATAAATTAACAGTAATATTTGCCTTATTTTATAAACTTATATGTGTGTGTTCATTGTATGTACGTGTGTGTGTGTGCGTGTGGGTGAGTATAAGAATATGTGTGTGTCTTTATAATTCACTACGATGATCGATCCGTTCAATCTGACTACGATAACGCGAGTCTTAGCGCAGGCTTACATGGCATCTTTATTAAAGAGACAATATCGTGCACCCGGTAATAATACAAATTCACAACATAGTTAAAAACAAAAATATAATTTGAATAATAAAAATCGATGGAATTAAATTTTAATTTAAATTAATAAATGTTAAATTGAAATAAAGATTGATTAAAATTATATAAAAAATAAAAATTTAATTAATGTCAGTTAAAATAAAAAATTAAATTTAAAATGTCAGGATCTAATCTATACTAATATTATAAAGAGGAAAGATTTGTTTGTTTGTTTGTTTGTAATGAATAGGCTCCAAAACTACTGGACCGATTTCAAAAATTCTTTCACCTTTGGAAAGCTACATTATCCCGGTGTAACATAGGCTACTTTTTAATCCCGGAAAAATGAACATTCCCACGGGATGCACAATAAAGGCTTCGCTCAAAAACTACTGCACAGATTTTCATGCGGTTGTCGTCAATAGATAGAGTGATTCTTGAGCAAGGCTTTGCGGTTTTTTTTTCTCGGAAAAACGGATAGTCCCACGGGAAGCGCGATAAAACCTTCGCGCCATAAACCGACTTCCACCATATGTAGCCGTGGGCAAAAGCTATGTCCCTTAACCCTCTATAGACCAATCCCGAAATCCACGCAGGCGAAGCCGCGGGCAGAAAGCTAGTAATTTTATAAATTGACGACTTGAAAGATGCTAAGAAGGGCGATTTCGTTTTTTTTTTTTGCTCATCGCCATGGGGTAAAATCAACTTACCCAAAAGTATTAAGGGGTAATGATTAAAAAAGTTCCCCGATCGCTGAGCTACAGCTTATCCTTAATATGCAGCAGAAACAATGTTGGAGACCGGAGCCTTACGGGAGAAGTCCTGAACAGATTACCGGAGGAGACTAACCAGGCGCCTGCTTGGTACCTAATTTCCATTCAAGCCGTAGGGCCCTTATGGCCAAGGCTAGGCTGAGCTTAGTCGATAGGTCACGTGGCCGGATCGTTCCAGTCGCGTGGAGTCCGACATTACCTCCTTGACACTTGCCTTTGCGGAGGTATCCTGGGCACGTTTCGTGCTCCTTGTGAGGATTCTCAGCTTTCCTCTCCAGAGGAAAAAAAAAGATACCTAATTCGCATTTCTGTATTTCGGTATGAAAGTTAACACGTGCAATTAAAATACTGTATGAAGTCACACGTTAGCAACAAGCACTGTCGTTTTGTGTTGGAGATTGCTGTGAATCTCAAAGGACCCGTCAATACCACCAACTGTGAGCCAGTCTCAAAGCAACACTAGTCAATACCGGCAGAGGATACGTAGACCGCGACATGTCCTTAGCGACCCCCCTAACCAACTCACGCAGGAACTTCTAGACCTGCAAGCGGCGGCGTCTGAGCCGTCGCTCCCCCTTGTCAACCCCTAAACGGCAGCCTTCTGCTTAGCCATGATTAGGTTCTTGTCAATACTGGCCGGTCCCACTTTGGAGATTCGTGCCTTCTTCTAGCGCATATACCCTCACCATGGGGTAGCGCTAACCGTGCCTCTCCTGAGGTGCGGCCCTCTCGTCAATAAAGCCAGTAGGATCAATAGGACCAAAGGCTAGGCTGAGTTTAGTCGGTAGGTCTGTGTAGTCGAGCCGTCTCGACAGTACCAGGAGTCTGACATAATCAACGCATCCCTGCTTGCCTGTTGCGTTGGCATCCATGATGGATTCTCAGCCTCCTCTCCTGAGGAAAAAAAAAAGGAATCTCAAAGGAACAAGTGCACTAAAGGTGACTCTCCATCAAGTGAGCAGTCTGCTTGTTTGTCACCATCGCTACATAGAACATTATTAGAACCTAAAGTATTTATACTTCTTTAAACTACTATACTAATCTTTAAACTCTCATTAGGTCGAGACATTAACACATGTAATTATTTGCCACATAAGACAGAATTTAATCGATTATTGATACTTATTACAACGTAGCAAGCCAGATTATTTTCCTAGATGTTCAAATTAAGCTAATAAGTCACAGATGCCAATATCAATACATAGTACAACAAAGTCACTTTCTCTGTCCCTATATCCCTATATCCCTATGTATGATTAAATCTTTAAAACTGCGCAACGGATTTTGATGCGTTTTTTTAATAGATAGAGTGATTGAAGAGGAAGTTTTATATGTATAACATACATAACATACATACAATAATAACATAAGCACCCCACGTGTTAACTTCAATGATATCAATTTTTCAATTGATTACTACAGTTTTATTTTTAATTTTAATTGAATCAATTATAGAGACGTGTGTTTTTAGTTTTTTTAACTATAATTTATTATATACATCGTTCACAGTTTTTCTGTAGTGTATTTAGTGTCAGCATTGCACCCAAGTGAAGCCAGTGCCGGTCGCTAGTATCACATAGGAGATACACTTGAGTAGGTCGCACAATGCGTAGAAGTCTTAATATAAAATACTACAGCTTATAAAACTGTGCCAATGGGTCAATGAAAGTACTTAATTCGCACTAAAAACTGCTGTATCGAAAGTCCAAATTGCTATGACAGTCGAAATTCATCGTGAAAAGATCACAGCAGAAGAACAAAAATGGAAGCTTTACTTAAAAATTAAAAGCTGCGAGGGATTTAAAACCGTATTGCTGATGTACTCTTTGACAAACTTATTTTTTTCCATTGTCTCTAACGATTCAAATATGTAATGAACCACTTTAATTTCAGACGTACTCAATCAACTATTAATTTCTCGTTTCCTATCGTTGAGCGCAGTAATTGGCTCCACCGATACAGTTGGTCCAAGAAAACATCTATAAAGAACCTGGTAATTTGTAAAGAGCAAAGCTTGTTAGTCACTTTCAAAGGAGCGGTGCTCTTGCAAATTAGTTTGCAATAACGCTGCGATGAACACGGAGACCTGCTCCGTTACAAAAATTTAATCAGTTTGAAAATATTGATTTATATTCAAATGGTAACGTTTAGAAAACTCATACAGCTTTTATCTTGCCGCCTGCAAAGTGCACGTTATATTATGTTACAGGAAATAAATACTTTCCGATAACAAAAATAATATGAATGGTGATAGAATAAAGGAACTTTTTTTTCCTCAGGAGAGGAGGCTGAGAATCCTCATAGATACAACCGCAACGGCAAGTGTCATAGTGATTATGTCGGACTCCTGGCGAATCGAGGCGGCTCGACCCGACAGACCTACCGACTAAACTCAGCCTAAGCCGTTGGTCTTATTGACCCTATGGCTTGACGTGATAAGGGAGGCCGCACCTCAGGAGAGGTATGGTTAGCACTGCCCTATAAAGAGGGCATATGCACTAGAAGAGGCACAGTATACTAAAATGGCTCCGGCCTATATTGATTGGAACCTTTTTTTTTTTTTTTTTGTTCCGCTGAGGAAAATGCATTGAATTGCATACCCCGGCTGCGGAGAGCCGGTGGTTAATGTGGGGCTCTCCTCCCTAGAAGGGGAGGCCTACCCACTAAAAACCTCAGCGATGGCCATTCTCTGGCGTTGTAGGGGGCCCTCAGGATCGAGTGTCGCAACTGAGGACCCCCGGCCTTTGCACCCCTGGGTGCGTAAGGGGAGCCCTTCTCGGGGAGGAGTGATCTTGCCGCCTCCTCCCCTCCAACCTCCTACGACGTCACCCCCGGCCATCCGGGGGTGAGGTCCCTCCCGGGTCGACTCCACGGGCACGAACTGCGTCGCGCCCGCCAGCGACCCGTGATATTGATTGGAACCTACTCGTTGCTAAGCAGAAGGCCGAGAAGGGGATGGCAAGGGGTGCGACGGCTCAGGCGCCGCCGCTAGCAAGTCTTGAAGGTCCTGCGTTAATTGATTAGGGTCGCTAAGAACGTGTCGCGGTTTACGTATCTACTGCCGATTTTGGTTGAATTGGTTCGCTGAAGACGGTATTACGCTGAATAAAGGAACTTTACCTCCTTCTTTATATAGACACGGCCTAACGCAAATATTTGACTGGCGAGATCACCTCCGCAAACACAATCAAATTAAAATCGTTACAAACACTTATTGACGTTATATTGTTACCGCTGATTAACATAATTATTTCTTATTGTTCCTTTTAATATTTAAAATTGCTATTTATTACTTTCTGTTTACTTGTTAATAGAGAATTAAATTGGTTACCTTTATTTCAAAATCGAGAAGTAAAAAGTTCGCGCGCTCTACGCACTCGCCTGCAGCCAACTGACCACCCAGATTGTAAACTTGTTTTACTCCCTTTCCGGGATTAATGGTACGGCGGGAATTTGTCTTTTTGGCTGGAAATTTTGAAAACCGAACATTTTCGTCGGCACTGTGGGTCTTTCTTTCTAATCTTTCAAAATGAAAATGAAAATCAAATTTAACTTTATTCAAATATAACTTTTTAGAAAGCTTTTTTGAATCATCCAACATTTTTCCCTACCACCTATTCAGGACGTATTTTTTAGCTGATAAGAAAAATGGGCACAAGCAACTTATCAGCTTTATCAAAAGTAATAACAACATTTACAATAAATTATGTCGTTATCATACAATGTACATATAATGTTCACAATTTACACGTGAAAACAAATATTTACACTTTAGAATGTAATATCTTCAAATCAACACCAAGCATTGGCATCATTTAAATAATCATTGACTTTGTAATAGCCCTTACTCAATAGCAGTTTTTTAACATGTAACTTGAACTTACGAAAAGGTAATCCAACTATGCTGTGTGGAATCCTGTTATAAAAGTTTATACATTTGCCCATAAACGAACCTCTAGTTGTTTGTAGCCTGTACGTTTGAACGGCAAGTTTATTTTTATTTCTTGTGTTTAAAGTATGCATTTGAACATGATATGAAATGTGTTACAATTTTTATACACATAAATCAAATTTTCATAAATATACTTTACCTTTTCTATGTATATCCTAAAAGTGTCCTGAAAGGGATGGTGCTATTAAACCCACATAGCGCCATCCCTTTTTGTTTCGCAGAAATCAAGTTTGATTTTAGAAAACGTTCATAAATTATTAGTCGTTTTTGCTTGTACTCTAAGTGATACAAAGTATAGCTTTCAGTTTAGTTTAACTTTATTTGAAAACGTAAATGAATAAACTAACATTACATTGTAGCCTAGGCACCCGAAGGTGGTAAAAAGTACTGCACTAGTGGCAACCAATATACCAGCAGCTTGTTCGTTCTGTGGTAAGCATGAGCATAAATTATTTTCTTGCGCATCATTTAAACTTGCTCCTATTCACAAACGCATAAATTTTAGAGCAAAATAAACTTTGTAAAATTTGCTTGAACAGTCACAATAATAAATGTAAATATCACTTTAGATGTAATATTTGTAAAAAAGAATACAATACTTTATTACACAAAGATGATTCTGCTGTGCTTAGTGCTCAAGCAATCTCATTAACACAACCTCATCATAATAAAAATGTATTGTTACCCACTGCAAAGGTAAAAATGATTGCCTCAAATGGTAACGAATGCACGGTGCGAGCATTAATAGACAGTGGGTCTCAAATTTCTCTAATTGTACAAAGTGTAATTGAAGAGTTAGGTGAAGAGCCTTTAAGTGGCAATATGCAAGTGTCAGGCATATCCGGCACAAACTTAAATATTAATAAAAGTCAAAAATAATTTTATCACCAGATTCCAGATTGCAAACTGGCTGATGAAAGCTTTGCATCGCCTGGCCCAATTCAAATGCTTTTAGGTGCTGACATATCATTTCAGGTGCTTCTGCAGCAGCCTGAAACTAGCAGGAAAGGCCGAGATGACCAATCTTTGGTCACTCCAACAATTTTAACAACCTTGCTTGGTGACATTGTAGCAGGCCAATATTTTACTTCTAACTTAATCAGTTTCAGTAGTCATTTGTATTCAACAAATCAGGTGAAGTCAGTATCTTTATTTTGCCAATCTTGTGACAATTCTTTAAATGACAAATTAATTCAAATTCGGAATTCTGAATCGGTACCTGAAGCCTTTGTTGAACTTCCTGACCATGAACATGCGGAGAATAATTTTCAAAATACAACTAAATTGATTAAAAACAAATTCATTGTTAATTTACCATTAAAATTACCTATGCACAAAATAAACAATATATTAGGCGAGTCAATTGCTTTATCAAGATTTATAAATTTAGAAAAGAGATTACATAAAACCTCAGAACCTCAGAATGTGCAATTAGGTCATGGAGAATACTTTGATGTTAACTTATATGATTTGTCAAAACAACCAGTATATTTTTTAGCTCATCATCGTGTTATTAATATGCAATCAAAAACTACTCCTCTTAGGGTAGTATTCGATGGATCTATGAATAGTAATAAAGGGGTAACTTTGAACGATCTGATGCTTAACGGTCCAGTTATCCAAAATGATCTTTTTGAAATTTGACTATCCTTTAGATTAAATAAATATTATTTTATTGCTGACATTAGTAAAATGTTCAGAAATATTTTAGTTAATGAACCTCAGAGGTCGTTACAGAATATTTTGTGGCGCGATTCACCTCGAGATCACATAAAATGTATTCGCTTAAATACAGTTACTTACGGTCTTAAAAGTTCTTCTTACCTAGTGACTAGATGTCTTAAAGAACTAGCAATATTATATAGAGATAAACTACCTTTGGCTGCTTTTATCATAGAAAACTGTACGTATGTTGACGATATAGTAGTCGCTCAAGATGATGAACTTAAGTTATTGAACATGCAAAATAAACTTTGAATATTGAAACAGTAAAAAATATAAAATAAAATACAAACCTTTACGTTTATAAAATTAGTGGGTTTGTATAGAACGCGAGCGAATCCGCAAGCGTAAAGTTATTTTATAATAATTAATACTTAAAACGGAACCCACTCTCAAATTTTAAGTCCATTTAATCTAGTCCGCCTGCAAAAATTATATTTTAGGTGAACCATCAAATTATAACATCAAAGTGACTTAATTCAACTGAAAACTGGAGATCTCTGGATACTGTTTAAATAGCGGAATTGGTGTATTTGAACGGCGACGAGAAATACGGGCCAATAATCGACTCGCCTCCAGATCTACGAATATTACAGTTTATTGTAGTCAGAGTTCAAAAGCGTTTTCTTATCAGCGATGCTACGCGCGCTGAATTAATTAAGGCGGAGTGAATTAGTAAAATTGTCACCCCGGGGAAATTATGCGACATAAAATTTGTACAAAATAATATCTACGTGACGGTGACTTGTTCCGCCATTTTACACAGAAACCTTTTGTGGCTAATCAGTGATGCCGCCATCATTTGTCGAGTGTGCTTGGATTTCGTAAATCGCGATGTTCAATCACTTGCCTTACTTTTTGACTAAAACGCATCACTACATAGTATATAACCAAAGTCGCTATCCGCCGTTTGTCTGATCCTATGTATGCTTAGATCTTTAAAACTACGCAACGGATCTTGATGCGGTTTTTTTTAATATATACATTTATATGTGTCACGTCAAAGACACTACGCCATTGGTTTACAAGTCTACGGCGGGAGATCTTTTACTGGAAAGCATATAAATGACATTTAAAATAAAGATCCGCTTAGAATAGAATTTTGTCACGCGCGGCATTTAGTGAAAGTTTCATGTTAAAATTTCAAATAAATCCGTCACGAGCATCCGGCGGTAGTCCACAATTTATCATTTAAACCGATTCCCGGTCCCGAAGCGCCGGAGCTCAGGAGCAAACAGGACTAGGATTTAGTTTCAAATAGTTCGGACATATTCCTCGGTATAATGAATTCCGCCAATAGTCGCTGGCCCGTTGTGATTGTACGCCAAATACTCCAAGAATCAGTGGTTTATCTTCGTAGGTAGTTGTTATTAGATACCGCATACTATTTCATCTTAGCATACCAAATCGAAATTGTAAAATTCGTCCCTTATTATTTTGTATATGAAATTGCAGTTTGATGTAGACTTTTAACAATTATGCTTTTTGAAATTGTTATCTTTTGAGTGGTGTGATCTTTTGTGGAAATCCACTTTGATACTATGTGTTGATTTTATTACTAATATTTTTCTTATATATTTTATAGAAAGATATTGTGATAATCATGTTATGATAATTGTAGCTATAAGAGGTTTGTGGTTGTAGGTATAAGACGTCGTCGGGCAAATGTATAAATTTTCATAACAAGATTCCACACAGTGTAGCTGAATTGCCTCTTCATAAGTTCAAGGTACATGTTAAAAAGACGCGAATGAGTAAGGGCTATTACAAAGTCAATGATTATTTAAATGATGTCAATGCTTGGTGTTGATTTGAGGATACATTCTAAAGTGTAAATATTTGTTTTCCTGTTTATATTGTAAACTCATATGTGCATTGTATGATAACGACATAATTTATTGTAAATGTTGTTATTACTTTTGATAAAGCTGATAAGTTTCTTGCGCCCATTCTTCTTATCAAAATACGTCCTGAATGTATGGTAGGAAAAAAAAATTGCACGATTCAAAAGAGTTTGCTATAAAGTCATATTTGGATAAAGTTAACTTTGATTTCCTGTACACTTCAAGTGCATCCAGAAGCCTTTTTCAATTTCAGTATAATCATTACAAACCAATTTTTCTTCAGTACAAAAATCTTGGGCTAGCCACTTTGCCCTCAGGGCTAACAGCTGTTGACTCGGAGGAGACATAGAGTGGCAGATATATAGCAGATACCGTAGCTTTGATCGGAGTCCCAGAAGACGTTTTGTTGAAGATCGCAGAAAAGAAGAAGGTAGTAGCAGCGCAGGACCGAAATCCTTAGGAGAGGCATCTGTCCAACAGTGGGCATCTACTAGCTCAAATGATGATGACAAAAGACCTACAATACCAGCAGTTCTAGTAAACTTTCAAACTTATTTTCTGAAAGCTCGACCTCCGAACCTGTTTGCCAAAAAAGAGCTTTTCAGACGGTTCTAATTTTCTAACGAGTATTTAACTTTGAAAGTTTAATCTCAATTCCGTTTCTATTACGTCCTTGTTTATCAAGCTTTAATTATTTAAGAACTAATTCCGTTAGGTGAAAAACTCCTCAGGCGATAACTTACAAGTCTAAGAATTGGAAGTTTAATTAAGGTTGAAAGAAATTTCGCCCGAATTTCTCGATCAAGTTTGATTCGTCATTTATTTTGAATCTGAAGCTTGTTTATTACAGTCTACTTGTTATGCTCAATATAAAGTCAGTTGAAATAGGTATTTTTGAAACCACACAAGTTCACTTTACAGAAACATTGAGATAATATTAATTGTTGACGTCTGCAAATATATTCCTAGCAAAGACACAAAACATGAGGATTCTCAGCCTCTTCTCCCAAGGAAAAAAAAAAGGCGCAGTATACAAAAGTGGCTCCAGCCTGGATGGGGCCTACTCGTAGCGAAGCAAAAGTCCGCCGAAAAGAAGGTCTGTTACCTATTAATAAAATCAAATTCTAAGCTCCGTAACCATATTTTTTCCATTTTACAAAAACGCTAATGACGCCACACAAACGCCTTACGCATATTCCCAATCTTATATATATATAAATCTTCTGTATGTGTGTTAGTCATTGAACTCCTCCTAAGCGGCTGGGCCGATTTTGATGAAATATTTTTTTTGTGTATTCCAGGAGGTTTGAGGATGGTTTAGATTCACAATACGGTCAGGACAGGACAACGTCTGTCGGGTCAGCTAGTCTTTATATATATAAATCTTCTGTACGCATGTTAGTCATTGAACTCCTCCTAAGCGGCTGGGCCGATTTTGATGAAATGTTTTGTGTGTATTCCAGGAGGTTTGAGGATGGTTTAGATTCACAATACGGTCAGGACAGGACAACGTCTGTCGGGTCAGCTAGTCTTTATATATATAAATCTTCTGTACGCATGTTAGTCATTGAACTCCTCCTAAGCGGCTGGGCCGATTTTGATGAAATGTTTTGTGTGTATTCCAGGAGGTTTGAGGATGGTTTAGATTCACAATACGGTCAGGACAGGACAACGTCAGTCGGTTCAGCTAGTATTCATAAACAATACAAAAGTGACTAATTTACAATCCAAACAAGTCATTATGTGTTTGATCAATGTCCTTTTTAGGGTTCCGTGGCCGAATGGCAAAAAACGGAGCCCTAATTCATTCGTCATGTCCGTCCGTATGTCACAGCCACTTTTTTCCGTAACTATAAGAGCTATACTGTGGAAACTTAGTAAGTAGGTGTATTCGATGAATCGTATTAAGATTTTCATAAAAAAATAAAAAAAAACAATAAATTTTTGGGGTTCCCCATACTTAGAACTGAAAGTCAATTTTTTTTTTCATCAATCCCATATGTGTAGGCTATCTATGGATAGGTCTTCAAAAATGATATTGAGGTTTCTAATATAATTTCTTTTAAACTGAATAGTTTGCGCGAGAGACGCTTCCAAAGTAGAAAAATGTGTCCCCCCCCCCAAAAGGTTTTTTTTATAGGATAGGGCAGCAAACGAGCAAACAGATCACCTGATGGTAAGCGATAACCGTTGCCCATGGACACTCGCAACACCAGAGGAGTTACAGATGCGTTGCTGGCCTTTTAAAAGGGAATAAGGGGAATGGGGGGTTGGGCCTCCGGTACCCTCACTCACTCGGCGAAGCACAGCGCAAACGCTATTTCACGTCGGTTTTCTGTGAGGACGTGGTATCACTCCGGACGAGCTGGCCCAATTCGTGCCGAAGCATCGCTCTCCCACGTAAAAGGTGCACCACGAATACTCTGTCAGCGGAAATATTCTGTCAAACTCGCCATGAATATAATAATTCATACAACATTTTCAACAAAAATAACATTTAAATAGGAACAATCTGATTACTGTGAGATCTCTGACAACTTTTGATAGAAAAGCTTTCTATTACGTTTCATTGTCCAACTAAATCCCAAAAAACAACTTTTAACTTGATTTGAAACATTGCAACATTCATGGGAAAGTAACTCTGACTGTCGAGCTTTCACGCCAAAACTATTAAAGCGACTTAAATGAAATTTCGTACACAGATAGTCTGAGATAGGACATAGGTTTTTAATTAAACAAAAAATATGTAAGGGGTTAAAAGGGTAATGAAATATATATGTATATATATATACCAACATATATATTATTTATAGGATTTATCCTTATAAAGTTTTAAAATCTAATAATCTTGAAAGCTTATTAAAAACAACACCATTCCATTTTTTATTTATTGCTTCTGGTTCGCCGTTTAAGCACAATCCATTTTATTTTATATAGAATTATAATCAGCGGTTTGTTTATTTATCAGTTTTATCACAAGCAAATATTATGCTGAGCTGGCACCTAATTTTGCCCGTTTGTGGCAATTCCTTTATGTTCACCGTTGTGTTAAATCATTGTATTTATGTTGTATTTTGTACTAGCTGTGCCCACGACTTCGTCTGCGTGGAATCGTAATTTTAGGTAGCATTTTTAATTATTCTTCAAATAAGATACATTTCATACATTTCATACAGTTGATTATGACAGTAAAATAATAGAATGTTGTTAACGAAACTAAATTTCTTGGGCTGACGGTAGATAGCCACTGCAACTGGAAACCGCATGTACAAAATGTTGGTGACAAACTATCGCGATTTACGTATCCACTGCGGCATATTGCACGAACTTCTTCAGAAAAAACTGCAATTCTGGCGTATTATGGATATGTTCAACCTACTTTAAGCTATGCCTTAATATTTTGGGGTAACTCGGTGAACAGTATAGAGGCATTTAAAATGCAGAAGCGCTGCATTAGAGCGATTGGTGAGCTAACACAGAGAGATTCCTGTAGGCCTTTATTTTCAAAATATATGATATTGTTTGTATATCAAAGAAGTAGCAGTATTTGTCAAAAAACACTTAAACTTATTTAAACCACGCTTAGCATTAACTTAAGAGATAAGTCTAGAATAGTCACAGAGCACATGCATACTACAGCGTTTTATAATAAAAGCTTATTTCATATGTCGCACAAGATATACAACAACCTGCCTATTCAAATAAGGAAAATGGATATGCCCAGATTTAAAAGTTGTCTTGAATAATGGCTATTCTCTAAAATGTATTATAGTGTTACAGAATTTATAAATGATAAAAACAATTAGGTAATATATAATTTTTTGAATGGTTTATTAATAAGTGACTAAGCAGATATATTTTTCGTAATAATGTAATGTAATTAAATAGTTAATTGACGTAATAATGTATAATGTAATGTAATAATGTAGTATATAGGAGTTCATTGACATAAAATTATTGTACGCCTTTTTAGGCAAACTATAGTGATACTTATGCAAAATACCATAAAATCATGTATATACCTGTAGTTTGCAATAAATCTTTTTGACTTTTGACTTCATAACATTTTTACATACCTATTTATATCATATAAAAAGTAGCCTATATCCTTCCTCACAGTTCAGTGGTTTTTATGTAGCAGACAGCAAGCAAAAAAGTTTCTCATGAAAAATTTGCCTTGAATTAGTATGAAAGTATAGTAACAACATTATAAAATTAAAATAAAAAATAATAATAAATCATTTTTTTCAACGCGGCTCATAAACGTCGACACGACGAAAGAGAAAAAGTAGAAGAATACAGATATGTTTACTTAAACTTAATATACAATTTACCTTCGTATATGTATGTTATATACTAGCATTCTGCCCGCGGCTTCGCCCGCGTGGATTTCGGGATTGGATCTATAGAGGGTTAAGGGTTATAGCTTTTGCCCACGACTACATATGCGCGGAAGTCGGTTTATGGTGTTATCGCGCTTCCCGTGGGACTATCCGTTTTTCCGAGACAAAAAAATCCGCAAAACCTTGCTCAAGAATCACTCTATCTATTGATGAAAACCGCATGAAAATCTGTGCAGTAGTTTTTGAGCGATGCCTTTATTGCACCTCCCGTGGGATTTATCGGATTTCCGAGATACATCATAGCCTAGAACTTACTTCAAGAATCACTGTCTATTGATGAAAACTGCAGGAAAATCCTAACAGTAGTTTTTGAATAGTCTTTATCGCGCATCCTACGGGATCTGATAATTTTTCCGGGATAAAAAGTAGCCTATGTTACTCTCCATCCTTTCAAATATCTACTCGTAAAAAATCACGTCAATGGGTCGCTCCGTTTCGCCGTGAAAGACGGACAAACAGACAGACACACTTTCCCATTTATAACATTAGTATGGATGTGGGTTTGTATATATATATATATATATATATACTAGTTGGTACTTATATTAACTTGGCATATACAATTACAAATTGTATGTGTTGTTCTGATGTGTAAACTATATTATTCTCGGGTTTCATTAAAATCCATACAAACATTGCGTTAATAATATAGGATATGATCATATAGTACATACTTACATATTTACATATTTGTAGTGTATATTATGATGGAGTTATTTAATGGTTTCATATTATTTTGTGAGTTAATTTTACTTTTTACTAGTGTTGTAACGGAGGCCTTATTAACGGAGGCGGAGGCGGATGCGAAGGCGATGAGTTTCACTTCCGCGGATGCGGAGGTTAACGGAGGCGGAGGCGAAGGTGAAAGATCATCGTCTAATTTGAGTCTGTTTTCTTTATTATATCCATTAATTAAAATTTTTCATATCATGAGGTTACTATTACTGTCGTCATTTTCAGTTTCCTCTTCACTGTCACTGCGATTTGTCAATATGTCAGCCAGATTCGAATGCATGTTTTGTGTTGGTGAAAATATCTGGAAGCTTGTACTGCCTGGGTTCATCATGCAATGGGTTTAATTCTACTCTAGCCTTTTTGGCAGCATGATTCGTGACCATTTCGCTCGCGCGGTATTGCTCTATGATTACGCAAATAAAACTTCGTTACAACTCCGCAAAAATTGAGCGGAGGCGGAAGCGGAGGCGAAGGTACGATTTCTTGCGGAACTTCCGCAGTAACAGAGGCGGAGGCGAAGTTCCGTTACAACCCTAGTTTTTACGTTGTCCCTATTAATATTAAGATTTCGTGAGCTACGGCTGCGCTTGAGGCTGGATTAGTGCCGTCTTCGATCGTGTATCTGGCCCCACAGAATATTAGCGGTCGTGACGTCGACGTCACGACCGCGACCGTTTACTGAGTGGGGACGTTTTTGGTACCTATATACACAAATATATTCAATTACTAAGTTTATATTGTTAATAAGTAATATGTACCAAATAAACATTTTTTCTTCTTTCTTTCTTAATTAGTTATGAATATGGCTATTTTTATTACACAATTAACAAAGATGAGCAAACTCTATCTGACGAACGTATGTCTATATCTGTATATTTGGGCCGAGTGGTGTCCGGCCTAGAATAGCACCACCCCATCTCCTCCCATGGGTGTCGTAAATGGCGACAGAGGGTTCGAAATACTAGATGACGGGCAGCAGCGTCATCATGAATTGTTATCGTATTTCAAGTAACTTCCATGTCATTTTGAGTACTGGACATACTGCGTGCATCTGCTAGTGCTAATCAGTCGTAGCGGGACTCCGCTCCACTGGTAACTAGGACTGGTAGACGAGAGAGTGGGTTCGTATCCGCGCAAATGCTTACCCACTAAAATATATTCCCACGCTGATGATCCCTGGCTACTTAACCTGGATTTTGAGTCCTGCGGCCTGCGGCGAAGTCCTGCGACGATGGGGACCGGTGGTGGGGACTGAGCTGGTGATGCTTGGTTTCTAGCTGGATTCCTGCACGTACGGCGGTTGGGTGGTAATAGTCGCTCCGGAACTCAATTTGGGGCGAGGGATCTGGTTCGGCAGCTCACCCGATGACAGAGCAGCCCTATTTAGGGATCGCACTGCATTTCCCAATATGGGAAGGGGCCTAGAAAAGGTGGCTTAAACAAAGCTCGTCCCAACTTAACGCAGGTGTCAAACCGCGGTCATCTGGTCACCATTTTTTTGGTCGCCGTCGACGGATACGTCTGGGAGGACATCATCATCATATCTGTCTATACATGACGTCTGTCTTTTTTTTATTTATTATTTTTTGTATTTTTTTCTAAAGGAGTATGCCCATTCGTAGTATCACCTTTACTCGTCCTTGTGCCTTAACCAAACTAATACCAAAAAATAAGTAACAATTTTTAACAAAACTCTGCAATATACCAAGCCGAAACTTCGCCGGAGATAAATCCACATAATAATTAGTAATTATTTCACTTCCGTTTCATTCGCCGTGTATTTTTATTGATGATATTCTAATTTCATTGATAAATAGTCTCTTTGGTAGGCCATATATTAACGATCGGATCGATTGGTCAAAAATATATTCGATACATTCCACTGTCCTCTCGTGAAAGGGTAAAAGGAATACCAAAACAATTAATTTTCTTTAGTCTTTTTTCTGCTTTCTCTAATATTTTAGTCATTATTCTGCTTTAAGAGTTTCTTTATACAGATAGCTAATATCAATGTTGCTAAAACAATTATTTTTAAATTAATTAATTATTTTATATGAATTATTGGATAGTTGTAATATTTATTGGATAAGATAGACTTAATCATTTTATAGTTTTAATCTTCTACAATTAAATAGGTATTATCAAAAATGATGATAGGAGAAATTCGTAACTTGAAAGTCTTTGGTGTTTAATTTCTATTTTACTCATCGAAATAGAGTCAAATAGTTTTTAATAATTGAATATATAGTTAAAAATCTACAATATATCATAAAAATCATTATGGTACAAAATCATTTTTGGCGATACTAAAGTCCATACTACAATGGGCATTCTCCTTTATTGGCGTGAAATTTTTACTACGATCCATATTGTATTTGTAATTTTCTTGTTCTGTTATTTTCGTGCCTGATATCACTACTGTGGCAAGCAGAATACCAGTGCAGCAGACCATGCCTGCTGCTTATACTGAGCTGGCCACAGTGGTGGTATCATGCAGCGGTATTTATTGTATTGTTTTGTTATTGTTGTTCGTATTGTTGTGTAGTCTATCAATAAATGTACTTCTATTTCTATATATATATATATATATATATATATATATAAATATATATATATTAATAATAAATATAAGTAAATAAATATTTGTTACCAATTAGCCTAGCCCAAACTAAGCTCTGTAAGGCTTGTGCTATGGGATCTAGGGTAACGGATAGACATACATATATTATACATATATAAATAATTTTTATTGAAATATATATCAACAACTATGACTAAGGTAGAAATGCTCGCATTCATCACACAAACATCTGCCCCCACCGGGACTCGAACCCGGGACCTCAGAGATGGCGACACCTTGAAACCGGTGTACTATCCACTCGACTAAGGAGGTCGTCAAATATAGAAATTTTACTATTTTTTAAATATTGTTTTTAAATTTAAAAAAAAATGTATAATAATTTTTGCATAATTCTAATGAAACGAATACATTTCTAGCATTGTTACATTATTTAATGTAGAAAAACTTTCTACATTAAATATTGTTAAATATAACGTACAAATAACAAAGTTATTGGCAATTTTGTTTATACGCTCATACAAATTAGTCGAGTTTACTGAATTATGACGACACGATTGCAGTGTACATAGTATGGAGTGTTTTCGAGCAATCCGCGGCAGCGCTACAAACATGTTGATGTATCTTCAAAAAAAATAAGCCCAGGTATACAGTTGTTTCTACAATATTTCTCAGTAAAAAGAGTACTCTTATTATATATAGAATTAAAACAATGTCATCTTCCCAAATGCGTAAAGCATGCCCGAGCCGAAAGGCTAGCGATCTCAGCGCGTGCAGGATGTCAGACACCCAGCGCTGGTTTCCAGTTAGCACAGTGGTACACTAAAACTAATCTTATTAGTTATTCATGAATTTCAACCCTATAATTAATAGTGTCTTCTGGAAATGTTACCTTGTATAATATTTTTTTTTTTTTTTATAGCATAGGGCAGCAAACGAGCAAACGGATCACCTGATGGTAAGTGATAACCGTTGCCCATGGACACCCGCAACACCAGAGGAGTCACAGATGCGTTGCCGGCCTTTTAAAAGGGAATAGGGGGAATAAGGGGAATAGAGGGGAATAAGGGGGGTTGGGCCTCCGGTACCCTCACTCACTCGGCGAAACACAGCGCAAGCGCTATTTCACGCCGGTTTTCTGTGAGGCCGTGGTATCACTCCGGTCGAGCCGGCCCAATTCGTGCCGAAGCATGGCTCTCCCACGGTAAAATATATAAGTGTGAGAAACATTTATTTATTTTTATTTGTTGTCTTAAAACGCTGAATAGCGTAGTTAAGTCCCAATCATTTAATGACACAATTTGCATCACTTGCACTCCCTAATTTTCGTGTTTGGCTCACACTCAGCTACTTGTTTATACTTGTCCCGAAGGAATTGCTACTGCCACTACACTCCTCAGCGCAACCTGACCGGTTTCACTTACGAACGATTCCAAGCTCTATGCCCCCGATATAAAGGTCAGGGAGATAGTAAAAGGAAATTTGCATTTCAATAAGTATGCCTTAGAGATTCTGGGCACGCTTTCGAAGTGACATGAGAAATAATGGCTGCAAAGAGCTCAGTGGGTGAACAGGGTGTTAGGTCGAGGTGAAGGGGTGAATGGGGTCAACCGAGGTGTTTAACGACCATCTACTTTGGACTGAGGCATTCGGTCTTCAAATTGGTGATTGATTAAAGGCGATCCTGAGATCTACAAAGAGGCATAGATTATTTACACATTTTTTTTTGGGATTAAATATAAATGTTTGCAAAACATAGCATCAGTTAAAAACAGCAAATTATAAATGCAATACTATAATCTTTCTTTAGCATTTAATAATAAATATTTCTCACACTTGCACCGATTAGCCTAGCACAAAGTAAGCTCTGTAAGGCTTGTGTTATGGGATTTAGGGTTACGGATAGATATATATATTCTATATATTATAGAAATATATAATAACAACCACGACTAAGGTGCAAATGCTCGCATTCATCACGCAAACACCTGCCCCCGCCGGGATTCGAACCCGGGCCCTCAGAGTTGGCGGCACCTTGAAACCGGTACACTAACTACACTAACCACTTGACCACGGAGCTCGTCAGGTTTATTTATTTATTTACTTATTTGGGACACAAATAGTTAAAATAATAAATAAAAATTAAACAAACTTGCAAAAGATAAACCAATACAGTGTCCATATAAAGTATGTAATTGAAAGTAAAGTATGTAACCTTAATTCATTAAACAATTTGATTAGGTTTTTTGAATTAAGTCATACTTAAATTGAAATTAAGTATATTTACATTAGAAATATTATTGTTATATGATTGGCATGCACTATACAAAAACACATTTTTTGCATATTTAGTGTTAATAGATAAGTACAGTAACATACATACATACATATATGTCACGCCTTGTTCCCAATGGGATAGGCAGAGACCACCTCTCTCCACTTACTACGATCCTGGCACACTTCTCTTGCTTCCTCCACTTTAAACAAAGAGCATAAAGTTATATAACTTTATATAACGCTTGCGTACAGGCAGCATAAAGTGCTTATGACTATCTGAATGTTATTGTTTTCTTTTTTCTCAGGAGAAAGAAGCGAGTATCCTACGAAACGTTCCCAAGAAACCACCGATGATATCAGATTTCATACCAGCTAGAGCAGTCCGACCGATATAGTAGGTAAGTAAGTAATACTGATCGGAACTAAACTCAGCCTTATGCCTAAATCTATGTAGGCAAAACACGAGGACCCCCTTCATGACAGGGAGCCATAGGCACTTGAAGAGGCGCGGGATGTCAAAGTGGCGCCGAAGTTTATCATTAGACCTAATGAATAAGCTGACGGCTGCCGATGCAGGGATGGAGGGCAGGCAGACTGTCAGAAGATCCTGCGTTAATTGACTTAGAGGGTCGACGAGGTTCCGAATGTTGTATAGCTTAATAGGTAATTAAAAGAATATGGTAGTCGCCTGCATAGATATAGGATAAGGACGCACGGTGGTATTCTATATAAGTACAATTTGACCTCTTGTAAACGAAAACTGAGACCTATAGACTTTTGGCACATAAAAGTGTTATGATAAAAATAAAAGAGATCGTAGAAAAAACTGGTACAAAATTAAAAGGCTATTTGGTTATATATAAAATATATACAATAAAATCGCTCCCGATAATTTTCTGTTAGAAGCGCCCTCTAGAAGAATGCAAAAGAATTTCTCATCTAATATTAACGAAGCACAACAAGCAGGTGTAGATATTAAAAGCACTGTAACGCTCACAGAGCTGAGTAAATGTCGAAAGCTGATGAAGTTTCATATACTGTCGACAGAGGGCACTGTTTTGAACTCTTAGAAACAATTTAGCTTATTGTAGCAGTGTATATTGAATGCCTACATCCTTACAACCTACAAAATTTTATAAGCATTTATAATATTTTTTTACTTCATAGGTACTTTTATAAATAATGTTATGTCTTTTATAAAAAGATAGTATAATATAAGTAAACTAGCTTTCCGCCCGCGGCTTCGCCCGCGTTATATTCGTATTTCCCACAGGAAAGATATGTTTACCGTCGGTAAAATTATCTTATTTCCTTCCTTGGGTCCTCGGATTTTACGATTGGTATATACGGGGTGGTTACCTCGTATATACCAAACGTAAAACAAAAATTGATGTTGTTATCGGATTTTCGCATGGGAAAAAGTTATTTTACCGCGGTAAAATATTTTATGTCAATTCCGGGTCTCAAACAATATTCATACCAAATTTCATAAAAACTGGTTTAATACTGGTTTAATAGGGAGTGATGTGAAGGACGGATAGACAGACAGATACTTTAGCATTTATATATATATTAGTATTGATACATATTTTGTTGTGTTACATACATCAAAATAACTCTAATTAAAACCCAAGTCAATCACATAAGCCTTAAATACCTACTTACATTTTTGACGTTATATAATAATACGTCTTTAAAATTGTATCATTATATAAGAACGCAACTAAAAAAAAAATTATAAAAAATCGGGGGATAGGTACATATAGTTTTTCACCAAACCTTTCATCCCTCCTTTCAACCCTTTTCTGCATTCAAAAATAGTTTCTGTCCTTCTCAGGCTCTAGACTTCTGTGCATAAAACTTCATTTAAATCGGTTCAGTGGTTTTAACAATACTACCATACAACCTTTCATCCCTCCTTTCAACCCTTTACAACCCTTTTCTGCTTTAAAAGGTAGCCTGTGTCATTTCTCAGGCTCTAGACTGTGTACAAAACTTCATTTAAATCGGTTCAGTGGTTTTAACAATACTTCTTTCTATACAACCTTTCATCTCTCCTTTCAACCCTTGACAACCCTTTTCTGTTTTAAAAGGTAGCCTTTTTCCTTTCTCAGGCTCTAGTCTGTGTATAAAATTTTATTTAAATCGATTCAGTGGTTTTTACAATACTGCCATACAACCTTTCACCCCCTCCTTTCTACCCTTCTCAGCCCTTTTCTGCTTTAAAAGGTAGCCTCTGTCCTGTCTCAGCCTCTAGACTATCTGTGTACCAAATTTCAATTAAATCGGTTCAGTGGTTTTAACAATATTTTCATACAACCTATTATCCTTCCTTTCAACCCTTTACAACCTATTTTGTATAAAAAAGTAGCTTGTGTCCTTTTTCGGGCTCTAGACTATCTGTGTACCAAATTTCATTTAAATCGGTTCAGTAGTTTTAACAATATTTCCATACAACCTATTATCCCTCCTTTCAACCTTTTACAACCCTTTACACCCTTTTTTGCATGAAAAAGTAGCCTATGTCCTTTCTCAGGCTCTAAATTATCTGTATACCAAATTTCATTTAAATCGGTTCAGTAGTTTTGGCGTGAAAGCAGAACAGACAGACAGACAGAGTTACTTTCGCATTTTTAATATTAGTATGGATAATTACTATCAGTGTAGGTATGTTTAGATCCGTTATCACTTCATTTCATGGACCCCCAAATTTTTGTTTCGCTGATGTAGACCCCTTGCAGGTTATCATAGAATCCTCGGGGTCGATATCTAGACCACTTTGTGAATCACTCTCAGACTAACAGTGTACCAAATTTCGCCGTTCAGTAGTTTCAGCGTGGAAGCGCGACAAACAAACAGACAGAGTTACTTGAGCATTTATAATACATACTAGCTTTCTGCCCGCGGCTTCGCCCGCGTGGATTTCGGGATTGGGTGTATAGAGGGTTTAAGGGTCATAGCTTTTGCCCACGGCTACATATACGCGGAAGTCGGTTTATGGTGCGAAGGTTTTATCGCGCTTCCCGTGGGACTATTCGTTTTTCCAAAATAAAAAATACGGCAAAACCTTGCTCAAGAATCACTCTATCTATTAATGAAAACCGCATGAAAATCTGTGCAGTAGTTTTTGAGTGAAGCCTTTATTGCGCATCCCGTGGGATCTGTCGATTTTCAGGGATAAAAAGTAGCCTATGTTACTTGGGGATAATGTAGCTTTCCAAAGGTGAAAGAATTTTTGAAATCGGTCCAGTAGTTTAAGCGTGAAGAGGTAACAAACAAACAAACAAACAAACAAATAAACAAACAAACACACTTTCGCATTTATAATATTAGTTGGGATTAGTTGGGATTAGTAAGAATAGGTACCCTATTCTTACTAATATGTATGTACTATTCCCTCTATATTAGAAAAGATCTAAAAGCATATAACTATGATAGCTTATGCATTAAATAGTCGGAACCATCATGTTTAAGTGCATAAAATAACAAAAATAATATAAAAATTAGTTTCAAAGTATTCACTTTTTTAATTTATACGTAAAACAAGAGCGAAACATAGGCCGCCATGTCGTGACGTCATAAGGTACTGTAAACTTATGCGTGTCAATGTCATTATGAATCATAGTACGTATAAAGCCGCAAAACAATAAAAAAAGGCGTTTGTAGGTTGCTTTTTTAATGTAAGAGAACGTTATAAATACGTAAGTTAAATTGAAATCTCACGTGATTCACACTATGGAAAGCAGTTTTGTAAAAGGAGATAGTACGTATTTACCAAAAATAAATGTATTAATGGTCGGAAAATTCTTTGCTGCAAATCCCGACTTTTGTTCTGCCGAGTTACGGAGTATTAAAACATCGATGTCAGTATTACTCTTTTATTATTATTCCTTTAGTTTAGTTACTTTACATTAGTTACTACTTTAGTTACTTTACTTTAGTTGTTAATATATAAAAGATAATAACTCATTTTTAAATTATGAATATAATAATACATAGTATCAAACTTAGAGCTTTGTTTATTATTTACATGCCGTATTGACGTCATCGCTACAGAGTAACAACTCGTGCGGCGCCTTCGTCTAATTACACGCGAAATTTGAAAATATTAAATTTTAATGCAATTTTTATAGTAGGTACTTAACGAGTGTATAAAATTTTTATATTTTTACTATATGGTTTACTGACACGCAAGGATCAAATTAAGATTCTTTTCAAAAAAGAGATTAATTCCCTATTGACACTATTATTTACGAATTAGCTGAAAGATACATTTTGAACCAACGTTAATAGATTTGATCACAACAAGAAGAAGCTGAATATTTGCATGTATATAATACTTACCTTGGAAAGGTTAAATGCTGTCTATTAACTAAGGACCAAGCAGTAATTCTCCGTATCGCCCCCACCAACCTTGACCGTGGGCTTGCGTAGCTCATTCTTGTAAAACAATTAAGTTATAATTAAAAACTGGAACTTACCGGTTTGAACGATCAGTATGACAGGGGCAGACCCTAAAGTCTGTACTTGCAATGCCGATGTATCTTCCATTTCTGTAGCTAAAGATTTATTGCTTTCTTCCAATTGTTAATGTTATTTTTAACAGACTTCAAACAAAAGGAGGTTATCAATTCGACGCGTATGTATGTAATATTATGTTTGTATTCGCATATATTCGCATATCTTCGCATATATCCGGAACTTCATGTCCGATCTAAGTAATTATTTTCTTGTTTTACTAGGTATTGTTCAACTTAGGTATACTGCTGTATAAGTTTCATCGAAATCAGTTGCGTGCTTTTTGAGGTACATACTCAAGGTAAACCTGAATATAGCCATCTGCGGCTACAGCATAGGTCCCCCAAAAAAAAAACTAATATTTTCTTCTACAGTGTCCATCTAATACACTTCAAGAGGAAACGCGAAATCTTACTGTCGACGTAACAAATAACAAATGTTAGTGATATTAGTTTAACATAAAAATTAAAAGTATTTTTTTTAACTAAAAGCTTTTATTAAATGCTCTAAAAAGAACAAAATAAACTTTTACATATAAAAGCTTGTCGCAAGATTTACTTACTTATAGAATACTTTTAACGACAAGCTTTTATATGTAAAATTTTATTTTGTTCTTTTAAGCGCATTTAATAAAAGCTTGTATTTATTTTTTTTTTTACTTTTAATTTATTTTCCGACTGAAAAACCAAGCTTAGCAAACCCTTTCATTTGATACCCATATTGTAGGCGTGCATTAAAAACAATTGAACCGCCATCTTGGTAATGACGCCATGTTGGATTTAGAATGACGTCACACACATAACCATGCATTATCATCCGACTAACACGTGCATGCAAAATTTCAGCTCAACCGAAGACCGGGAAATGGGTCAAGTTAAGATTCCAAGATTTTCTTACATAGTTACAAGTGAAGCTAATATAAAAGCTTGTAATCTATACATATAATAAGACAGTAAAAATATTTTGTCTGTACATTTAGTATTTTTGACTGAAATGGATAGAGGGGCACTTAAATAGATTATTAGAAAGCAAAAAAATTTTTTTGGAATTTTTTGTCTCTGTCTGTCTGTCTGTCTGTATGTTTGTTCACGTTTATCTCCGAAAGTACTGAACCGATTTGCTTGAAACTTTCACTATTTGCTTTGTTTTAACTCAGAATAATATCTAAACTTTGTTTCATCAAAATCGGTTCATTAAAAAAAAGTTATCGTCATTTTAATGAACTCAAGGCATGATAATATTGCGAATTATAATGTACACCATTCTTATATAAGTTACATGGGAAATTTAAAATCTAAAGACAATTCTATACTAATATTATAAAGAAGTAAAGTTTGTGTGTTTGTAAATTGTAAGGGGTAATCTCGGGATCTACTGAACCGATTTTAAAAATTCTTTCACCAATAGAAAACCACATTATTGCGGAGTGTCATCATCATCATCATCGATTTTAAAAATTCTTTCACCAATAGAAAGCCACATTATTGCGGAGTGTCATCATCATCATCATCATCATCATCATCATCATCGATTTTAAAAATTCTTTCACCAATAGAAAGCCACATTATTGTTGAGTGTCATCATCATCATCATCTCATCATCATCATCAGCGGACGGCGCGCGATGGCTTCGGGTTTAATTCAGTTCGCTTTCGTGCTCGCTTCGGGGATTATTAATATTATGCCCAACGAAGTGGGCGCGGGTCAGCTAGTAACGCATAAAATCACAATCCGCGCGTGCAACTTAAAGCAACTAAATCAGTCATAATGACGCACTACGCGTCATAGCGTTACCGTTGTTTTCCTCAGCAGAGAAGAGGTTGAGACCCTCATGGCTACCACTGCAACCAAGTGAAACGGTGGTTAAATCGGACTCCAGACCGATCAAGGCGGCTCCAGCGATGTGACTTATACCAACCAACCTCAGTCTAAGGCCTTGGTCCTAATGAGCCCACGGCTTAAAAGCGTGAGCACTCCTTAGGAGAGATAATAAGAAAAGACAATTTGTGCAATATTGTCTCAATACATCGGGTCAATTAAAAAAATGGTAAAAAAGCATTACATATCCACATTGCTTAATCCATATTGTTTAGTATTTCATTTCATTCAATATAAACTAACTATAATAAAAGCATTATTTCAATCGCCGTGTTGCTAGTGCGAAAAAATAATTGTCCCATTTCAACAAATAAATGTTAGCCATAAAATACTTCTAATAATATTAGAAAACCAAGCGACAGATGATAATTTATTTTATGACTAACATTAAGTATGTTGTTTGGAATATTTTTTTTTTTGTCGTTTTGACGGCGAATTCTGCAAAGACTCGTTAAAACCTCTTAATAATCTTGGTTAGTTATTAGTTATTGTACGTATTATCGAGTATAACTCGAGAACTATAAAACATATAGTAAAATATAAGAGAACTATAAAACATATAGTAAATAATTACAGTATATTATATAAAAGTACCTTATTTACTATAGAATACGAAGGCGTAAAAATATGTTTGCTAAGCGCATATTTCCTTGAAGTGGCCACAATTAAGTACCTATATCAATTTATAAATATATTGTGTGAATTGTCTAAAACATAATAAGTGTCAAGTTAACAAGATAAAATCTACCATCTGTACAGACGAAGATTATTATAAATGACACTAGCTGGTTCTCATATATGCAACTGTCAGAACTAGACCAAAGTGAAATGGAAGCACTAGAGAATCACCTCCCCTCAATCATAAGGTTACCCAGTTCTTAGAAAACATACATAAAAAATTAAAGAAAAAAAAACCTTTTTAAAAACAAGCTTTTATTATTTGTTTATAAAATGAACTAAAAAGTTAAAAATAAAATGAACTAAAAAGTTAAAAATAAATTAACTCTAAAAAGAAATATAACACTTTGTAACTTGATTGTAACCTTTAACGACAAATAAGCGTCTTCGTCTAGGACAAAATAATTCCATATTGTACAAATTTATTTAATTTTAACACTAAAACTTTTCACCATACATAATTATTCAATCTCGTCCCCCCTCTTTATCATAGCCCCCATTTATAAATAAAGCGTGTTACATTGTGATAGCTTGAGGAAAATGTTGTGTTGTATTAAATAAAAAAATATGGTGAAAAGTTTTAGTGTTAATAATTTATTTTTAACTTTTTAGTTCATTTTATAAACAAATAATAAAAGCTTGTTTTTAAAAAGGTTTTTTTTCTTTAATTTAATTTTTAACTTTTTAGTACCTCTACAGGCTTGCTGAGAACAAGCCCTTTCATTTGATACCCATATTGTAGGAACGAATAAAATAAAATTATCCGCCATTTTTGGTGTTCCGCCGTATTGGATTAAGAGTGACGTAACATTATTTTTTTTTAGTTATTCTTGGCAAGCCCTTTTATTTGATACCCATAATGTAGGAGTGCATTAAAAATAATTGGTCCACCATATTGGATACGCCGCCATGTTGGATTTAGAATGACGTCACATTATTTTTCTAGTTATTCTTGGCAAGCCTTTTTATTTGATACCCATATTGTAGGAGTGCATTAAAAATAATTGGTCCGCCATATTGGATACGCCGCCATGTTGGATTTAGAATGACGTCACACAGTTAATCATGCATTGTCATCCGAACTAAACGTGTATACCAAATTTCAGCTCAATCGGAAACCGGGAAGTGGATCAAATTTAAGTTGCAAGATTTGATTACAGAACGACAGACAACGAGACAGGTGAAACTAAACAAAAGCTTGTAAAATACAGTCGCATTGCGAACCACCTCATTTTTGAAGTCGGTTAAAAATAGTTAACAAAAAGCCCCTTGAATTAATGATCTGTCTGGCCTTAACGGCGACCTACGTTTGCGGATTACGTCAAAGAATTTTTCGGTTGTAATACCAGTGACCTTCAGAGTTCATTTCGCAAGCTGCGACGTCAACACGGACAGATTACTTACACCAAAACTGTCAAAACTAGTTCAATCCTTTCTCTTGGCTTAACTTGCTAATTGCCAATTGCCTGCAACTTGTCCACGCCCGAACGTACAGTTGAAGGTATTCAGGATTCAGATTTGTACTCGGAATTGAGCAAGTTATTAGTAATCTTTCTGCTAAGTAAAGTTTATTTATCTCTATACTAATATTATAAAGAAGTAAAGTTTGTGTGTTTGTATATTTGTTAAATTGTAAGGGGTCTACTGAACCGATTTTAAAAATTCTTTCATCAATAGAAAGCCACATTATTGCTGAGTGCCATAGGTTATATGAAAAAACGAAAAATAAAAAGGCTTTTACGTGGTAGTCCGTTTTGGAAAGTAAATCGGAGAAAAAAACGGTCGAATTAAAGCGTTTCTTACCAACGCTGCCTTAACTATGAAAGATATATTTTTGAGTTCTAGAGAAAAGATGTGGAGCTTGAAAATGCTTACAAAAAAGTCAACAACAGCATACGAGTATGTTAAAATTTTATAATTAAGTTACAAAAAGTAGATTTAAAAAAAATTGTATAGATAATTTAATATTAATAAAATAATTTAAATCATTAGGTCATATTTATTAGTCATTTATTACCAAAGTTATGAATCTTTATGATAATAAGTATACTCATCGCCTTAAGTGTGAAGGCCAAAGTAGCGGACGGCGCGCGATGGCTTCGGGTTTAATTCGGTTCGCGTTTGTGCTCCCTTCGAGGACTATTAATATTATGCCCAACGAAGTGGGTGGAAATTGCATTAAATTGCATACCCCGGCTGTGGCGAGCCGGCGGTTATGTGGGGCTCTCCTCCCCAGAAGGGGGAGGCCTACCCACTAAAAACCTCAGAGATGGCCTTCCTCAGGCATGTAGGGAGCCCCCGGGAACACCAAGCCACCTCCGGGAACCCCCAGCCTCCGCTCCCCTGCCTAGAGGGGAACCCTCCTCGGGGGAGGCTACTACCTCCCCCGGTCTCCTCCACCGACGACGCCCCCCGGCCACGGAAGGGGCGTGGTCCATCCCGGGTCGCCGTAGCAGTCGCGACTTCCTCGCGCCCGCCGGCGACCCGCGGCGGCGCCGCAGCTGTGCTACCGAGCCCGGCGCCGCCTTCTTTGAGCGGGATCGGCCATCTCCCGACCCCGCTCGGCGGCCTCCTTCTGGAGCATCACTGCTTCACAGAAGGAGGCGGGTACGGGTCAGCTAGTTTTAACTAACTAGATACTGAACATAAAAAAGTTATTAGGTTAAGTTATTATACTGTTCAGAATTACTTAAATGATTACAATGCTGGGGTTTAATATTAATAATTCAATAGTTACGTTGGCAAATATTGGACTATATACATATATTGTGAACTTGTTTGGACTTGTAAAGGAAATTGGGTTCAGACTATTTATTTGAGGCCTACTTTCTAATTGACTCATTCAAATTACAGGGGAAAAAATTGCCCTCGCTGATTTTCTTGCTGGTTCATTCCGTTCATGGTTGGTAAAAGTAGACCCCAAGGTAGATTTCTGAATCAATGGCGTAGTATCTTTAATGTGTAAAAATCATTGTAAAAAACCTATTTTTTTATTTAAACTATTTAAAGATTTTTTTTTGAGAGACCTATGCTCAAGCCGCAGATGGCTATATTCAGCTTTACCGTCTGCGCCATGCCTGCTAGCGACCCCAGCGCCGTTCCAGTCGAAAAAGGAGAAAAACTTTTTCTTTCCGCGAGAGGAGACAATGAATCCTCATAAGGAATGCGCTACTCTTGTAGTCGTCTTAATATCCCTTGGTGCTTCGTGCACCGGATATCACCCGCGCCCGGTCTACGGCGGTTGGTAATGTGCCTTGTAAGCACTGCCTAATGCCTATGGCCGGGCAGAAAGCCTAGGGCCCTTTACTGATGGGGAGGTAGTAGCCTCCCCCGAGGAGGGCTCCCCTCTAGGCAGGGGAGCGGAGGCTGGGGGTTCCCGGAGGTGGCTTGGTGTTCCCGGGGCTCCCTACATGCCTGAGGAAGGCCATCCCTGAGGTTTTTAGTGGGTAGGCCCTTCTGGGGAGAGAGCCCCACATAACCCCGGCTCGCCACAGCCGGGGTATGCAATTTAATGCATTTTCCTCAGGGGAACAAAAAAAAAAAAAAAAAAAGGGCCCTTAACTGATAGCGCTCGCCCTCTCAGAGGAGGGGACGAGGCAGCGTAGCCCTTAATGGTGCATACGCTTTATAGAGTGATCCGGGTCCCAGAGTGGGTCGGTTGAAACAGAATATGGTGGGTATGCAGAAGGTACTAAGTGATGGGCGGCGGCGCAGATGCCGCCTCCAGCAGAGAATTTTTTTATATTAATTTTGATTTTGAAAATAAATACGTGCTTATGTTGTGGTTGCACAAGTTACTGCTTATAGCTAACACTATTATAGTACTCGTATATAAATTTGAACGCACGATTATTCAACGAAGATAAGTAGAAGAAACGTTAATCAATAAGAGTCTTAAATGTAATAATAATTAAAGTTATTTAACAATTCGAGAACCAAACAAAATCAGCATAATTCATTTTCTTTAAGGAGAGAACTACTGTTGAAAATATGCAGTTTACGATTTTTGGCTAGCACGTTTAGGGCATGTTTCGCTAATCAAATATATATAATAGAGGTGGTTAACAATTCGTTGATGGATGTTTGTTATTTTTTTATGTAAAAATTACTGAATGGATTTTAATAAAACTTAACAATAATATTAGCTTAAGCTACTCAAAATACTAATCCTGCGCAGACGAAGTCTGGGGCACCAGTTAGTTTTCAATAAGTGTTTTTGCTTTAATTTTCATTAATATAATTTTATTGTATCTACTAACATTGTACTTACGAACATATGGACAAAAAGGTCTGAAATAAAGAGTATTGTTGCACAAATTAAGAACAAAACATTAAAATCTTTTTAAAACGGTTGTTCTTAAGGGTGCTCTAAGGTTGATATCTTCCAATCGACCCAAAGCAGTATATATAAAAGTACCATATTTAATATAGAAGACAAAGACGTAAAAATATGTTTGTTAACCGCATATTTCCGTGAAGTGGCAACAATTAAGTACTAATCGTTCATAAACGCCCTGCAAAGGCGCGAATCATGAGGAAAACTTTATTTTGCTATCTGCATACATCACGCAAGTGGCAAATCGTGGCGAATATTTGATCTTTACATCCCGTTAATGTTTTAAGTAAAGACTACACAATATTCTCATAGTATTCACCAACCAACTGAAGAAGCCAGAGTCTGCAACTCTTCACACAACATCACCCATTTACTCGAAATGTGTGATAGGTTTTACAGGTAGGCGAGGGATGGAGTTTGCCGCCTGTACGAGGGCGTCGTGCGATCCGTGGTCATGTATGGGGTTCCCGTGTGGTCGCAAGACTACGCGAGGTCCCCCCGCTGCAGAGCTCTGCTACGGAGCTTGCAGCGGATAATGGCCATACGGATCATACGAGGCTACCGTACAATCTCGTACGAGGCGGCGACGGTTCTGGGTCGCTCCCCATTCGACATCCTGGCCGACATGTACGCGGCGACGTATGCGTCGCGGCGTGTCGACCGGGGGAGCGCCCTGGAACCTGCGCACGAAGTGCCTAAGCGGGAGTGGCACCGACGGATTGTGGCGGCCTGGCGTGCGCAGCTCGAACTACGGAATTGAAAAAGTGTGTAAGTATGGATGATGACTGATTCAGAATAGCACATAATCTACATTTTATAAAGATGCCCGCGACTTCATCTGCACAGATGGTAGATCTTTTCCTACGTACTTGATGCTCATCTTTAATATGTTTGTAGCCTATGTATTATTCTGATATATCTCAACTAATATTATAAATGCGAAAGTAACTCTGTCTGTCTGTCTGTCTGTTACGATTTTCCGCTTTAATCTCGCAACCGATTTTGATGAAATTTGGTACAGATCTTCAGAATTTTTAGACCGTGAGACAGAACATAGGCTACTTTAGAGATAAGATAAGAGATAAGTCCACCTTTGTGAACCACAATTTTTACTTTTTTTTTTTGTAACTGATTATGGCAAAAAAGTATATATACATTTTATTTCGAAAACAAGGGATGAAGGGGTTGAAATAGAGGTTGAAAGTTTGTATGGGCTTTCATAATTTTAAAAGATAAAACCATGAAACCTTATATTTAAGCACTTGATTAGAAATCATCAAACATTTGTTCTAGTATTTTTGAAATTTCGACCAGCTAGGGGTGAAATAAGGGTTAAAAGTTAGTATGCAAGTTCGTCAAATATCACGGCATATAAGAAACAAAAAATCGGTCACTTAAAAATATTTTTGTACACAACGTGAGGCTGGCCCCTGCAAGAGTCTCTTAGATATAAGGGACCAGGATTGACAAAAACTAGTTTCACGCGGGCGAAGCCGCGGGCGGAAGCTAGTTAGCTATGTTATCACAAACATTTATTAAAATCCATTTGTAGTTTTTGCATTACATAGAGTAACTAACATCCATCCATCCATCCATCTTGTAGGGATTGTGTGAATTGACCAAAATATAACGATTAGTGTCAAGTAATTATATGTTCATAAATGCGGTAAAATCACAAAAAAATGAAATCTTTTGTTTCTATCACTTAAAGTGATTAATGTTTAAATAACTGGCAACACATAAAGCCTTATGGTAATGGGTATCATAAAGTTAGTATAAATAATAGGTGCTATTATTGGATTATTAAAATCAATCCTGATCACCTTCATCACTAGGAACCCAAATGAATATTAAAATAGCCAAAAAGGTTGGCCGAAAGACCTTGCTGCCGTTAAATATCAGACCGCAGACATCATGACCTCAGGACTATCTGAGCAGACATTCATAGCACTAGCCTTGCTTTAGAGGGCAGGAGGCTCAGCCAGCGAATGCTACCACAATTGGCGCTGATCTTCATGGAAAATAATTCAAAATTATTATTGTATATATAAACTGGTTATTGAACACAATTAAATATCATTACTCCTTTATTTAACACAATTAAAATGCTCCTTATGCACCTGTCACCGCGCTGGCTAGGCGCGGCCGCGTGTGGGGCTCTCCGGTAGAGGACCGGCCTACCCACTAAAAACCCCCCGGTGTCCTTCCAGCCTTATCGGGGCGCGTGGCGGGGTGCACTTTCGCGATTCTACCGCCACACGCCCACGGGGTAGCTCGACCTTGGTCGGTTGAGCCTTCGCCAAGGGGGGATTGTCCCAGACACTAGGACAATGCCCAGGTAGAGAGGCACTTCAACGGCGTGCGCGGTAAGCCAGCCGCGCCCGCTGCCTTCACGGCAGTTTAACCCCCCCCCCCCTTACGGTGGTTCGCAGGGGGCTTTGGGTCAGAGCAGACGGCACAATTGTGCCGCATTGCACTCCGACTCGTGCGACACGCCTATGCCCATGCACCTAAAACAGCGCATGGGCTTGGTTTCAATCAGTTGGATGGAGACAGAACTCCATCCAACCGCTAAGTGCCCGGAATCAACCAGGCACTTGGCCACCTCCACCGAGACCATTGCAAAGGCAACACCGACGCCTCGAGTCCCGGTATGCACTCTGCCAACCTTGATGTTTGTGGCAGGGCATCCTCCAGCGTGAGCCAAAGTCTGGTCCAGCTTTTCGTCGGACACGGAGTCATCAATGCCGACGACGCGGATGTCCGCCGTTTTAGTAGGGCAAGTGACCTTGGCCACATCCCCTAGCACCCTTTCGATTTTCTCAGCAAGTGCATACGCTTGCTGAATGGACCTATCTGTTAGGCATTTCTTCTTTGGTGTTCCCTGGGCCGAGTAATTTTTTTTTATATTTGTTACACTTACTCCAATTAGCCTAGCCCAAACTAAGCTCTGTAAGGCTTGTGCTATGGGATCTAGGGTAACGGATAGACATACAGATATATATTATACATATTTTTTTATAGAAATATATATCACAACCATGACTAAGGTACAAATGCTCGCATCACAAAAACATCTGCCCCCACCCGGATTCGAACTCGGGACCTCAGAGAGGGCGACACCTTGAAACCGGTGTACTCAGTCAGTGTATCCAGTCGACTATGAAGGTCGCCTTCGGGCCGCTCGAGTCGGGTGGGAGAGAAGCAACATGAACACGTCGCTATAGACATAGACACTCATGATCGCCGTGTAATTAAGGTTTTGTGAAAGTTAAGGCTTCCCTGAAGGTTAAATGAATGTTTATCACTACTTTTAACCTTCGTATAATCAGCCAGGTATATGTAGGACTCTCCCAATAGGGTATACTCGTACCCACTTAACAACCCTGACGTGCACCTCGTCTTTAATGAAGGGGATCCATTAACTGTGAAACTCAATTTTACTTGATAGCCCCCGGATAACTCGATCAGTTTGGGTCGCGACTGGCGGGAAAATGATATTAATAACTTATAGGACAATTTCTACTAACTTTTATTTAACTTGCATTGTATGTAAGTACATATGTTTGCATCTTCGGGTGGAATCTTACAACTCAATTTTAAGACACTTGCCCTCAACCGATTGAGCTGAAATTTTGTATACACGTTTAGTTTAAATGACAATGCATGTTTAAGTTTGTGACGTCATTCTATATTCAGCATGGCGGCGTATCTAAGATGGCGGACCAATTATTCTTAATGCACTCCTACAATATGGCTATCAAATAAAAGGGCTTGCCAAGAATAATTAAAAAATAATATGACTTCACTCTTGATCCAATATGGCGCAACATCCAAAATCGCGGCTAATTGTCTTTTGTTCGTTCCTACAATATGGGTATCAAATGAAGGGGCTTATCAAGAATAACTAGAAAAAAAAATATAAGGTAATAAAATTCTTCAAAAAGAAGCTTTTATTAAAATGCACTAAAACAAAAAAAAATACTTTTACATTAAAACTGTCACTGTTTACATTTAAAGCTTGTCGCAAGATTTGAGTACTCGTACTGTCTTAGTTTTAAAATTTTAATAGGCAGCAATCCTCGTTCTTCTTCTCCTGAACTACCTGACTAAAGGTAGCTCCGGAACCTGTAGGTACTTCCCGACGAAGAACCGACACGGATTCGTTGTGATCTAAATGCACATTTTGAAAATATATGACGTCATTTGCCTCGTGTGAAGTCAAGTTTTAGTAGTATAGTCTCTCTACGCACTCTTTAGTAGGGCCTGTTAGCTGAACGCACAATCTGAAGGCAGAGGATTCATGAGCCTTCAAATCTCAAAGCTCACTCTTTTTAGCCTATGTTAAAAATGAGGGTCTCAATTCGGCTGTATTTTTTTTTACTTCCGACTAAAGGAACTGATTTTGATTTATTTGAAACCAGGTACTTCTTCTATGAATCCATCTCAAGTTAGTTATGGTCTGATAATGGCATCTATGAGAAAATCAAATAAGTCTTACATTTAGTTTAAGTATGTGCGTGACAATCATAAACTTAATCACGCCGAGTAAGTAAATATACTTCAGTTTTGAAAAAAAAATATACAAAATTAATAAAGAGCCAAGGATTCACTACAATATACCAGCAACCGACACCGATTTGACATCGAGTCCAAAAAGCAATCATTGGTTGTTTTTTTATTAACATTAATTTATCAGCTATTTTTTACTTTTTAGAGCATATTAATTTGTTTTTTAATTAATTCTTGAAGTCATGTATATTTATTTTAATTTTTGTTTTAAGCTATGTATTTCGAAAAGACTTAGCAAAATTAAATAGTTTTCTTCCAAAAAAGATACTCTCTCTCTTATCAAATCAACAGCTCTTCATCTTTTCTCTTAAATTAAAAAAAGCATTTCTTAAAGTCTTGCCACAAAACTGCAACTTTGGTATTTAATTATAACTTTACATTGATCAAAGACGATACGTTTGGCGTAGCAATTGTACGTAACGGGTCGAGGGTTCAATTCCCGCACGGGACAGATATGTTGTATGGCCTAGAAAAATTTGTTCCAGTCTGGATGTGTGTTTGTAACTACACCCACGAAAAAAAGCTATTTACGCAACAAACATAACATATAAGCTCATCGAGTAAAAATCATATAAAAAAAAATTACACGCAAATAAACGAATTCAAATTATAAACAAATCACATCTAACACATTTAATTTGTATCCACATTTTTTACCGCTGAAAAAGATTTTAATAAGCTTTTTGACAACCCTAAATCTTATTAAAAGTGGGTGTGGCGCCTTATCGATTAAGTTTCTCCACTATTATTATTAGAGATGAAACGGATAGTGATTTGGCCGGATACCGGATACCGGATATTCGGCTAACTACGAGGCCGGAGCGCCGGATATCCGGCCACCGGATATTCGGCCGCTTATCGCGTTTCACATATGTGTGTGTATGTGCAAAATAATCCGTTACTAATATTATAAATTCAGTCTGTTTGTCTGCTACTCTCTCACGCCTAAACTAAAGAACTGATTTTACTGAAATTTGATACAGAGATAGATTAGACAACGAGAAACAATATAGATAGGCTTAAAAACTTTTGTATTCCCACAGAAAAGCGCGATATAGACGAGTTTAGGGCGTAAAGCACTCAGCGCGAACGGTATCGCGGGAAACATCTAGTAGAGTATTCGGTATTCGGCCGGATAGTGCCCTACTATCCGGTATCCGGCCGGATAGTGAAAATAGGCCGGATAGGCCGGATACCGGATAGTTACCGGATATCCGTTTCATCACTAATTATTATCCATTATTCTCCATTATCGAAGGTTAGCTCTTCTAAGTTACCAATTACTCGGCACACGCAGGCACATTCAAGGGAAAAATGTGTATCGAAAAGAATAAACAACAAAAGATAAGGCATTTTTAATATTGTCAGGCTGTTATATTTTCCAAATGCGACCCAAAATTTATTTATGTAATAATTTTAATGTCATAATATTAGTTCTTTTCACGTTAATATATGGTACTCGAAATACTAATCCTGCGTAGAAGTCGCAGGAATCAGCTAAAAAACAAAAACCACAACGTATCAATATTTCTTGAAAACCTATTAGAGTGATGTTTATTAAATCATTTCCATTAAAAAACTTGGACGTAAAAAACTCGCGACATACAAAATGATCCCACGTATAAGCCTTAAGCACGCTTTCTTTCGAGTATTTCTTATCTAACTTCTTGACGGTTCGGACGCTTTGTCTTATGCATTAGTCCACGTTAATATGAGTTACGCGAGTGTATAACTTCGATCGGACATTCATAGTTGTTTCTGAAGATGTTGTGGCAAATATTTTTGACATTCGCCGTCATTTGGCTGCTTATTATCCGGTGGAGGAACCGGGGGAAACGGCAGCTTACGAAGATACTGCAGAACGATATGTCGACGCTGCCTATCCTGGGATTGAGTCATCAGTTCATCGGTAGTGATGAAGGTAGGAAGTGTGGGATATATGCTGTTTATTAAATTTTTTGTTAAAAATGAAAATAATAATTTAATGACCTCCGTAGTCGAGTGCATAATACACCGCTCTGAGGTCCCGGGTTTGATTTCGTGTAGGGTCAGATGTTTGGTGATGAAATATATATATTTTTTTTAATAATACCAGTTGACCACAGGTTTGACGCACGACTTACTCAGTTTTTTTTTGTTTGTGAGCTATCGTGTGATGTTGAAATAAATTATTGTTCTTACTCTTCAAAATATTATATGGTTATATTTCACTGACATGTTGCTGATGATATAAGGACTAAAGTCTTCAGAATCTAAGATCTCAATTTTTGCAGGTGAAATCCCCGTAGTTAATCAATCAAAACGTCATAGTTTTAACAAACGATGTCGTAGACACCTTTCGCAATCGACTTCTTAGATTGTGAAGACTTTAATATAGGACACATTTATTTATTTATCAAATTAAAAAAAAAAATATTGAAGCGAAAGGAATGCAACTATGTACATAAAATAATTCCACTATTTAATAGGGAAGATGCAATATTTTTATTTATATGCTCATTTTAAAGAACTCCACGTAGAATAGACCACAAGTATATTAAAAAATGAAAAGACTGTATATTACTGAAAAAAATGCGGTAAAATTGTCAATTTAAATTTTCGCGTGAAAACGGACCTATAGTTCGTATGACGTCACTCCTGTCTGTCATTGTCACTGGCTCATTGATTGTACTGCACGTGTCATTGCTAGCTTTAGTTATTTTCTCATTTATCACGACTTTAAAGGTACTATTTTGTAAAAATTACCAATGGACTATCCATCAACATCAGGTGATCATAACTATGCCATTGATACTTCGAAAAAAAAAGCCGTGTGGACGTATGTTTTGTGCCAATGTGTCCATCTACTTCAAATAAGTTTCCTAATAAATTGTTTTTGACTGGACCTTCTGACCCAAAACTGAGAAAAATGTGGTTTCAAGCGGCGAAGAGGAATGGCGTTATATGACATTAGATATTCCCCAAAGACTATTATTTGCTGCTGTGAAGACCACTTTGACGTAAGTCGGCGGATATATTTATTGTAAACTTAGTTAATCTGCTTTTACACAAAAGAAACAGTTACTTACCTCACACTTACCCAAACTTTTCAATGTCTTTTTGTTTAGTCCCTTTCATTTCTACACTTGAAATCTCTGCACGTTTCGACAAAAAATGTCACTACCATGTCAACAATAACTTTTGGCAGAGTCCTAGAATATATTTTGGCAAACCCAACTTCCATTTTTATTCAAAAAACGCAATTAATATTGGTTAAATTGTTCACTTATAACCTCAAATAAGTTGTCATAACAGGAGTGACGTCACTGAACGCTGATTGGTGTTTTAAATCCGTTCGTTTAACGTTACTTTTGATTCGTAATTATTGTTAAAAAACAACATTATTTTAAATATAAACCTTACAGTGGCCCTACATTTATATTTTTTTAGCAATTTAATAACAAAATTTGCATAAATATTATAATTGAATAATCCCCATTTATCTTTTCTAAACAAACATTAATTTATTTTTAATAAAATATATGAAACACAATCAAAATATTTTAAGAGAAAATTATTATCAAAATAAATAAAAATAAGAACCTTCTAATTATATAGACTAGATATAGGTACTAATTTTTGTATGTACATATATTCATAATCAACATTAAAATAATCTTTAATAAATAAAATAAATAAATATTTGTTACACTTACACCAATTAACCTAGCCCAAACCAAGCTCTGTAAGGCTTGTGCTATGGGATCTAGGGTAACGGATTGACATACATATATTATACATATGTGAATATTTTTTATTGAAATTTATATCAACAATCATGACTAAGGTACAAATGCTCGCATTCATCACACAAACATCTGCCCCCACCGGGATTCGAACCCGGGACCTCAGAGATGGCGACACCTTAAAACCGGTGTACTATCCACTCGACTATGGAGGTCGTTAAATCTTTATTCGGGTAGGGTGGATCCTATCACGTACATGGCCGCCTGGCCGTTTGTAATAGGGTTTATAAGAATACCAGGATATATATTGAATACCATATATTTTGAATACCAGGTTAAACACTTAATTACCCCTGCAATTTTAACGTCTTGCACCACTATTTGGGTTGGCTGGAAGAGATCGCTTTTAGAGATAAGTCCGCCCTTGTACACTATGTATAGCTACAATTGTTGTTTTTTTATTGTACAATAAAGTATTATATATATATAAGAAAGTTCAATTTAAAGGAAATGAAATGGTCTATAATATGAGAAATTATGAAATCCGCAAAAGAACCGGAGTTATGAATATAACACAGACAATTATGAACCTTAAGTGGCTGTGAGCAGGGCACAATGCGCCCTGTGCCTGGGCGAGAAGTTTAATCTAAAAATCTTTAAAGATGACGTACATTCTATTCAAACATACAAAGTAGCTTGATTCCTTTATTTCATTTAAATCGATTCACTAGTTTTGGTGTGAAATGTAACAGCGAAAGTTACTTTCGCATTTATAATATTATTAAGGATATAGTCCATATGAGAATTTAATTTGCTGTCAACAATAACCCCCAAATCCCTCACCTCTATTTTCCAATTAATCGGAATTTCATTTTCTAGGAATATTTATACTGCTATTTCATTATTCTGAGCTCCACTATCTAAGTCTAACTAACTGATACTAACTATAAAGCTGATATTATTAGTTACTCTAGACTGTCAAATTCCCAATAGTTCTTTTACATTAGAGTATTTTTAGTTATTTTGTTCTCTACATCTCTATCTGGCGGAGTATCATCTCAATTAAATCGCTCAATTGCTTTGTCTCTATACGATAGCTAAGTACCGATATTACTATCAGCTATTCTATTACTATTAGTTACTCTGTATTATTAGCTATTATATTACTCTTAGTTATTCTCTATTATTAGCTATTATATTACGAGTAGGTATTTTATACTATTAGTAATATTAATATTAGTGTATATATGAAGGAAACACGTTAATGAACTCTGTTAATGATTCTAGATCGCATGACTGCAATCAGTAAGGTGGCGGACGAAGCGAATAAACGTGAAGGTCTTACCTACATCTGGCTTGCACACCGCTTCTTTTGCGGTAAGTTTTCTTTATTTGTTAAACTGCTTTCTGCTGCTTGAAAGGATGCTCAAATAATTTCTCGATTCAAATCTGTTAAAATTTCAACAATCTTAAATCAATTTAAGTACTTAACAATTCATTTTTTAAAGAAATCATATTGATAGTGAGCACACCCCGCTAGTGATGTTGCATATAAACAGTTTGAAATTGCTTTCATCATTATCATTTCTGCTTGACAAGCATAAATCCTTAATTTGTCTAGTTCGTTAAAGTCTAAATAATCTGTGTTCAATATTATTTACCGGATTCTATAATAGGATTGTACTTTTTCTTAATAATATCTACCGCTCATCATCAGGTGGACCACTTCCTTGACTGTGAAAACAGTTGAGAATGTATCTTTTTGTTAGGTTGTGTTTATTTTATCACTGACCAGCCCTAGAATCAGAATTGTGTGCCATTAATTAAACGAGTTGCATAACGTATTATTAGCATTAGCGACTTGCGCACACGCTACTATGCGACTGGATTCTGTGTAAAGGCTAAAAAAATAACAACCGTATTATTTTTAGTTATCACCGATGCTGTGCAGGCCGAGTACGTCTTGAAGACTGTTATGGAGAAGGACGATATCTTGAAGTTTGTGAGGGTGCTCACAGGAAATGGCAGCATATTTGCTCCAGGTAAGGACTAATTACTAATTACTTAGTTCAGGATTCTGATTTTGTCGCTGGCGGTAAATGGGTGTCGAACTTTATCAGAGAAAAAAAATATTCATATTCCCGTAGACGAGGGATAACTAATCTTATGTCTTTCATCGGTTCTTACACCAGCTGTACAGTTGGCGCCAAGGTTAAACAATAAAATAGCCGTTACATGATATTCCATAATCATCAGCAGCGAAACGCTAATGCATATATTGGCCTATGGTTTGGGCCAAATATGTACTGATGTTAAACTATTCCCATATAAAATCACATGAATATTAGAGAGATTATCCCTATAAATTATATAAGATTTATAACGTTATAATAAAATATAGATAGTAATTCCAGTTTCAAGTTTACGCTTGACCTGCGCCCGCGCCGAGTGCAATCATTTGACCAACCAACCAATAACTGAACGACCTTAACGAGCCTGCTGCTCAGCCTGACACATATCAGACCACATTCTATCCGTATTATATCAGAGGCATGTATATCTGTGTACACGACAGGCGTCGTACCAGGAGGCTAACTTTAACCGAAAACGTTTGAATTTCGAGCCCTACCAAATTTATGTTTCTTTAATAGAGGTCAAAAATTCGACGTGAACTAAGGAAGGTGGTGAAATTCTGAAAATGTATTCTATTCTCGACGTTACATCATCCAACAAATAGGTGATGACATAAATTGATTCAGTCATTATTGAGATAAAGTGATATAATTGACATGACTTTTGTTTTATATATTCAGTGTGTATAGAAACGGAAATAATATTGAAAATCAAGACTCTAAGTGAAAAGATTCCAATGAACCAAAACACATGCATTACACGCAATTACAATTATAAGTTATAATTTATAAAATATATCATATCAAAACGATTAATCCACAAACAATGCACAAAACATACCTTTGACAATTTGTCATTCGAATCAGGACTGATTGCAAATTTGTTGTTTTTCTTAAAAGCATCTACTATAAAGTAATCATTAATAGATTTTACTACAAAACTTATTTTTCTTGACACTTAATTTAATTTATCATTATAGCTGTAGTGATTTTTACTAATATTTACATGATTAAAATATTAATATTTAGGTATTTTTCAATATCTATCTCCAGCCACCATTTTCATTTGTATGTTTTGCTTCCTTATTTACGTAATTTTCAACACACAGTTTTGTTCCAAATGTCACCCGTCTAGATTAGTATTTCCTAATTTGTATTAAACTGAGAATCTCTCCGATTGTAAATTTGTCAATATCCAAATAACTGCTAACCTGGCGAATACAAATCTGACTAAAGCAATGGCGAGGGCATTTCAACATAACACTAAACGGAATCACTGTAAAGCCATTGATTTAATTTAAGTATTGTCTTAAAAATGCATTTATCATTTCTGTAACAAATGCTAAAACAGATCTCTCACTCGTATCTATAAGATCTATCAACCAGTGCTGTTATCCTTTGGGTAATTTCAATCAAATCCATTGTTAACTTTGTGAACAGTCTAGTAGCTCTCATTTATCGGTGTTTACTTCCCAATCATGGAACTTTCTATGTCAGTTCTATGAGTTTTTTTAAGTACCGTTTAAAGTTCGCAATGCTTTTAGTTATGCTTATGCCATCTCCTTTGTGCAACTTTCATTCTTCGCATATGGTTATTCAAATAATTCTGCAAATTTTACAATTATAACAAACTAGATGCGCAGGACACTTATCGTCGTTGTTCATCGTCGTTTTTGACAATTCACAGAAAATCTTTATATATTTTAGCCTATGTATTCTGTAATGTATTCTGATGTATAAGCTATATTATTGTAAAGTGTCATTGAAAATGGATTTGACTTTGACTTTGAAAGGGTAACAAACATTTACCTACTACAAACTTTCGCGTTTATAATATCTCTTAGAATGTTGGATATTTCTACTTTCTTTTCAAATTCGTAGATATGTTCTATGACGTCATCGGCAAATTCTTTATCAAAATTTATATTTATATATATGATAATTCTATAACAAAAAGAAATTCATCTATATCTTAAATCACATCTTTTTGTTACATCATTGACCTCGCGAAATTACGCGCCAGCTGTTGCCATATTTTTCGTGACACAAAGTTTACTCAAAATGTCCCTGACTTACGATGTTATATAGTTTCGGCAATGTATGACATAGCACTGTTTAACATTCTGATGTTCTTATGAAACAAACTCTAGGTATGGGAAAAAGGAATGAACCGTACTGCTTGGCACTTGTTCATGCGTCAAAGAAGATTCGTTTCACATTTTAATAGAAAAATCTTCGTATAACCAGAGTAAAGAGAAAGAACGACTTTTAAAATCTTACAAGCTCTGAAACCTATTTATTTACAAATTTATAAATCAAAATCACAATCAAACACTAATACAACTACCAAAAACAAACAATTTCAAATAAATTAATGTATTCACAATCATCTTGAGAAAATATACGTTTAAATTTAGTACTAAAATTAATAAGTTTTTGTATTCGTGGACTACAAAATGTGAATGGGTTTTTTTTATGTAAATTTAGCCAAGCTCAAACTAGCGAAGCACTCTAATATAGAGTCATTCAAATAATTAATATCTATTGATCTTCATGTGAAAGAAATATTGTTATTAGCCATTTATTTCTTCTATATATTAACGGTTAAGTAGGCCATTTATAGACTTTTTTGATACGGTCCAAATTCTACTAACTTTGTATTTAGTACCGCAAACCTTGTAACTTTCACAATATGCGGAATGAGGGGTTTTATTATTCATAATGTATAATTAACATTATAACATTTCTACTTCCACCAGTTCAAATATGGCGGCCGCGTCGCAAAGTCTTAGCGCCCACGTTTGCGATGCGCAACCTGAACCAGTTTGTGTCCATCTTCTCCAAGCAGAGCGACATCCTGGTGGAGAAGCTCGCCTCTGCTGCTAACAAGGGCAGCTTTTCCATCTGGAAATACATCACCTCCTATACAATGGATTCTATTTGCCGTAAGTGTTTATTTAATAACTAGCTGACCCGTGCCCACTTTCGTTGGGCATAATATTAATAATCCCCGAAGCGAGCACGAACGCGATCCGAAGCCATCGCGCGCCGTCCGCTGCCTGTTTTTTTCTCCGATCACTTTGCAAAACGGACTACCACGTAAAAACCTTTTTATTTTTCGGTTTTTTATATAACCTATGACACTCAGCAATAACGTGGCCTTCTATTGCTGAAAGAATTTTTAAAATCGGTTCAGTAGATCCTGAGATTACCCCTTACAATTTGACAAATATACAAACACACAAACTTTACTTCTTTATAATATTAGTATAGATGATATGGCATGTTCACATGTTAGGAAGAGAGAAAGAAGATGTTACTAAGAAAGTTATGATGATAAGATAGATATGAAAGTGAGAGTGATAAGGAGAGAAAGACAGAGGAAAGATGGATGGACTGTGTGAATTATGATATAACTAGCTTTCTGCCCGCGGCTTCGCCCGCGTGGATTTCGGGATTGGGTCTATAGAGGGTTAAGGGTCATAGCTTTTGCCTACGGCTACATATGCGCGGAAGTCGGTTTATGGCGCGAAGGTTTTATAGCGCTTCCCGTGGGACTATCCGTTTTTCCGAGATAAAAAATACCGCAAAACCTTGCTCAAGAATCACTCTATCTATTGAAATATGAAAACCGCATGAAAATCTGTGCAGTAGTTTTTGAGTGAAACCTTTATTGCGCATCCCGTGAGATCTGTCGATTTTTCCGGGATAAAAAGTAGCCTTTGTCTTTACTCTCCATCCCATCAACTATCTCCTCGTAAAAAATCACGTCAATTCGTCGCTCCATTTTGCCGAGAAAGACAGACAGACACACTTTCCAATGATGTAAAAACATTAAGTTCTCGCATTTTCAGAGCAACAAACGTGTTTTTAATGTACACCAATATTTAAGTGAGAAACACACTCACAAATGTACCAGCTGACCGTGCGCACTTCGTTGGTTTGTTATTATTTCTAACTGTAATTTAAAAAAAAAATACTTTTATAACTTAAATATAAAAGTTAGACTATGCTCGAAGCTTGGCTCCACGGGAAGGAGGAGGTCACCTACCGATTGACTCAGATACTCACCGGGCACGGCTGCTTCGGTGAGTATCTGTGTCGAATAGGACGGGAGGGATCGACACATTGCCACCACTGTGCATCCGACCTCGACTCGGCCCACCACACGCTGGCGAAGTGCCCCGCGTGGGCCTCCGAGCGCCGAGTCTTGGTCGCAGAGATCGGGCGAGATCTGTCTCCGCCGGCATTGATTGCGGCAATGCTGGCGGACGAGGGAGGTTGGAGGGCTGTGGCCTCCTTCTGTGAAGCAGTGATGCTCCAGAAGGAGGCCGCCGAGCGGGGTCGGGAGATGGCCGATCCCGCTCGAAGAAGGCGGCGCCGGGCTCGGTAGCACAGCTGCGGCGCCGCCGCGGGTCGCCGGCGGGCGCGAGGAAATCGCGACTGCTTCGGCGACCCGGGATGGACCACGCCCCTTCCGTGGCCGGGGGGCGTCGTCGGTGGAGGAGACCGGGGGAGGTAGTGTAGCCTCTCCCGAGGAGGGCTCCCCTCTAGGCAGGGGAGCGGAGGCTGGGGGTTCCTGGAAGTTGCTTGATGTTCCCGGGGGCTCCCTACATGCCTGAGGAAGGCCATCCCTGAGGTTTTTAGTGGGTAGGCCTCCCCCTTCTGGGGAGGAGAGCCCCACATAACCGCCGGCTCGCCACAGCCGGGGTATGCAATTTAATGCATTTTCCTCAGGGAAACGAAAAAAAAAAAAAAAAAAAAGACATATGCTGTCGTTGACTTTTTTGTAGGTATTTTCAAGCTCCACATCTTTTCTCTAGAACTCAAAAATATGTATTTCATAGTTTAGGCAGCGTTCGTAAGAAACGCTTTCATTCGACCGTTTTTTCTCCGATTCACTTTGCAAAACGGACTACCACGTAAAAACCTTTTTATTTTTTATATAATCTATGATATAATCACTCAGGAATAATGTGGCTTTCTATTGGTGAAAGAATTTTTAAAATCGGTTCAGTAAATCCCGAGATTGATTGAGATTGAAGTATAGATAAAAAGAAATATATACATTTTGAATTATACTTGAAATAGGATAATAAAACTTAGTCGTAAGAGTTGCTATTAATGTTTTGCAATCCATAGTCGATACATTAACCAAATTGTTTGCACAATTTTATGACGCATCTTAAAAACAACTGTTTCAATGACGAAAACCTAGGTGAAAGGAGATATAAGCTCTACATTTTAATAACAAATTATAATAGAAGTATTTCACATTCACATTAATAAAATAATAGCACGTCCAGTGCTTGCAGTGCTTGCAATATGAACTTTATACAATAACAATAAAGCTCAATTCGACTGTACGTTTTAGTTAGAAAACGTTTGCATGGGAAAATAAAAGGGCTGTTTTTAGGGTATTTCCGATAATTATTCGAATTTTCCTCATTGTAAAAACCCTCCTTGAACTTCAACGAACATTAACAAAAAGGAATTGGCCAAATTGGTCCAGGCGTTGTTGAGTTATGAGCTTACCAACACATTTTGCGATTCATTTTTATATATAAGAATAAGATAAGATTAAACTTTGTTTTTATTTTTGTTTATTTATTTACTGAAACTTAACGCATCATAGTGCCCTATTTAACCTTACTATTAAAATTCCCACAGGATATGCATAGTCAATTGGGAGTTTTTCGTTAAATCAAAAAAATTAGGTAGTATTAATAAAATAAGAAACTAAATAAAGTAGACCTATTAACTAAAAGTACTAATAAGAGCGTTTTACGAACTCTAGATTACGTGTAATATGGTCATTATTTTAACAACCTTTTTGAGCAAAATCGATGGCAGCAAAGTAATGTATGAAACTGCACAACAATCAAGTTTTATTCAACAGTTTTTATATAACATGTTAATTTTTTTTAAATATTTATTCATTATATTATATTTGCATAATGTGTTTATTTTGATTTAGACCTTGTTGATATAGTTTTTTTTTTTTTTTTTTATAGAATAGGGCAGCAAACGAGCACACGGATCACCTGATGGTAAGCGATACCGTTGCCCATGGACACCCGCAACACCAGAGGAGTCACAGATGCGTTGCCGGCCTTTAAAAGGGAATAAGGGGGCAAGGGGGGTTAGGCCTCCGGTACCCTCACTCACTCGGCGAAACACAGCGCAAGCGCTATTTTACGCCGGTTTTCTGTGAGGCCGTGGTATCACTACGGTCGAGCCGGCCCAATTCGTGCCGAAGCATGGCTCTCCCACGGTAAGCATGGCTCTCCCACGGTAAAAAGTTACTTGTTGTACAGTCATCTTTACCAAACTGGAAGCGAATATTATTAGCGCTACCTTGTCGACAGATTCCGGTGTGCCAACCTATCGATTGACATAAGCTTCCACGCTTGTCCTGCAAGCATTATCTGTCTCTTTGTTGATTTTGACTTTTTGATTGAGATTTCCATTTTTACACTACTGTTTCGGAAATACGCCATCTTCCGCACTTCATAGCTTACATCTACACATTTTTTCATAAGCAATATGAAGTTCGTCAGGTTAGATAGTTTCGCAGATTATGAAATATTTATGAAAACTTGATTTTTATTTTATATATTATTTCTAATGATAATTAAAAAAACACAACACAACATTAAAATTGCAATACAAAATTAGAAGTAAATTGCTCTCTATTTCTCGTTTGTAATGTTGTATTTTATTTAATCATTTAAACATGCAAACAATTTAAACTCGTCTCTAAAACAAATCGCTGATGCCTTACCTATTTGGCATGACAGAATTTGACAAAGCAAAATGGCCACTGGAAACGAAACAAAAACAATTTACTTTGTATTTTTTTCTTATACATAAATTATTTAATTAGGCAATGTTAAATAAAATACAAACTCACAAATACAAAAATGCATGCCAAATAATGTCTAAATGTACTAAAGCAATTTGATCAAAAATAAAATACATGTTTTTTGCCGATTTCACAAGCATCTGAATATTCCCTTTTAAGGGATTATTATTATGACCTAAATATGGTGGTCTTATTTTTTTTCTAACGATATAAGTTTTTCTTTGTTCAACTATGATACAATAGGGTTTAACTAGAGGGCAATTTGTTGACGATAAAGTTGATAAGACATGATGTTGACAAATCTTAAGACAGAAGTTATGTCGCATATCTTTCCTAAAACCTAAAAAAATCAAAGTGGAATATCTTTTTTTAAGGACTTTATCAATTGAAAATAATGTACAGATTGGATCATATGTCATATATTTTATTTGAATTCGCTCATTTATATAATTAGACAATTTTTAGTATAAAACTTTTGTTGCTTTCAAGTTGCTTTTTACTTTCAAGAAATCTGTAAATATATCTAAACTAGATATTGATACGTAGTTATTAATAGTAAATAAAGACTACTTTGGCCTGACAAAACAAAAGGTGACGAGAATAGGTATTTTCGAAATATCCGTCATAAAGGAATATAATAAAAGGAAAATTGAGACTTCGAACAATCGAATTTTAGCCCTAGTGCTGAGACCATAGGGGGCACCCTTCCATCGAAGCCGTCGGGGCCTTATGGCTAAGGCTCAGGCTGAGTTTAGTTCATAGATCGTCTCGGTCTAGCTGCCTCGATCGGTTTGGAAACTGAAATAATCACCGTGAGACTTAGTTGCGTTGTTATTCATGAGGATTCTCAACCTCTCCTCTTCAGAGAAAAGCAAAAGAAAAAACTCCAGAGAAAGGCACATATCTCCTGCCCTTTTCCCACCTTAAGTAGGGTCGGCACAACATGTTTTCCTCTTCCATTCTCCTCTGTCACTCGTCAGCTCAACATCGACTTCCTTTACTCTCATATCAGAATTCACACATTCAATCCATCGCTTTCTTGGTCTACCTCTCATCCTAGGTCCATCTATATTCATATCCATCATTCTTCTTGTTATATGGCTTTCATCCCTCCTCATTACATGCCCAAACCATGCTAACCTACTGCTCCTTACCTTCTCAGTCACTGGCGCTACTTTCAAACTTCCTCTTATATACTCATTCTTGATTTTGTCCATTCTTGTAACCCCACACATCCATCGCAACATTCGCATCTCTGAAGCGTGTAGTTTCCTTTCGTCCTTCGCTTTCGTTGCCCAACATTCAGATCCATACATAAGGACAGGTCTAACGACTGCTTTATAAGAAAGGCACATATACACTTAGCTATAAAATATGATTTGATTCATACTCAATCATGGTCGAGTAGTGCTTTGCTTTAAACTTTCAATTTGGAAATCAGTTCATAACATGTGTATTGACTGTTTCCATGAAAATTCTCAGCTTTCTCTCCATAGGAACAAAATAATAGAGGCAATGACATTTTTTAAATTCTGTCACTATGGAACAAAAGATCTTAGGTACCGTTTCCATTTAAACATTGTAAAAATTGCAGGTTTATATCATAAAAAATAAGAAATTGCAGGTTCGTATCATAAAAATCGTATCGTACTAAAATTGTTTACTTTTAATAAGGAAGTAGTCTGTATAATTTACGACGCTATATTTTAAAACTTAACAGTAACAGACATCAATTGTATTAAAACGCGTTGATAATTTCCGGAATAAAAGATAAAAAATAATAATTATAACCTTATTTATTGGTTACAATAAGTCGAAGTTTTGATTTATAAGCTAATCTCCTGAAACATGTTTCTGACCTTGCCAACGAGTTTTGCTGAAGGAAACATTAAAACTGTATTTGTTTAAAGTCGTCCTCGGAAATAAAGGTCTTTTGAGGTTTCCGTATTATCAATATTACTGTCATTAATAGCAATTTATATTATGACAGATACAAATCATTATTTGTAACACGATGATATAAATAAATTAATATTTATATTTATTTTTTACTGTTATATAATACGGTAATGTAAAACTCATAATAAATGCAGATGACCTGTCATTGTAAAAAAAGGAGTCTCAAAAATTTTACGACAATCCTACCGTGAAGGAAATCCTTGTGAATCAACCAACCTGCACAATCTGCAATATAATTCAAAAATGTATGTGATATCAATCGATCAGAACTGGACCAGGAGACCTATTTTTGAATTACGAATGCGATTTTGAAATCACCTCTGACTAAATAGTCAGCGGTGACTTTGAGGTCACGGATTCCTAAACATCCAATTTTTGAAAGTCGATCGCAGAGCTGCCAACATAGATAAAGTACACACATAAATATAAGAGTTCGGTTCCACGCAGAATGTAGCGGCTGCCGATTATTGTCGGGTCAACCATTATGGTTATTATATATATAATATATGCTACATTCATATATATATGTATGTATATATATATATATATATATATATATATATATATATATATATATATATATATATATATATATAATATATATATATATATATATATTATATATATATATATATATATGAATGTAATCGCTGCCGGTTATTGCCGGCTTAACCATTGCGGTTATTATATACACATATATATATATATATATATATATATATGCTACATTCATATATATCTATGTATATAATGTAGGTATGTAAAGGTTATATATATATTACATATATAATAAACCTTTATATACCTATAATATATACATACATGTATATATGAATGTAGCATATATATATATATATATATAGACTGAAAAATCAAACAAAACACAGATAACATTTCCACAAGTATGACTTGATTACGAGTGGGTGAGGGCACTCGTAATGAAATCACACCTGTGACTAAGGTAGTCACATCAGTGATATTCAAAAATAAGAATTATTGAAAATCGGTGATTATTAGTCACATCGGTGATTTCGAAGTCGCATTCGTAATTCAAAAATAGGTCTCCTGTTTGGTTGACTTCAATGCTGCTTGCATTATGCAAGATGATATTTAAGCGTTAAGATCAGTGCGTACATCGCGCGCAGCTGAGTGTCGCAGACTTGGTTCCTTCAGGCTGTTGCTGAAAATCAGCCATTTGCTCATAGATTATGAGCAAATATTGACGCTGAGCTATGGCCTTTTTGTGTTGCTGCAGCACACACACACAATATTGTAGCACGGTACACGAACTGTCCTGTATTTTGTTTTTCATTTATGTAATGTGGCTGATATTCTAACACTACAGGTATTTTATACTTACTGTGCTATATTTACTTTTAATTCTGTCCGTTATAACTGTATTTATATTTTGTGTGTGTGTGTGTGTGTGTATGTCCGACCAAATAAAGATTTATCTATCTATCTATCTATCTATATTTAGTTTGCCAGAAGGCACGCAACAAGTAAGCTTACGCAGTTTCGTGCTGCGTTTTCCTTCAGATAATTTTTAATAAGTACCTATTAGTAAATCAAACACCTATAATTATGTAGAAGTTACTGTATTATATTATTATGCAGGTAAAAGTCAATTTTATGAGTCCTTAAAAATTGTATTTAGTATGCAGGAAATTTCCATTCGCGCATGCCATAAGGAACGCAGGCAGTAATAATTTATAATAGTCGATATGACCCGCATTTAGGTTACGATTATTATTAAGTAATTATTAATTATAATAAGAAAGACATAGTGAAGTAAATTTTTCTAACATTTTAGAGTTTTACAGTTTACGACAAATCTAATACGGTAGCTTCCCAGCGGAACTATTGAACTGTGTTCAAGTCAATAAATTACGCTAAATATAAACGCAATGGCAATGTAAAATTAAATATATGCACACAATATTCTATTTCCAATAAAAAGATGTTAAATATATGTACATAATTGCTATTGTAGCCTTGTGATTTATCCGCGAAATTAAGGGACGAAAAATATTACTAGATTCTTTTTTATTATTACGTCATAGAATTTAATATGAAGATAATAGTTAATTATTGGCAATTGCTGTGTTACTACTGCTACAATGAAATGCCATACATTTGAAAACGATATCGATAGCCGTAAATTTTTGTATGAAAACTTTGCACATCGCCTCTAGCGGAATGTAATTGTACTATTCATCATATCAAACTGAGATGACTTCTGTACTTTACTATACGTCAAATACCTATCGAAAACGGTTGCAAATTCGTGGTAGAGCTACAAGTCGAGAATGAGTTTGAAGAAAGCGCGCGAGGATTTCAACTATACGAGATAGGTAATTGTCATTTCCGCCGAGGCAAAAAATGCGAGGAAAAAACAATGGCTTATCACATATAATAATTACTAACAAACTAGAAAGCATAACTTTAAGTCGAGCCTAGTTATAAAATTGTATTTTTATTTTGACGTTTATGCCAAAAACAAACGCATCTAAGGCTATACAGCCATATGAAAACGAATTATAGCAAGATTGTCAAAGAGATCTAAATTCAAATGCCATCAAGGCACGCCGAGAATTAATTTTCATGTAAATTTCGCGGGGCTTTTTTGTTCGAAATTCAAAATTCGCGCCGGCAATTGATTTGGCTTATACTGGTATGATGCTTCGCGTATTCTTTTTTCGAATATAATGGTAATTTTTTTACGCGTGTTTGAGAAAATATAATTTTGTTAGTTTTATACAAGTAAGCTTTGAAAACCCTTATACTACCTTGATATACTTTGATTCCTGATTAGGTTGTTTTTAAAAAACCCAACATATTTTTATTTATTACTCCACGGACTCGTAGGATTTTTTTACTAACATTAAAAGTCATTTTTATTAATGTGTGATCAACAGGTTAAGCACGTACAAGGAAAAAAAGTTACTGGACACCAGTTTAGAAATTCGATCTTTCTCGAGAAGAAAGGGCAAGAAACTCTGAGGATCAAATTTTTTATCTCCTCTTTGAAATCATAAAATAATTACATCTATTCACACATCAAGACAATAAACAGAACAGATTTATATACATATGTCCAGTGAAAACCGCAAAGAGTTACTTTCAAATTTATATTAGCATAGATTATAATAAAAAAATACCACGAATGTAGCTATTAATATACATTATGTTAAAAGGAACGTTACGTTGCCCTTCGTTTGTGGAATGAGCTCCCTGCCGAGGTTTTCCCGGAGGGCTACAGTATGAGCTTCTTCAAAAGGAGAGTAAATAGGTTTTTGAAGGGTCGGTAACGCGCGAGTGACACCCCTGATGATGCAAGTGTCCATAGGCTACGGTAACCGCTTACCATCAGGCGTGCCGTAGGCCTGTTTGCCACCATCGTGGTATAAAAAAAAGGAATTGATGAGCATCTAGATTACTGCATTATTTTGGTCCTTGAACACTAGCTAACTGAATTAGTTTCTGATGTGTTCACCACTTGACAGGTTTGACGGTAATATGACATTTTATAACGTCATACTATCTTAAGTTTGTTTTTTTTTTCATGGGGGATGATAGTTAATCGCGAAAGCGCCCGCCATGTGCCCCGTATGGGCCCAGAGAACTCGGGGGGGTTTCAGTGGGTAGGCCGGTCCTCTTGACCGGAGAGCCCCAGACACGGCCGCGTCTTGCCAGCGCGGTGTCAGGGTGCACAAGGTCGCATTCCCCCCTCAAAAACAAAAACAAGTGGTCGTCTTAACAACCCCCTGGTGCTCGGACGACCTTGCACCGGATACCACCCGCAACCGGTCTACGGCGGGTGGTTATGTTGGACTCTAGCAGAAGGCCAGGCTACCAACTAAACACTACCTACAAGCCTTTGGTCGGGTAGAAGGCCTGGGACCTTATCGGCTTTGATCTAAAGCTCCTGCCCTCCAGAACGGTGGGCGGTGCGTAGCGCAGCCTCAGGAGAGTGCATGCGCTCTGAAATGAGTTCGGTTTGAGTGTCCGAATAGTTAAACATGTGCGCTTATGCACTTACTTGAGCAAGTTAAACTAAGTACACAGGTGTTGGTGTATGTTTTGCTACTTGCGTGTGGAGCTCGGCGACGCAGAAGCCGCCTACGAGTAGCTGTTCAACTTTGCGGGAATTTTGTTTGGCGGGTCTGATAGCGCGTGTTTAGGTCGACGAATGCGGTCGGAATCTACGTAATCGGACGCGTTTTTTATGAGTGCGGCTTTGAAGAAGCCTTAAGTTTCTATTCCAAAATTATTTAATTTAAACTCAAATCGCTGCTTATAGTACATTTAGAAAGAGGTGGTGCTATTGAGTTCACATAGCGCCATCCCTTTTTAACTATACAAAATTACAACCAAAACATTATGACGATGGTCTGCTTTGGAACATTAAAATTTGAGTAAGCAAAATTTATCAAATGAATCATATGATAGATTTTATCAGTGACAGTTATTAAAGACTCTTACCAACGTATTAAAAATGTTTTCAAAGGACTGGCTGCGACGTAAGATGACATCAGCAAAAACGTAAACGTCATTTCAAATTATCCGGTTCACGCAGAAAAATATTGTGGCGAGCTGAATAAAACCTGTGACATACAAGAGGAAAGATTTGTATTTTTATATGTAACGAAACTCAAAAAGTACTGGACTGATTTTAATAATTCTTTATAGAAAGCTACATTATCACTGAGTAATATAGACTATATTTAGTACTAGATTACTAAAGAAATCCTTACAAATTCTTAATAAAACCAACCGAAGGTGTAAAAAAATTTGCCATAAAATGTCTGTCATGAAAAAAATGAAAAATGAAAAAGTGTTTATTCCGGCTTTTTAACAGTTATATACAATAGTTATTTTCTTCTGCCAAACTGCATAACAGTTTGTTGGCAGACGTAGCTCTCATATATTCATTGTTCTTATAAAATTTATGATTTTTACACTTTTTCAGTATAGTTTTTCATTTATAGTAAAAGATATTTTGGCACATTAACAAACAATAAGACAATTGACAAACTGCTCTAACTAATTAATCAATTAAACTTTCTTATTGACGACGAAAAATAGAGGGACAAGAAATAGTTGCCATTGCTGGTTATCTTGCTGGTTCTTTCGAGTACAAGGTCCCTTGCCGTTTTATTTCTTTCTATTATTTTATTTATTGTGGTAACTAACTAGATGAACATAAAAAAGGTTATTATACTGTTCAGAATTACTTAAGTGATAACAATGCTTGGGTTTAATATTAATAACTCAATAGTTACGTTGCTTTCGAATATAGTAAATAACATAATGAAACTATAGCTTTTATACATACTTATATATTGTGTACTTGTTTGAACTTGTAAAGGTAATCCCACCAAAAATATTCTGTAAAAAACAAGCCAAGTCTGGATGGTGCTGCTAATCTCTGAAAAGTAATGAAATAACAAAGTCGTGCCAAGTCTAAGGTTACTTCCCGCGTGGGCCTCCGAGCGCCGAGTCTTGGTCGCAGAGATCGGGCGAGATCTGTCTCCGCCGGCATTGATTGCGGCAATGCTGGCGGACGAGGGAGGTTGGAGGGCTGTGGCCTCCTTCTGTGAAGCAGTGATGCTCCAGAAGGAGGCCGCCGAGCGGGGTCGGGAGATGGCCGATCCCGCTCGAAGAAGGCGGCGCCGGGCTCGGTAGCACAGCTGCGGCGCCGCCGCGGGTCGCCGGCGGGCGCGAGGAAGTCGCGACTGCTACGGCGACCCGGGATGGGCCACGCCCCTTCCGTGGCCGGGGGGCGTCGTCGGTGGAGGAGATCGGGGGAGGTAGTAGCCTCCCCCGAGGAGGGCTCCCCTCTAGGCAGGGGAGCGGAGGCTGGGGGTTCCCGGAGGTGGCTTGGTGTTCCCGGGGGCTCCCTACATGCCTGAGGAAGGCCATCCCTGAGGTTTTTAGTGGGTAGGCCTCCCCCTTCTGGGGAGGAGAGCCCCACATAACCGCCGGCTCGCCACAGCCGGAAAAAAAAAGTCTAAGGTTACTTATAGCGATTTTGTTATTATTATAGTTAATGTTGTGTGACTTTGCCGTTGTCCAATCTGTCGCCAGAACCGCTACCCATTGACGATGGAAAATTGCCACTTGGAAAACGTGGAGTTACCCTTCAACGGCCAAGTCACACAACATTAACTATAATAATAACGAAATCGCAATAAAGAACCTTAGACTTGGCATGACTTTGTTATATTTCATTACTTTTTAAAGACAAAACTAACAGCGCCATCGAGACTTGGCTAGTTTTTACAGAAAGTTTTTGGTGGGATTTCACTTTTTTTTGTAGAAACACTATAGTTTTTATAGTTTTCCCTTTATGTGGCTATAAAACTCTAACTCTGTACCAAATTTCAGCTCTCTGAGATTATGGGAAGTACTAGTTCTATTTTGATGATCATGAGTGTCATAAATGCGAAACTTTGCTTTCGCTTAACTTCGGAACTAAATGACCTGTAGACTTGAAATTATTAAAATTATTACTAGATGACGAAAATTTCTGCGTTCTAGTCTTATCCAGAGGTTCTCAAATAGGGGCCTGAAAATGCGGCAAAATGGTTCCAGTTATTAAAAATTGGAGTTCGCTGATGGAGTAAAATATACACCAGTAAAGGATGGTACGGCAGTGTTTGCTTTGCGCTGGACTTGGAGATTGGGTTCAGACTATTTATTTGAGGCTTGCTTTCTAATTGACGACTAATTAAAATTACAGGGAGAAAAAAAACTGCCCTTGCTGATTTTCTTGCTAGTTCATTACAGTAAAAGTAGACCCCATCGTAGATTTGTGAACCAATAGGGTAGCATCTTTGACGTGCATAAGTGATTATAAAAATCCTATTTGAATAATATATTTTTTTATTTTGATTCATCATGATTCATTTAATCAAAAACAAAATCAAAAAAAACCGTTTAATAATCTTTATTCAACATAGACCTTTACAGGCACTTATTGACGTCAACAAACAAAACAAAAAAAAAAGTTAAAAAAAAACAAAAACCTTGTCCGTACATACGAATAAGGAAAAAAAAATATTGACTCGACACCTGTTCGGAAATTGGGAGAGCCTTCTCGAGAAGAACAGTCAAGAAACTCTGAAGGTCAAAGAGGAGTTACGTCACGCCATACCATCCAAAAGGTTGCTACGCGGTGTTGAAGGTCGGTTTCACTACCTGCAGTTCCAGATAGCTTATCTCACATATAATTTGACCTCATATAAAAAGAAGTATTTTAGCTATCTACAGCTGATCTGAAGTGACGTAACCTGCCCTTAATGTTGTGGCTATTGTGACATGTTAACCAGGTACTGATCAAGGATGCTACTTTTTTTTGTAACGCTGAGTTATTTGGTTATGTGGGGCTCTCCTCCCCAGAAGAGGGAGGCCTACCTATTAAAAACCTCAGCGATCCTGCCGTATTTCTCGCGTCGTCCCGAAAGAGAGCTGCAATGTGTCCTGATGAGGCAATGAGAACTCTTGCGGACAACTACCACAACCCCGTCGGCGTATGGCGACTAGCCCCCACCCCATACCACCCGAAGATGGTCGCCGGATACATCCGGCCAACCTCTGATTAAAAATGGGTCTCCTGAACGACAACCCCCTTTTAAAGAAGAAAGGGGGATACGACTTTAAACCACTAGCTACTAGACGCGCCCCGCCAGGTCAGACCCGGCCATCCCACGCTCCCCCTCTCGGGAGGCCTTCTGTCAGACTATTATCCGTCAAAAGACGTTGTCCAGGGTACCTCACGAGGAGGTTATCTGAAGTCACACCTCATCAACGATGCTGCCTCGCGTAACTAGAGTTGGGTTGTGTTATATCACGCAACTAGTTATGTGTCGAAAATACACTAAATGACTTTATGAAAAAAAAAACTCAAAGATAAATTATTTATAAACAAGAGGTAGATATTGCACAAGTAGGTTGAAACTCATCGAAGCGACCTCCGTAGACGAGTACTTAGTACACCGGTGTTAAGATGTTTCCATTTCGGAGGTCCCGGGTTCGAATCGAGTATCAAAAAACTGTAAACGGATCAAAAAAGCAAGTTATATTTGCCGATTGCGCATTTTTTAATATTTAGTCTTATATTTCTTTTATATTTGGACTGGAATGAGTAGTATAAAGTATCAAATTATTAGAAAATATAGTATATAAATTTAAGATTTTAAAAATTTATGATTTAATATTTCACATTTTTTTTGGGAATGTAACAGATCATATGTAGAAAGTATTTAAAGTTTTTTTCTAAAACAAAAGTAAGTACTCTAAGTTACTCCTTATTACATCAGCTACCTGCCAATAAGTCCCGCAAAATTGATCCAGCCATTTCAGAGATTAGCCAGAACAAACAGACAGACAGATACACTCCAATTTTATTCATATGTATAGATAACGAATAGTTAAATCGTATTTGACTACGGGTCAAAGAACTTTATTCAAATGACAATGAGGGACAATGAACTATACGTACAAGAACTCGATAAACAGAATACATTATTTGCCATAACACCCTAGGTGTGAAAAGTCAAATAGCGGTATTATTTTAAATATCAAATAACTTTTTAGAAACATGAATGATTGACAAGGTTAAAGTTATATAGCGGTATTGTTTTGTTTTGTCTGTTGTCTGTTCTCACAAAATTACAGTCAATCTGCAGGTTTAATGGTAAAAAATATACCCCAAAGCTCAGTCTTGTTTTGTCTGTCTGTCCGTCTGTGTCTGTCTACATTGGCGATCGGTATGTTCAACTCGCAGCAGATTTTTGAAAACCTCAAAAAAACATCAATAAAAAATTAGAAATACATTTTTCTCGATTTGTGTGCATTTTAGAAACTTCTTTTTGGCCATAATTGTAGAGGGTGATGAGACTACAATTTATGTCGTTGTTGCAATGGCAAAAGCTATGACCCTTTATATTTTATAGACCCAATCCCGAAATCCACGCGGGCGAAGCCGCGGGCAGAAGGCTAGTATCTTCATAAATTGTAGCCTATACGTTATTCTATGTATGATGTATAAAATATATTATAGTAAAATTTAATTAAAATTCATTTTGTGGTTTTTACGCGGAAGAGTAACAAACATCCATCCATACATATACATACAAACTTTGTTATTTATAATATGAGTAGGAATTTCAGAATATTGATACAGAATATAAGTAGGGATTACAGAATATTGATACAGAATATAAGTAGGGATTACAGAGATCGCCTACTTTATTATCACTCCCGATTACACTCTTTATATACCACTCGTATCTCAGTAAAATTAAAAATACGTTTTGGTTAATATTTTGTGCTACTAGTGTGCCGAGATGTTTATAATTATCACTTTTATGAACACTTTGATTTTGCGCGCGTGATGGGGTCGGGCAGGTCGGATAAGTGATTTAATGGATTCGCAACTGAAATCTTTATTGTTCGAATTGTTAATTTCAAAAATCCCTAACGTGTTCAGTTTAGATCACAAACCGGAACTCTGGAAGCAATGACACATATTCCGCAATTGTATTATTATCTTAATAATTAATTAACAAACTCTGCGGCAAAAACTCTTGAATCATAAATCATCATATGAAAATAAATCATGATCTTCTACAAGGTCACAGTATTTTTTTATTTTCTCAAATAAATTACACCAACTTAACCAGAAACTGACGCAAACATGTTTCGATTTTTAACATGTTTCAGTTATTAATAAATCATACATTTATAAAAGTTATAATTATAAACATCTCGGCACACTAGTAGCAGAAAATTTTAACCAAAACGTATTATTCATTTTACTGAGATACGAGTGGTATGTAAAGAGTGTAATCGTGAGTGATAATAAAGTAGGCGATCTCTGTAATCCCTACTTATATTCTGTATCAATATTCTGAAATCCCTACTTATATTATAAGTATGAAAGTTTGTATGTATATGTATGGATGGATGTTTGTTACTCTTTCGCGTAAAAACCACAAAATGAATATTAATTAAATTTTACTATAATATATTTTATACATCATACATAGAATAACGTATAGGCTGCAATTTATGAAGATACTAGCTTTCTGCCCGCGACTTCGCCCGCGTGGATTTCGGGATTGGGTCTATAAAATATAAATATACTAGCTTTCTGCCCACGGCTACATATGCGTGGAAGTCGGTTTATGACGCGAAGGTTTTATCGCGTTTCCCGTGGGACTATGCGTTTTTCCGAGATAAAAAATTCCGCAAGACCTTGCTCAAGAATCACTCTATCTATTGATGAAAACCGCATGAAAATTTGTGCAATAGTTTTTGAGCGAAGCCTTTATTGCGCATCCCGTAGGATCTGTCGATTTTTCCGGGATAAAAAGCCTATGTTACTCTCCATCCCTTCAACAACATAAAAACTCACGTCAATTTGTCGCTCCGTTTTGCCGTGAAAGACGGACAAACAGACAGACACACTTTCCCATTTATAATATTAGTATGGATTATATAAAATGTGACGAAAAATGACATATATATACAAAATAGGAAAATATCTACGAATTATTCCTGCGTGTACTGCCAAAACAGCTAAAGTTGTCATTATGTATGTTGGATATGTTTATTTTACAAGCTATTCGAAATAAATGATATTATAATAACGACTATTCGAAATAATAAATGAAGTCACGGGCACCATAATATTTCTCGCATGATTGAATAAATGTTATCGATATCGAAGTAACATTCTCTCAGTATTCGTTCTTTGATATCACTGAGAGTTACGCGATAAAATAGACGCATTTCGGAAGATAATAAATGAATTTACACAAGAACGCTTCCGCTTTCACAAGTAAATCTTGCTCCTATTTCGTTTGTAACAGCGGCTATTTTCGTCCTGCAAATTTAAAAGTTGACGCACATATAAACACATAATCAGAGGTGTAATAAGCATGTATATGTCATCAATATAAGGTTTTAGTGTAATAAGGAACGAGCCTATAGCCATTATTCAAACACTATATAGAGAGATGTGATAGCCATAAATTTCTTAACTCCTCTCTTACGACATTCACATAAACTCGATAGTACTGCGTTATGACGTCAATACTAAAAGTTAGTTATTACAAAAATTTTATATTTTTGTGTCTGCATTATGTAACATAGATAATTAATTTCGACAACCAAAATTAAACTTGTCACAAGGTTATTGTTTAAATTACTTACAGGAAGAAAAAAGCTTATTGGAAGATTTGTTTGCGTTTGACGTGATGTATTTTTAAATGACGTCACATGGCCGTCGAACCGATCAAGTGCAAGGTCCAATTTCAATTCATTGGAATTTGAATAACAAATTTGGCAGTTTATGCTTTAAAATCAAGTACCATCATAACTAGAGATCGGATAATCGGATGCATATTTACCTAAAGTTAGTTTAAGACAAAGTATGGAAGCGGCTTTTTATTGTTTTGTTAAATAAAAATCCCGGGATTGCGGAATTGGATAGCCGGATGTTTATTTATTTACCTAATTTAGTTTTTGACAAAGTATGGAACTGTCTTTTTATTTTATTTCCATAAATAAAAATCCCGGAATTCCGGTACTGTAGAACATTTTGGTAATGCATTAAATCGGAAGTTAACTCAGAGTGAGATACTAGACCATACTTACGCCCGAGCACCATTTCTGTTTTTTATTCAATTATTTAATTGATTATTGTTTTAGTCAAACTAGCTCACTACTTTCGTATAACACTCTTCATTCATAAATCGCACGGGGAACTGAAACTAAACTTCATGTAAATACGTATGCATAGTTGTATAAATGAACCCGGAGTCTCGGTCTTTTGAAAATAAATACCACGTGCTAATTTAGTAATTTTCAAACAATATCACTACGTTAAATTTGCAGTCCCGTATTTTCCCGGGATTTTTATTTGACAAAATGTATTTTAAAAAGCCGCTTCCATAATTTGTGAGCCAAAAATTAACTTTAGGTAAATACGCATCCGATTATCCGATCTCTAATCATAACTACTACCGCAGCGCTGATTCCTAAAGTTACTTCAGACCAGTTATCGCATATGCTAGCGACGCACCCCGGCTTCGCACAGGTGCAAGATGCTGATACTAAAAACACTACAGAAAAACTACCATATAAAATCAATGCTATATTAAATCAATAATATATTTGAGGTATTTAATTAATGTTGTATTGGTTAAAATCACTTCGAAAATTAGCCCTTATTTGTCGTAAAAAGTAAATGACATGAAAATGCTATTATGGGAAATCCATAAGAGAGAGACATATACCATTGCAGAGTTTTCTGTAGACCTTTTCAATGTGTACAATACTTAGTACATTATTTCGATAAATCTCGTAGGGTTCAGCCTTTTTTTTTTTATTATAGCATACCCCGGCTGTGGCGAGCCGGCGGTTATGTGGGGCTCTCCTCCCCAGAACGGGGAGGCCTACCCACTAAAAACCTCAGGGATGGCCTTCCTCAGGCATGTAGGGAGCCCCCGGGAACATCAAGCCACTTCCGGGAACCCCCAGCCTCCGCTCCCCTGCCTAGAGGGGAGCCCTCCTCGGGAGAGGCTACTACCTCCCCCGGTCTCCTCCACCGACGACGCCCCCCGGCCACGGAAGGGGCGTGGTCCACCCCGGGTCGCCGTAGCAGTCGCGACTTCCTCGCGCCCGCCGGCGACCCGCGGCGGCGCCGCAGCTGTGCTACCGAGCCCGGCGCCGCCTTCTTCGAGCGGGATCGGCCATCTCCCGACCCCGCTCGGCGGCCTCCTTCTGGAGCATCACTGCTTCACAGAAGGAGGCCACAGCCCTCCAACCTCCCTCGTCCGCCAGCATTGCCGCAAGCAATGCCGGCGGAGACAGATCTCGCCCGATCTCTGCGACCAAGACTCGGCGCTCGGAGGCCCACGCGGGGCACTCCGCCAGCGTGTGCTGGGCCGAGTCGAGGTCGGATGCGCAGTGGTGGCAATGTGTCGATCCCTCCCGTCCTATTCGACACAGATACTCACCGAAGCAGCCGTGCCCGGTGAGTCGTAGGGTTCAGCCTGCGTTTGCAATGTAAGCGGATAAATGTAATTATTTACGACATCACATTAGAAACCTCAAAAAATAACAGTATTTCTCCACTATTTAATGGATGTTATTATACATATAAAGCTTCCTCTTCAATCACTCTATCTATAAAAAAAACTGCATCAAAATCCGTTGCGTAGTTTCAAAGATTTAAGCATATAAAGTGGCTTTGTTTTATACTATGTAGTGCTAACAAGACTCAAACCATAGGGCAATAAAGTAGCCCTCTTTATTCTTATCTTTTCTGCGTGATCGAATCAGAAACGATTCAATCTGCAGAACAACCAGAGACAAAGACATAGCCAGAAGACTTGCAAGCCTTATGTAAAGGTGGCCAGGACTCATTGTTCGAAAGACTGATGGCCGTTGGGGTAGAATAGTTCTAGCTATAAAATGTCACGTTGGTAGGCCTCCTGTAAGGTCGACTAGCGGGATGAGACTGGGTATTAGTAGCGCAAGTAAGATTGCCGAGAAGATTTTTGGAGGAAGTCTGTATCTTGCAGTAAAGAAAGAAAGAAAGAAAGAAAAACGTTTATTTGGTAAACAAAATAACGGTTCGGAAAATAAAGAGACAAACATGCATACAAGTTTTGTTACCAAAATGGTCTCCGCTTAGCCATATGTCGGGCGTACACCACGACGCTGATAGTAGTAGTCTCTTTGCAAGAACATTATATAGCTCGTCCAGCAATCAATAATAGTTTGGTAGTAACAGGTTACTTCGCCTATGGCTGAGAATCTACTACAGTTACCAAACAGACTGCCAAAAAGATGAGACTTCCAAATTTCAAATTTTCCAAATTTTACTAACATGTAACTGACAAACGATGTGGCGATCCTTGGGGGAGGATTGGGTGGCCTTCGATGTCCAGCTGTGAACGTCTATTGACTGAAATGAATGAATGTAACTGACGAAAGTCCATTAATTATAAGTATTTGGTAAGACAAGAAGGTAATAATATGATGAAAAGAAGTCCGCTTATTGGTTGCTTCTTGCATCTATCGTATTTTGGATTTATATTAATTGTATTAAACTTTTCATTCCAGAGACAACATTGGGCACAAATCTTGGCATCCAGAAACAACCGAACCACCCGTTCCTAAAGTCCTTCGAATGCTTTCTGGAGTTGTGTGCGGCGCGGATCCTCCAACCCTGGCTCCATAGTGACTTCGTGTACATGTTCACACCCTACTACAACCGGTTCATTGGAGCCAGGAATTTTATGATTGATTTTGTATCCCAGGTATGTCTGTTAATAATATGAAGAAGGTAAAGTTTGGGCCAGGGCAAAGTAAATCGACGATTTAGTCAGATTAGATTTAGATAAGATTTCAGTCATTATTTTTTAAATCTTTGGGGGAGACCTATGTCCACTATTGGGGGTATTTCACCGGATATGAATGATTAAAGTATTTGTAATTTAGATGGTCAGGGTAATCATGACGAGAACGTGGAAGATTTTGTCAGAGCACGATGTGCACAGCGCCTTATCCTGCATCCATCATCCGTCGCGATTTAGCAGTTTTGGCGTGAAAACGTATCAGACCGACAGAGCTTTTTTCTTATAATTTTAGTAAGGATAAAATATTTTTGTGTATTCTAAAGCATGAAGGTTCAAATGATTTACTTTTTGTCACCTATTTTGGGCTGAACTTCCACTAATTTTTGAAGTGCTTCGAGGATCTATGCGGCAAATCGCGACTGTCCTACATGGATTTAATGTAGTTCAACTCAACTCAAGCGCATCCTACAGTCTTAAGTAGATCGTCATCTTATTTACAAGTTCACACTAGGAATTTTGGAAACGACCTTGGAATCTATTTTTATGTATAACATGACAGAAACCTGTAGTGATTATAGAAATAAATCAGCAATCGTTATAATACATTTTGAATATAAACATTTTTATACAATTATTATTCATTAAACCGACAAACGACGCACACACAGAAACATCACACATTACTCATCAACCTTGATGTAGCTCTTATGTCGTTCGTAATAATAGAGGATTTCGTAGTATAATTGTAAATTTTTACGTGTCGCTGACTATACCTAACATCTATATCTTCTATTACTAGCGGACCCGACATACTTGGTGCTGTCAAAATGATTTGTGACAGTTTTTTCATCCTACTTATTTTATAGATAATTAAATGTAAAAAAGTAGTTATAGTGACGTAACTACAATAGTTAGACATATGGTCTCGCGAAGTTTTTTGCAGTTATTAATATATTCTATAATATTGTCGAACATTTTTTTGTCCTATCATTAATACTCTCCGCAGCGTATGCGACAGACATTTAATGGCAAATTTTTTACACCTTCGGTTGGTTTAAATAAGAATTTCTAAAGATTTCTATAGTAATGTAGTACTAAATAATAATATAGCCTATATTACTAAGTGACAATGTAGCTTTCTAGTGAAAAAAGAATTATTAAAATCGGTCCAGTACTTTTTGAGTTTATTCGTTACATACAAAAAGACAAATGTTTCCTCTTTATAATTTTTTTTTTTTTTCACTTACACCAATTAGCCTAGCCCAAACTAAGCTCTATAAGGCTTGTGCAATGGGATCTAGGATAACGGATAGACATAGATATATTATACATATATAAATAATTTTTATTGAAATATATATCAACAACCATGACTAAGGTACAAATATGCTCGCATTCATCACACAAACATCTGCCCCCACCGGGATTCGAACCCGGGACCTCAGAGATGGCGACACCTTGAAACCGGTGTATTATCCACTCGACTATGGAGGTCGTCAATATTAGTGTAGATTACGAAATTAAATAGTTTAATATCGCCAACCCTCATAAATAAAAGCACGTTTTAATTATTATTTTGTTTTTAATAAATCAAAATAAATAATACCAACTATTTTCTCTTTTAGATAATAAAGGAGAAAAAACAAGGGTTGAAAGAGAACAAAGAAATGGAAAAAACTGAACAGGGGAACGATGGTAAGTTGAACGCGATTGAGTCATACATTTCATTCATGTCAAAGAAGCGTGCAAGCTGACCTGTTAGACGGGATTTTCTTTTTATCACTGGGGTTTTAATTATTAACGATTCTTAGAATCAGTTTAATTTTAGTTTATATACAATTATAATTAAAGTCTATATTGCGTTGTTAATTTATCACAGGCCATACCACACCAAAGTATGTATATGAGCCTATCCTATTTTAGGAGATTAGGGCTTAAGACAGTCACGCTAACCCAGTGCGTATATTGCCGTCACGGTGGTCCTGAACACGTTTCATACTCCTAGTGAGAATTATATTATTAAATCTTAAGCTAAATCAAAATTAGATTTATATGTATAAAGTCTGGCTAACGAAAGTTGGCCCAAGAATATTGGCGGCAAATTTAAAAAATACATGCATGACAATTTTGTAGGGGAAATTTACGCTTTATAAAATAAATACCATTATTACACTCACACAATATAATTAAATTATACTTTTATATAGTTACATTATAAAACTCAAGACCCCACTTCATCTTCTAATAAAACTAATATAACAATGACCGAACATTCTTCCAATAATTAAATATAAAGACAGCACGCTTCATTCTTTTTAAACTCTTAATACTATAATTAAATTTTGACAAATAGCTAAATCATAGACAAAATTCCAACCTCTAACCGACAACACTGAAATTATACTATGAAAATTTGAATAACCTACTTTGATACTTGGTAATTCATTATTAAAAATATATAATTAATTCTTGGTATTAGTAGATAAAAATGCAAAGGCTTTTTTCGGCATAATTTTAAAACATCAGTGTATAGTAAAAACTTACCAGTCATTGAAGCTATTTCTTCTAAGTACTGATTCTGGGTTATTATCCTATCTTTCTCCTCTAATTAAGTAAGATATTCAATAGTTCTTACTATTTCATCAACTCCGACATCTTGCAAATTCTCTTTTAAAGAAAGTTAATAGTTTTAAAATTACCAACAAAAATACGTCATAAATTAATAATGAGTATATGTAAAACATAGGTGATGTTATTAAAATGAATACGTTGACTGATGCGATGTACGAATGAATATAATTAGTTTTATTCAAAACGATGAAGCATAACCAACTTGATTGTAAGGATACGTAAATTATAAATCAAAATTTTATTATGACGACCTATCCAGGTAGGTGTACAAAGTATCAAAATAATATTGTCTACTAACCTATGAAATTCAACCAGAAATAAAGAAAAGAAACTTCACTTTATCGTTGCTATATTTGAGCGGGCAATAAATTGTCAAGGCCTTTTTTTTTCCGCTGAGGAAAATGCATTAAATTGCATACCCCGGCTTTGGCGAGCCGGCGGTTATGTGGGGCTCTCCTCCCCAGAAGGGGGAGGCCTACCCACTAAAAACCTCAGGGATGGCCTTCCTCAGGCATGTAGGGAGCCCCCGGGAACTACCAAGCTACTTCCGGGAACCCCCAGCCTCCACTCCCCCGTCGATACAGGGGAGCCCTCCTCGGGGGTGGCTACACTACCTCCCCCGGTCTCCTCCACCGACGACGCCCCCTGGCCACGGAAGGGGCGTGGTTCCTCCCGGGTCGCCGTAGCGGTCGCGACTTCCTCGCGCCCGTCGGCGACCCGCGCCATCTCCCGACCCCTCTAGGCGGCCTCCTTCTGGAGCATCACTGCTTCACAGAAGGAGGCCACAGCCCTCCAACCTCCCTTGTCCGCCAGCTTTGCCGCAATCAATGACGGCGGAGACAGATCTCGCCCGATCTCTGCGACCAAGACTCGGCGCTCGGAGGCCCACGCGGGGCACTCCGCCAGCGTGTGCTGGGCCGAGTCGAGGTTGGATGCACAGTGGTGGCAATGTGTCGGTCCCTCCCGTTCTATTCGACACAGATACTCACCGAAGCAGCCGTGCCCGGTGAGTATCTGAGTCAATCGGTAGGTGACCTCCTCCTTCCCGTGGAGCCAAGCTTCGAGGTGCGGGAGTACGGCACCGACGGCCCGCTGGCGCGCGCAGATCCGTAACTAGAGCTGCGCACGCCAGGCCGCCACAATCCGTCGGTGCCACTCCCGCTTAGGCACTTCGTGCGCGGGTTCCAGGGCGCTCCCCCCATTGCTCCGTCGCCGCCTCGTACGAGATTGTACGGTAGCCTCGCACGATCCGTATGGCCATTATCCGCTGCAGGCTCCGTAGCAGAGCTCTGCAGCGGGGGGACCTCGCGCAGTCTCGCGACCACACGGGAGCCCCATACATGGCCACGGATCGCACGACGCCCTCGTACAGGCGGCGAACAAATTGTCAAGGCCTGCTTTTGCCCATTATTTAATTCTAAGTTCAGTACAGTTTCAAGATTGGATCTTTATTATAGCAATTTGATTGCAGTGGGTGAGAAAGTATCAGCAAAAACATTCCTAGAACTCCTTATTGAATCTTCTGGTGGCGACAGTGGATACACCGATAAGGAGCTTCAGGAGGAGACGATGGTGATGCTGCTTGCTGGAACAGATACTTCCGCTGTCGGAGCCTCATTCGCACTCGTGATGCTGTCGAAATACCCTGAGATACAAGAGAAATTGTACCAAGAGTGAGTTTTATCAAGTCTTAATTTCATTAAACGAACGCAATATTGAACACTCGGTAATAGTTTTAATACTTGATAGAAAAAATATTTCCTTCCAATTTCGTTAAGACGAAACTTTTCCATATATGAATGTGTTGAATATGTAATGTTATTTAAGCTGTACATAAATTAAATTTCGCGCATTCGGCTGACTTTATCTTTTTGGTTTATTGACTCTGTGACATAACAAAATCAATGAGCGAGAAACGTCTTCTCGTTTGATACCAATGATGCTTTATTTCAATAAATCATATTTTCACTGCTTCATTCTATCAGAATGCCTTACGACCTGATCAAGCGATTGCGCTTCGTTTGTTCTCCGGCAACATTTGACCTGAAAAGGTAGTTATAAAATTGCTGTTTAATTCTTTCGTACTTCTAAGTAAATAACTTTTATATTACATAACTTATGATAGTCGTTTTCTGTCGCATAATATATCTGACAATATGCCCGGAAATTATGTTTATTTATATAAAAAACAAACAAACCTTGAAAGTAACGCCACTTTATCGTTTTTTTTTTTTACTTTTCTGTCTATATCTTCCTGAAAACATTTTTTCTTAGTTTTAGTTAGTTATGTCTGTTAAGGTAAGATCTTTTAAAAGACATTTTTCTCGATTCAGCGGTTTATACAAAAGAACGGAAAACGTAAGTTAGTATGGAAAAATAAACTCTAAAGAAAACCCGTTTAATTATTTCAAATTAGTACTATTGTTGCAAACTGCAGAATCCTGCGGGATTATTTGTAACATTTCGAACTATTACTCTGTCAGTAGCATCGATAAACGTACACATCTATATGAAAGCGTCAATGTACTAAATTCAACCTTTGCTTGACCTACTTTGCTGAAAGCTACGGAAAGCAGTGAGACTCGACACAGTATTGTCCGGGTGCTCTGTCTGTAACCCTAACCACCGGCAGTTGCGCTACCCCGGGGCGGGCGGCTAACTAGGCTTAGGAACTTACTTAACACAGTATTTTGCATAACACAGACACTAGTGTTACCTTCAAATCCTGCCTAAATCCTGATACGACGCTATGCAAACGATTTGCTGTTATAAAAATATCAGGATTTATACCATCGCACCGCTCGCCATCGGCAGGGTGTTCATCCTCACATGCTGGAGCCTAAATGGTCACGCACAGTGCGGTTTCAACGTAATTTCCTTCCGCGCACGCTCCGATTGTGGAACGAGCTCCCTGCTGAGGCTTTCCCGGGGGATTACAGTATGGGGTTCTTCAAAAAGGGAGTAAATAGGTTTTTAAAAAGGTCGGCAAAGCGTTTGTGATGCCCCTAGTGTTGCAAGCGTCTATAGGCGACGGCGACTGCTTACCATCAGGCAGGCCGTAAGCCTTTTTGCTACCGTTGTAGTATAAAAAAAAAAAAAATCAGGAACTTAACTTTTGTTTAATGGCAAGCTTAATACTGAATTTGTCACAATTTGAAACGGCATAATTATCTCACAGAATTCTTGAGATCTTTGGAGATTCGGACCGGCCCATCAACCACGATGATCTGCCTCGGCTGAAATACCTCGACGCAGTTGTAAAGGAGACTCTCCGTCTCTACCCACCAGTGCCCATCACCGCCAGAATGACTGATAAAGAAACAGTGTTGCGTAAGTAAATACAAATTCTAAATTAAATTAATCTTTATTCAACATAAGCTGTAGTATTGCTTAGTATAGTAGAGCATCCCTATATAGCAGTAGTAACTATACTAAGCTAAAAGCTACGAATATTTGTGTCGAAGATTTGTAAAGTTTCCATTTTTGATGATTAAATAATTGTTAGAGTCTCAGTGTCTCACTCTAAAAAATCTATTTAATACTGCAATTGTATAGTTATATTATTATAGAAATGTCTTGTTCTAATATATAATTAGATCTAACCTTCCCGACAGCTTGTGGACTGAAACTATGTAAAAATGTGGGCGTCATCCTCCACATATGGGGTATACATAGAAATAAAAAGTATTGGGGAGAAGACGCGGAAGTATTTCGTCCAGAGAGGTTCTTCGACAGCCCTCCGACACATCCTGCCGCCTACATGCCCTTCAGCTACGGACCCAGAAATTGTTTAGGTAACTTGCTTTAATACCGTTTTTCATTTAATTGACGGACAAACGGATATATTACTTGATGGTAAGCAAAACCAGTGGAGTTTCCAGTGCGTTGCTGGACTTTTCATTGAAGATTATGATTTTGAATCTTAATTACCGTAGGCGACAATTCAATTTACATATTGTTGGTAAGAGGTAGAAAATTTCTATAAAAAAAGCACTATTGTGGACTGCCAACCGTCCAAGTGTTTCAGGCAAATTTTTTATAACGTGGAACGATGGCGGAAATCGATGACAGAAAACAAACGGAACGCTTCCTTGGAGCACTTACCTTAATATGTGCGGTAAAGAATGCACAATGAGGTTTTCTTTTTACACGGCGCCAAGGGGTCAATCCGATTGGTGACCTGGTTTGCTTCTACCCAAAGAAAAGAGCAGTATTCCAATTGTGTCCAAACATGCGCCTTATAAAGTTGCAGTCAAGCCATTGATAAATACGTCTTCGATCTATTGAGTACACCAAGATTCTTTGAGGCTAATTTAGCTTTTCACAATATTCCCTAAGCAATACTATTCTGAAGCAATTAAAAGACTAAGAGATCAGATTAAGCCCAAAATGGAATTTTAAAAATGTCTCGATTTGACTCTCGACGAAGTTTGCCTGAGAAATGTTTGGTTGGATGTAAAAAGTATCATCCATCGTATAATCCGTAAAACAATGATTATAGCTGATTTTCAATATCATTAATTAATATGCAGAAGGAATAGTCTAGGCGATAGCACACTGCCTTGAAGAACACCACTATTTACTTCGACTATAACCTTGATGCTTCCATCTGCTAAAAAACTAGTGACCTGGTATTTACATAATTTCTCAGGAATCATATAGTAAGAAAGCTTCAAAAGAAGTGCTTTGTGCCATACCTGATCAAAGACATTTGCTATGTCCAAACTAACCGACAAAGCTTCATCCTTGCTCGCGATCGCCTATGTCAAACAATGTATTAGGTATAATACATTGTCCGATGATGTAAATTGGTGATATATTGTCGCCTATGTCAATAGGCGACAATATATCACCAATCTACAGACCACTATGGAGACCATAATGTTGGTCATTAAGCAGCTGCAATATTTTAGATGATATCCTCCACAGTTGTTGGATAATGTCGTTCCTTGGATGTATTATGTAATGGGACCGTATCTGGGACTTCTAAATTTCTATCTAGTTTGTATTGTTCCAGGTTATCAATACGCAGTTATGTCAATGAAGACAGTGATAGCATCTTTAGTAAGAAAATATCAAATACTACCAACGGAGTATAATAGAACTAACCCAACCAAGGGTTTAAGGGTGAAGTTCGACATCATGATGAAACACGTCGAGAACTTCGAACTACAGTTGGTACCAAGAAAGTAAATTAAGCAATAGGAATGTTGACCTCTTAAACCGTTGACGTATAAATAAACTGTCAAAACGCAAAGTACTCATAATATTTCTATGGAAATACAAGAGACTTTGATCAAAGTCGTAAGAATTCTTTTAAATGAGAACACAAATGATAAACGGTACAAAGTGATAAATAAGACGTGGTTTTATGAATATGAGTTTTCGCAATTAATTGAGGATGATGGAAATATCCGTTGCCGTAGGAACGTACTTAATTCTCGCATATACTAAATAGCAGCTTTAGCATGCAATATAGAAAATAATTTTAATTTTATATACATAAGTTTATTTATACTGTAAAAGTGATTTCAATCTAGTGTTCGTCATATTTTACTTAAAAAAACATCGTTAAGTGTAACAATATTATGGAATAGGCAATGGAGTCAAAATTTGTATTTGCTCATACAAAAAAGTTCCATTAAATAAGTGCATTTTGTAATCATGGATTTTCTAAAAGGCAATTAAAAAATAACTTTTATATAATAACATTTAGCATAATTAATTATAAATTTTTCGTAATATGAGTCAAACTTGTGTCAATTGTGTCAAGCAACGTTAAAAACATTCTTCAATAAAAAATACAGAAAAGCCACGTGAAATGTATTTAATGGATGTTTCAATAACGGAAAATATGATCATTTTTAAAGGTTTTTGAACATTTGTATTTCTTTTACAAAATATTTTATAAGAAAAAATGAACATATAAAGATATGATATTGGAAGCTTTGATTTACAAATAGCGAAAACAAGGGAGTATATTTTTATGGAATATATACTATACATATCAATAGACATTAATTGAATTTATTAACTATTACAACTAAATTATTGAAACAAGAAGATTTACATTAGTTAGAAACAACACTGAGAAAAAAATTGAAATAATTTATAGATTGCTTCTTTCAATATAAAACACAAATAGTAAAAATGTAATGCTAAAGAAATATACTCCTATGAGTACCTAGTTCATACATTATATAAGTATTATGTAGTGCTCGGAATAGGTAGTTTAATTTTATGTACTTGTATTCCGAGCACTAGTAATAAGGTAAAAACGACAATTTGTAACATTGTATAAATGCCTTAATTTCTATAATGAGCGAAAACTTATTGATAACTTAAGCCAATTCACCACGTCGAGCAACATTGCCGCGACAGTATTACGAGCCTGTGCTAGCAGCCTTATAAACTTGTACAATAGATTTCTTTAATTATTATTAATAAGTCAAATTAATAACGTTAAATTATATCAGTATTTAAAACACTTTATTGTCCTTTAATTTGCATTTGACGCAAGATGGATCTTGGAGTCGAGGGATCAAGGAGTGGAATCAGTTACTTGATTATAATAAAGTAATTTAAAAAATACACATTATTGTGGACATTTTAGCTGGTTGCACTATTTAACAATGGACATAATTATTATATCACGCGTCTTTATAAGACACGGTCCTTTATAAGTGTGTTAAATTTGATAAATGTGTTTGGAGTGTACCAACTGAGTTTAATTTCCATTTGCACAATGAGAACTGCAGCTAAAGTCATTAGCTGTAGTTCTCATTGTGCATGGGTATAGACCCAGTTAGATGCCCAGAAACTATTGTTATTAATGGTCAAAAAGTTTGTAGATTGCATTGAGATTTTGGTGGTAATAAGAACGGGGCTTTGGAAGAGTCAGGTTACCCGCCTTCTCAAAGCCTCCTTATTAGTTTAAATATGGAAGAGACTCATGCCACTCAAATCCTCGTAATAGATTTAAATATGTCAGGAAAAAATATTTCTATATTCGACTTACTATTTAGAATTAATTTATACTATTGGTACTTTAGGTATTATATCTTTTTTTTTGTATTATTTTCTATTATTTCGCGGCATTTTTAGTGTGTATCTTAATGTCTAACTAATATAGAAAGAAATTTATCGCGCCTTATAAAAAATACAGTAGCACCAATATATTTGTTTTTTCCTCGCGGGAGGAGGCAGTGAATCCTCATAGGGGGCGCGCCACCACAGTGGTCGCTATGACAACCCCCTGGTGCTTGGACGACCTTGCACCGGATACCACCCGCGCCCGGTCTACGGCGGGTGGTTATGTTGGACTCTGACAGAAGGCCAGCCTACCAACTAAACACTACCTAATGCCTTTGGCCGGGTAGAAAGCCTGGGGCCCTATCGGCTTTATTGGAGCGCTCGCCCTCTCAGGGGAGGGGGCGAGGCAGAGCACCAATTTAACTATTCGTGTCAAATATGTATGTGGTGTTTGTGGATGAAACTATTTATATATGTTATAAATAAATTATTATTTTTATTATTTATATACCTTTGTGTTTTATTTACTTTACTAAAATCTTATTGTCTAATGACAAATTTATGTAAGTATGCAAATTCTGTTTTATGTACATTATGAAACTAGTGAAAAAAGGATGAACTTAAAGCATGGGGCATACATGATTCACGAACAGGTGAAGTTCCTAAAAAAATAAACTAACTTTTCATTGTTTTTTATGCTTAATATTTTTAAATAGAATCCCGATTTATATTATAAATGGATGGATATTGTTTACTCTTTCATGTAAAAATTACTGAATGGATTTTGGTGAAACTTTACAATAATATAACATATACGAGTATATCAAAATAACACATAGGCTACATTTTATAACTATTTTTCATCTAGACTGGAGAGGCTGAGTAGCCATGAGGATTGCCACGGTGATTATGTCGGACTCCTGACGACCTACCGACTAAACTCTTTTAAATAAAAAATTACTGAATCGATTTTGATGAAATTTTACAATAATATAGATTACATATCAGAATAACATAGAGGCTACAAATTATAAACATATACGCTACGCGGAATACTAATCCTGCGCAGACGAAGTCGCGGGCCCCAGTTCGTAAATGTTAAAATTATTTTCAACTAGCTTTCTGCCCGCGGCTTCGCCCGCGTGGATATCAGGATTGGGTCTATGGAGAGTTAAGGGTCAAGCTTTTTCCCACGGCTACATATGCGCGGAAGTCGGTTTATGGCGCGAAGGTTTTATCGCGTTTCTCGTGGGACTATCCGTTTTTCCGGGGTTAAAAATACCGCAAAACCTTGCTCAAGAATCACTCTATCTATTGATGAAAACCGCATGAAAATCTGTACAGTAGTTTTTGAGCGAAGCCTTTATTGCGCATCCCGTAGTATTGTCGATTTTCCGGTATAAAAAGTAGCCTATTATTTAATCCGGACTTTTATCTTTACGTCAGCAAAATTTCGAAGCAATTGGTTCAGTAGTTACGGCGTGAAAGCGGAACAAACAAACAAACAAACTCACTTTCCGATTTATGATATTCGTAAGGATTAGATTTTTTCTTTTTTCCCCTGAGGAAAATGCATTAAATTGTATACCCCGGCTGTGGCGAGCCGGCGGTTATGTGGGGCTCTCCTCCCCAGAAGGGGGAGGCCTACCCACTAAAAACCTCAGGGATGGCCTTCCTCAGGCATGTAGGGAGCCCCCGGGAACACCAAGCCACCTCCGGGAACCCCCAGCCTCCGCTCCCCTGCCTAGAGGGGAGCCCTCCTCGGGGGAGGCTACTACCTCCCCCGGTCTCCTCCACCGACGACGCCCCCCGGCCACGGAAGGGGCGTGGTCCATCCCGGGTCGCCGCAGCAGTCGCGACTTCCTCGCGCCCGCCGGCGACCCGCGGCGGCGCCGCAGCTGTGCTACCGAGCCCGGCGCCGCCTCCTTCTGGAGCATCACTGCTTCACAGAAGGAGGCCACAGCCCTCCAACCTCCCTCGTCCGCCAGCATTGCCGCAACCAATGCCGGCGGAGACAGATCTCGCCCGATCTGTGCGACCAAGACTCGGCGCTCGGAGGCCCACGCGGGGCACTCCGCCAGCGTGTGCTGGGCCGAGTCGAGGTCGGATGCGCAGTGGTGGAAGGATCAGATCTTAGAACCATTTGAGTGTATATAATATATCAGGTGGAGGAACTTATGAATCAAAAGTAATAAACTATTGTCACCACTGCATAGTATAAAACAAAGTCGCTTTTTCTGTCCCTATATCCTATGTATGCTTAAATATTTAAAACTAGACAACAGATTTTGATGCGGTTTTTTAATAGATAGAATGATTCAAGAGGAAGGTTTATATGTATAATAACGTCCATTAAATAGTGGAAATTAACTATTATTTTTGAGATTTCTAATGTAATGTCGTAAATAATTACATTTTTTCCGCTTACATTGCAATCGATTATATACAACGCTCACAGTTTTTCTGTAGTGTATTTACTATCTGCATTGTACCTGTGTGAAGCCGGGGCGGGTCGCTAGTTTTTTTTATAATTCAAATGTACTTCAATAAACAACTTCGTCGTGAGATCGCCTATCTTAGCGCCTTCTACCGGATGTTTCATGGGGAATGCTCTGACGAACTCTTTAGCCTTATCCCTCCCTCTGTCCTTTATAGAAACACACGTAAGGGTCTTCGGAGCCATCCGTACACTATATCCCCCATTCCACACCGCACTAAGAAATTCCAAGATTCCTTCTTCTGCCGTACTTCCCGCACTTGGAATTCTCTGCCTGCGTATGTGTTTCCTTCATCCTATAACATGGGTTCCTTCAAAAGAAGCGTGAAAAAGCATCTTTTGGGCCGGCAGGGATAGGGCAGGTAGGAAAGTGGAGTAACGTCACTATTCTATCTGTCATCTCATTTGGGCCTCTTTCACCGCTTTACATTAGGCGGGAGGAAGTCATCTGCCGGGCCTAGTATAAAAAAAATGGTATGGTGTTGCTTACTTCCTTAAATTATTATCACCCATATTATTAATTAAATTAACGTCGCTCAAATTCTAGGTACCGTACGGGAACATTCCTGTCTTTAAAAAAGTTTATGTAGTTAAAAACTAGATAAACTAACGCCTTGAAAAAAGTACATGGGATCGCAAAAACAAGTCCATTTCAAAAGTAGCAGAGCGTAAAAGCAAACATTTTCATTTGAACTGGTCATATATTGTAAACACTGAACCTTATATGAGCTGGGATAGAGTTTAGATTATTAGTCTAGTAGCTTTGAGAATTGTAGATGCATCGTATCGAGAATATCATGGATAGGCAGTTCCCTACTTCAGATGGTTAAAAAAATTATAAAGAGCCTGTCAGAGTTCCGAAACTAGAAACGTTTTGTTTTCTTTATAACGAGTAGGAATTTAATTTAGATTTATGACTTGCATTTAATAAAAATAGCAAAATAACAAGTATATATTATATATTTATTTTGTATGTTCCGTTGGTCTCCTCAAAGTATCGTCAGAATACATTTATCTACCGTGCATCTGATAGTTTCAATGCTGCAACCAAAAAGTTAGACATAGACCTATTTAATACTAGCCTAGCAACGGTGAAGCGCCTTATGAGCCAGACTTTCTTTGGTAATTAACGAACCCTTATTGTTTAATTATTTACATTTATGTGTCTTTCTATTTGCATAGTGTATTCGTATATTTCTAAATGTAAATGTATCTATCTGTGATGTCCTTTAATTGGCTTTCTGTTATTACTGTTAAATGTCTATTTTGTATATAGCTGTTGGTCATCCTATTATATATAAATAAAAATAAATATATATAAATTAACAAGTATATATGACAGCATACGAGTATTTATGGTGGAATTTGAACCATTCTTTTCACCAAACCTATTCGTTGTCGATTTAACCAATTCGGCTACGGAATATGTTCAACCGTAATGTTTATTCTTTACTTTGTTAAGCCACTAAACACTGATGTCACTATTAATAATAATGCATCATGTTTATGATCATGATCAACATATGAACATGCATCAACATGATGTATAATTATTAATAGTGAAAGCAGTTATTAGTGGCTTAACTAAGTAAATAAATCAATAATGCTTTTGACGTAAAATGCTGCCACAGAATCTGTCAGCAACTGCTTTTACCTTATCCTTTAAACTGTTGCTTTGGAACAGAAATAGGTAAGGCAGAGGTAAGATAAAAATTAGAAAGTCTCGTGTAAAGTAGGATAAGATAGTTTTCATTTAGAAGTACTCTAAATGAAAACCCAAATCCAACAACGATGTGGCTTCCCAAGCGTCAGCACGAAACCTCAGGATTATCTGCTATTTGACATTTTAATCAACCTTAGAGCCCTAATCTACTTAAGACACGGTTCAATTTTCTTGGGTCCACTCATGGCCGTGAGCTCCATTCATCAGGTAACCTTACCTTGAAAATTCCAGTCCACCGCTCTAACTTCTTTTCGTCATCATTTAGTGCCACTGCGATTCATCTAAAGAACGACTTACTCTACCACACCCGGAACTCTAAATGTATATATATATTTAAAAGAGTGGTTCGTGAGCACTATCAAATTTAGAATGTCATATTTATTATATATCTAATCAATAACTTAAAAATAAATTTCAAACTTCTAAGTTTGACGATACTTCAACACAACCTTTTTTTTTGTTACGCTGAAGAAAATGCATGAAATAGTATACTCCGAGACCCGGTGGTTGTATGGGGCTATCCTCCCCAGAAGGGGAAGACCTACCCACTAAAAACCTCAGCGATTTCCCCCATTACGCTTGGCCGCAAGCGCGTCGATCCGAAGGAGAGCTGCATTGCGCCCTGACGAAGCCATGAGAACCTTTGCGGACAACTGCCACGACCCCGTCGGCGTATGGCAACAAGTCTCCCACACTATACCTCCCGAAGGTGGCCGCCGGGTTCAACTGGCCATCCTTCAACCCAAGATTCCCCGACCCTTGAGCAACAACCATCTCCTCTAAAATAAGAAGGGGGCTTTGCATGTCCGCCAGGTTGAACTTGGCCATTCTACGCTCCCCACTCTCGGGAGGTCCTCTGCCAGACTAATAGCCATCAAAAGACGTTGCCCACAATGCACCACGAGGAGGTTATCTGACTTTGCACCCCTACTTCTATACAAACTTTCATCTCCCCTTTCAATCCCCTTTCATCCCTCTTTTTTTCCTCAGGAGAGGAAGGCTGAGAATCCTCACAAAGAGCACGAAACGTACCCAGAATACCCTCGCAACGACAAATGTCACGGAGGTTATGTTAGACTCCACACGACCGGAGCGGTCCGATCAGGTGACCTACCAATTAAACTCAGTCAGAGCCTTGGCCATAAGGGCCCTACGGCTTGAATGGAGAGACTTCAACCACTTACCTTTTTCGCATTAAAAAGTAACCTATGTCCATTCCCAGTCTTTAGGTTGTGTACCAATATTAATTTAAATCGCTTCTTTATTATTAAAAGTGCAACAAAAAGACAATCAGAGCGACTTTCACATTTATAATATTAATATAAGAATAATATTAATATAAGAAAAACGAAATCAATATGTACACGTTTAAAAATAACGATGAATTCCTTTTTTAAATTTAATAATCACAATGTTCTGTAAAATCCTATTGTTATAATAAACGCAAAAGTTTGTATGTTTGTTACTCTCTCAAGTAAATACTATTGAAGGGAATTTACAATAATATAGCATCAGAATAACACTACTATTCGAAATATTAATTCTATACCTAGCTAGTAATAGTACAAAATTTAAACAAATTTGATGACATATACATATATGTATAAATACATATTTATGCATGTTAATATAAATGCAGTATAAAAAAGGTGCAGCTCCCCTGTCGAGTGCGGCTGGGTTCGTCACCCTCGCTTCCCGGTTCGCGAACACTCGCGCAGGTGATCCCGAGAGCGCGCCTACTTCAGTCATTGCTCGGAGACAAGCAAGGTAAGCGATCTTTATATTTTGTATTTTAAAGTTTGTATGATGGATGATTGTTACTCTTTCACTGAAAAACTACTGAATGGATTTTAATTAAATTTGATATGGCGATAGTTTGAACTTCCGGGAGGAAAATAGGATAGAATCAGATTTATAAAGTTTTACCACAGCAAAATGTCTTTCATATTAAAAATCTAGTATAATGCCGGCGAAGCCGCAGGCGGAAAGTCGGTAAGTTATACGACAAAAGATTTAGTATTCCGACAAAAAAAAATATTGTGTATTTTTATTTTGTCAAATGTGGTTTTAACGTGCTTATCTCTCCACATACGTTGTATTCATCTAAAAATTTCTTTGATTGGGTATTTAAAAACATTTTTAGTGATAATATGTATATTGTAAATTATATATTACTATAAATAATTAATTTTAATAACTCTTCCAGAAAACTCACGCAATAGTGCGGTTATTGCACAACATGATAACAAAATATAGAGTGTAAAAAACAATTAGAAAAAAAAAATAAACAACAAACAAATATAGATACTGTAACTTACACTTACACATATATGTATATAATTATACACATTATTATAGAACTTAAGCTTTCAAGTTCTAATCTGGATAATTATATCGACGACCTCCATAGTCGAGTGGATAGTACACCGGTTTCAAGGTGTCGCCATCTCTGAGGTCCCGGGTTCGAGTCCCGGTGGGGGCAGATGTTTGTGTGATGAATGCGAGCATTTGTACCTTAGTCATGGTTGTTAATATGTATTTTAATAAAAAAATTATTTATATATGTATAATATATGTATGTCTATCCGTTACCCTAGATCCCATAGCACAAGCCTTACAGAGCTTAGTTGGGCTAGGCTAATTGGTGTAAGTGTAACAAATATTTATTTATTTATTTATTTATTTATTTATATATAAGTGTGTATACTTATACATGTTAGAAGCCGACAATCCATTCAACCCTGTATAAAACATTATTGATTTGTAAGAGTAAAATTTAAAAATATTAATATATTTATTATGTGTATTAATTTATTTATAAATTGAATTATTATAAAAAATATATATATATATATTTATAAAAAAATTATGTATTATTTTTTTTATAAATTTTAGATCTGCAATAGCTAAAACAGTTTATAGTGTGTAGGTAGAAGTATAGATAATCTGTAGTATTTATTATTTTCGAGGGTCAGTGATCGCATGGCATCGGTGATGAAAGAAATAAGAACATGATGATTCGGATAGGTCCGCGTTCGATCCTGTTATGTACCAATGTTTTGAGATTTTTTGAATTTCATATGAACATATATCTGACGCTCCTACGATGAATAAAAACATATCGCCCTAACATCGTTGTGGTAGATTCATGTCTCTCGGTGAAGATGTGTATCTTGTGACCAAAATCAAAATCAAAATTAAATTTATTCAAATATTACTTTATAGAAATCTCTTTTGAATCGTCAAATTTTTTTTCCTACCACCCATTCAGGTTGTATTTTTTAACTGATAAGAAGAATGGACGCAAGAAACTTATCAGCTTTATCAAAAGTAATAACAACATTTACAATAAATTATGTCGTTATCATACAACGTACATATGTGTTTACAATTTGTACGGGAAAACAAATATGTACACATTAGAATGTAATGTCTTCAAATCAACACCAAGCATTGGCATCAGTTAAATAATCCTTGACTTTGTAATAGCCTTTACTCATTAGCGTCTTTTTAACGTGTATACGTTGAACTTATGACAAGGCAATTCAGCTATACTATCTGGAATCTTGTTATAAAAATTTATACATTTGCCCACAAACGAACCTCTAGTTTTTTGTAGTTTATTTTCCACCACTTAGATAGTGCTGGTGACCCCGACATTGACTATCTTTTCTAGAAGTCTGGTGTAAATCTTGCAATGTGCTTTGTTCGATTTTTTTTACACACACACTGCAAGGCTTTCAGCGCTGCAAGGTGGCTGTTATAGCATCTAGGACAATGGATAGACATACATATATTATACATATATATATGTATACGCTGTTACGGTGAAGGAGGGTATTGTGAAGCACGTTCCTGCAAAGTAACTAAAATGTATGTTGCTAAGGGTGAAGTCCAATCCGTACTGAGTGCTTTGGCTTAGTATAGACTTAAGAATGCAATCGCATGCGAGGCATACAGAGGAATGGAATAACCTACAGGGAATGACGCACGCCAAGCTCTTTATGGGCTCAGAAAACTGGCTGAGATTCACACTGAGCTCAAGTAGGCTCCACACCCGCCTGGTGCTTGGTGCCCTTACAGGACACTTTGGTACTAGAACTATGCTGCACAAGATGGGCCTCACTGAGACCAATCTATGCAGGGCCTGCAAGACCGAGGAGGAGAGCATGACACATCTATTGTGCAACTGCGATGCTCTGGCCGGCAGTAGGCAAAGGTTGATAGGGATTGGATACCCAAAACCAAACGACTTTAGGGTAATGCCACCAAGGGACATAATCAGGCTCTTGAGCACGATTGATTGGACTGACGGTGGTCAAGTAACTGTCTAACGACATTAAGAAGTAGGCACTAATGGGGTAGCACAAAAGACCCATAATGGGTCGAAGTGCGTTGGCACCTCACGGTAGCCACCCCTGCCCCTAAGATAAGATAGACTTAAGCCTCTTGGTGAGGACGAATACGAGTTGTGATAAAAAGATAGATTCCGTCTATTCAGTGAGATGGCATACATATAAATGTATGTATTTAAAATTAAAATAAACTAATACAAAAAAAACATTTCTTATTCCTTGAACTGCTTCTTAGGAAATAAATTAATATGGTCTGATTGCTTTATTACATCGTATTAAGGTTGATAATTTCATGATCTCAATCACGAGCCGGTTAAAGGTCGATGGAATAATGGTTTAATTGAAATCTATACATATTTATAAATAAATATAGAGTGTTGTCTGTCTGTTTGTTCCGGGTAATCTCTGAAATGGTTGGACCGATTTTGACGGAACTTTTATTAGAAAGTAACTGATGTAGTAAGGAGTTACTTAGGCTACTTTTTTAGGAAAATAAATAATGTTGCAATGTCCAAGTACTGTCTAAAACCGCGAGCAGCTAACGCGCATGCCACCATTTCGCCGTCTAGTCGTTCGCCTCCCACCATTCCTGATTGGATTTTAATGAAACTTTTCAATAATATAGCTTATATAAATCAGAATAATACATAAACTGCAATTTATAAATATATACGCTAACATATGCCACTGGAAATACTCCACCAGCTATAAATACAGATTTGGGTGTGAAAGAACTGTAAAAAATAGTGGAACATCTTACGTACCATCTAACGTCAACTGCACTTATAAGGCAAGGTGGTTCGGATAATCCAGGTCATGTTTAAATGACACAAATTTTTATTGGTAGAACACAGATACTTTTAACCTTGATCTGATGGTAAGATAAGATATTTGGTAACAAGCGAGTGTCAACCTTATTTCTTGATTACAGATTACTAGGTACCAAAACAACAGTGATTTTTTGTAAAATGATGGTCATTAAGAGATATACAACCAACAAACTAATTTCAATTTAAACTGTTTCGTTTATACATTTGACCCGATTTAAAAGTAACAATAAAAAAGAACTTAAAAATAAATTACATAATTATAAATAACGTTGGTCACACTCTAAAGTTGTCTAAATATATTTTGTTTCAAACTAGTTAAATACAACAAGTTTCACCTACTAACTAATTAGTGTAATAATCCTAAGATAACTTCATTCATTTACAGATGCAGTGCTTCATTTGCGTAACTTACATGATAATCGTGTGCAGTGCCCGTCCATCCAGGGATAAGGAAATAGCTGAGAGATCATTATTTAGCGATGTCATTGAATCATTCAGAATTCGGTCACAGCTACCAAACAATATGAATCAGAATATTGAAAACAACTTGAACCACAACTTTGATAGATTTAATTATGACAATGAACTGCCCCAACTACCCAGCGATGCTGATTTCATACCTAGGCGCAATGACAGGATTGAAATGCCACCTTTAAAATATCGATTTCCTAAATCGCTGTCTGATATTAATGAAGATAAGCTAGTAAACACAACTAAACAAGAAGTAGTTATATATATTGATACCAATGAAAACAAAGTTACAAGGACAACTCAAAAGCCGAAAAAAACTAAGCGCCCGCCACAAGCAGGTAACAAAAATAAGATAACTAATAAAAAAGAAGAAACAAACGTTGAAAACAGCGAGGACACTGACACAACTGAATCCAGCTATATACCAATATCCAACACAATGGCGGGACAAAGCCAAATCGGCAATAGAGAATCTCAAACCGTAGTAAAACCTACTGTAATCGTAAATTTTCGTGGAACACTAAGTCATCGTGATAGTGATATTCGAATCGAGAGCAGATCAGAAAATGATACACTAGACACTGCTCAAAACATTTTTAATATAAATCAGGAAGTGAACTTGGAAAATAGAAAAGATCCTAATCCCATGAAACCTACCCATAATAAAGGTATTGATTTAGTGCAACATCTTGAAATCCCAAGCAATACCAAGGAACATAAAACTGAAGAAATATTCACGTGTGAAACAGCACAGAGGCTTCAAGAAAAGAATAGTCGTTTAGAACGAAAAATGGACAATGTTGTACAAATATTGCTTTCTCTATAGCTTAATTAAGTATACAGTGATTTGTGTCTTCACGATTTCTGCAGCAATCTGTAGGTGATTTAAATTTGTACGTATATTCTTTAAATATACGCTTTATTATTATAAGTAATTTAATTAACAAAATTAGTAATTTCACGAATTCTTAACTTTTAGTGAAAAACAAATTGGTCATCATAGTCATATTAGTGGTTAGTGATAGAATAGTAATCCATTTAATTTTTAGAATTAGTTCGTTTTATATTTGTGCAATAAATTTCTTATGCAGCAATGACTATATTTCTATGTTACCTCTTTCGTATCGTTGCTCTGATACCTTGAACTTATAAAGCTAATATTTAGTTCCAGTTATGGTGTTGTCCAAATCAATTTTATTGCTTCCCACAGTTATGCCCCACTGGGCCTACACGCTTACCTGTATTTGGTAAGAGTGATTTTGTTAAAAATAGGAACCGACCTGTTGTTGAATGCTTAAATATTTTTTTAGGTTAGAATAGTTTCTATAAAAGCTGATGGGTCCTAATAGAAAACATGTAAAATCAATGTTGTGACTAACCAGCACCATTAGTATACTGGCCTTCGAAAGGCGCTGGAAAATCAATCAGTTGTAGTACCTAACCTTTTCCTTACTTCTGAAAACGCAGGTACGCATTCTGTGACTTGAGAATGCCGCGAAGATATGTCGGGCTCTCCACAGACCCAATCCCCTCACTTACGCTTTGGCGCGAAACTTTCAAGGATAGCTGCATCGCTACCCTTTAAGGATGACCCTTGAAGGAGAGCTGCATTACTATCGGATTAGGCCATGGAAACCCTTACGGACGCTTACCTGGTCGGCGTAACGGCGGAAGAATCGTCCCCATTACGTCACTAGGGAGTGATCGCCGGATCAGGCCATCCTACGACCCAGTATAGCTACAGATCCACCCCGTCTTACGGACTTTGCCCCTTCCATGAACCTGGCAATCCATCCTGCTCTCCCTCGGCTGAGTCTAACCGAGGCAAAGTATTAGCCGTCAAAAGATATAGCACCCAAGATGGATTATGAGGTTGTCTGACATCGCACCCTCGTAGAACCTAACCTAACATGTCATAAGACAAGGGTATATGTAAAATATAGCTAAAAACATAATAGGAAATTTCAACTACTTAAATGACCTATTTACTTAGATACTTAAAAATATTTTGCAATCAGTTGTAGACACAGCAATAGAGATTTTTTATTATATTTATTTGGACTTGCAGAGCAAGCTGTAATCACTAGGCAGACAGCAGAATGTCTGTCTGTAGGTCAACAAATCAAAAACTGAGCATTTGTTTTACAACTTCAACGGCTCATCAAGTTCCTCCCATATTTCCTTTAGTGGTGTATCCCTACCAGTCTCTCCGACTTCAGATATCTTGGATTGCTTAGCAAAATGAGATGCGGCGACAAAATCTCTGGAACTGTCTGTGATTAACTAACGTTTAAATCTCTAAAGGAGGATAACTTATGTATATATAAATATAAAATGTATAATTTTGGGATATTATATAATTATAAAAATAGACCAAACAGTCATATTTCGACTCTCTTAAATCTCGAGTTTGCTATTCATATTTTTTATTTCAATTTCTTTATAATAATCTAAGCATATCGATTCAATTCGCGAAACGGTAACGCCAATAAAAAAAAACCATTTGCCATTAACAACTATGGCGGGCTACTTTTGACTAACTCTTAATTATAATCATCAGAACATCGTTTCCGGTCAATATTATTGTATTTATTAACATATAAATAGTCAGACATATTTGCAAACGGTATCTAGTAAAAGCATTTTTAAACTAAAATTTTTTTTCAACCATGTATTCAAAGTATGACGTTTCATCTCAAACGTGATTATAATTAATCTAATTAAAATTTAAATCATGCTGTTAATTAAATAAAAATATAAAACATAGGTAAACAGTCGGGGTATGCAACTTAATGCATTTTCCTCAGGGGGGACAAAAAAAAAGATATAATTAAATGAAAATCTAATAAGTATTGTGTTATATCTATACTAATATTATAAAGAGGAAAGATTTGTTTGTAATGAATAGGCTCCGAAACTACTGGACCGATTTCAAAAATTATTTCACCTTTGGAAATCTACATTATCCCCGAGTTACTTTTATCCCGGAAAAATCGACAGATCCCACGGGATGCGCAATAAAGGCTTCGCTCAAAAACTACTGCACAGATTTTCATGCGGTTTTCATCAATAGATAGAGTGATTCTTGAGCAAGGTTTTGCGGTATTTTTTATCTCGGAAAAACGAATAGTCCCACGGGAAGTGCGATAAAACCTTCGCGCCATAAACCGACTTCCGCGCATAGTAGCCGTGGGCAAAAGCTGTGACCCTTAAGCCTCTATAGACCCAATCCCGAATTAATATTGTATGTATGTCGCGGTGCTCGGTAGAGCGTGGGTAAGGTTCTTGATCAACGATGTTCAAACGACGGTTTGCTGCTTGAGGTTGCTTTATTTAAAAATGGTAAATAAAAGGTACAATAAAGAAGACTCTTTCTTATAATTGTTATATTAAATTAATTCTTCAATATTTGCAATGTGGAACACATTTTTATAGAATTCAAATATCTGATTGTTTTAGTACCGCTGCAACATAGAGTCAGCCTAGCTTATTTGCGTTGGCAGATTTTGAATTTTGACTAACAAACCAAAATCATAAACGAAAGAAATAAAACTGGGCAGGACTCCTAATATCATAGACAATGCGTACTAACCATAGGCAACATAAGGCCTGTAACTATTGCACTGTAATACATGTGTATTACTTTTATTTGACAATAATGCAAACATCGCAATGTCCTTGTAGGGTGTCACATGTGTCTAAAATATGTTATAATTACCATCTAATATTATGAATGTAACATGCAATAAATAAATAAATAGGATAGTGACAATATCACAAACATCATTATAGGTATAATATATAGGCGATTTAATAGTTAAATTTCTCGTGTACCACTAAACGTGAAGCAAAACGCACGTGTCGCTTTTCTCGATTATTCATACTCCAAGTTTGTTCACATAAATCAATCACGCAATAATGGCGGCCTTCGACGTCGAAGCCATCAATACTGATGTATCGATAAAAAATAAACTCACATTTTATGTGGAGCATTGATCGTGTAATTTAGACTCTATTGAGCGGTCAAGTTCAAAATCAGATTATCTATTCAAAGTTAAAATAACAAACGTAACGGTTAAGACGAGCACGTGGTGTACGTTACTTTACGCGAATTTAAGTTCAATCAACGATATCTCCAAAAAACCGGTCAAGTGCTAGTTAGACTTGCGCAACCATGTCTAACCATAGGAATTACCTACTGAGTTCTTCTCTTCTCTTCAATATCCTCACTGGCACAGTTTAGGTACACTTACAATAAATAGGAATAACAATGTAGCAATAAGCACAGCATCAGTTTTGTTATAAGTGACGATCCCAGCGCCCGCTGGTGGGGCATTTAATGCCCCTTGACTGCCATAAATGCCCCATCAGTGCAGTCAGTCTCCCTCAGGGCAGCTTGTGGCGAGCTGTCGGTGAGTTGCGTCACCGAGGGTACCGATGTGCTTCAGGGGGGCGTATGCTACCCGCCTCTGTCTTGCCTTAACCAGCCGGACAGAGTGGAGTCGCAAGAACAGATGCTCGAAGGGTGGAAGTGTAATAATGTCATAACGCCGACGGCGTCTCGATCGCTGTCGCAGACACTCCTCTCTACACTCATAGCCGTTCACACCAATATTGGTCTGCTTTTTTGGGGGGGCCCATTTAGTGAGTGGCGAGTCACCACCTTTTTTTTTTTTTTTTTTGTTCCCCTGAGGAAAATGCATTAAATTGCATACCCGGCTGTGGCGAGCCGGGGTTATGTGGGGCTCTCCTCCCCAGAAGGGGGAGGCCTACCCACTAAAAACCTCAGGGATGGCCTTCCTCAGGCATGTAGGGAGCCCCCGGGAACACAAAGGCCACTTCCAGGAACCCCCAGCCTCCGCTCCCCTCTCTAGAGGGGAGCCCTCCTCGGGGGAAGCTACCACCTCCCCCGGTCCCCTCCACCGACGACGCCCCCCGGCCACGGAAGGGGCGTGGTCCATCCCGGGTCGCCGTAGCGGTTGCGACTTCCTCGCGCCCGCCGGCGACCCGCGGCGGCGCCGCAGCTGTGCTACCGAGCCCGGCGCCGCCTCCTTCGAGCGGGATCGGCCATCTCCCGACCCCGCTCGGCGGCCTCCTTCTGGAGCATTACTGCTTCACAGAAGGAGGCCACAGCCCTCCAACCTCCCTCGTCCGCCAGCATTACCGCAATCAATGCCGGCGGAGACAGATCTCGCCCGATCTCTGTGACCAAGACTCGGCGCTCGGAGGCCCACGCGGGGTACTCCGCCAGCGTGTGCTGGGCCGAGTCGAGGTCGGATGCGCAGTGGTGACAATGTGTCGATCCCTCCCGTCCTATTCGACACAGATACTCACCGAAGCAGCCGTGCCCGGCGAGTCACCACCTGCCATATTTAAAATCAAATAGGAGGCTTTGAGAAGGCAGGTGACCGGAGTCTCTTCCATAGTCTGGTTCTCATTACCACCGAAATTGAAATGCAATAGTCCACAGGCTTTTTGACCAATAGTTTCTGTGCATCTAACTGGGTGTAGTCTATGGCTGCATTTTTCATGATGCAGATAGAGATTGGACCCAGTTGGTACACTCCACGCACACTTTCATTAAATTTCGCTTAAATGGCCTCTGCGCGTTGGATCTGTATCCCTGCGCACGCCTTATAAAGGACCGTGTTTTATAAAACCACGTGACATAAGCGATGATAATAAACTTTTTTATTAAATACAGACAATGTACACGAATAAGGTTAGGGGCACATGATAACATAAAATCTTTTAAGCGCTCAACAAATAAGATTTTATTTTGTGTAATATAATTATTACATAGATCCAAGCTAGCATACTAAGTGAATCCCTAAGAAATAATACCAAAGCACACTGTCCATTGACCTCTACGTACCGTTACGTTCACAGCACGCGCCTGACATAGACGCCATGATTCATGTCAAGCCTTTGTTACGGCCATTATTGCCCATATTGTTCGCTTGTTGTCAAATCAACACTTCAAAAGCTCTCACGGAATTAGGTGAACCTGTCAACAGAAATGAGCGGCGTGCTAAAAAAATAATACAATCGTTGCAACTTCTTAGAATAAAAAATGTACAACTATTCTAATTATGAAAAAGGTTTGAAATATCAAAATTGGAACATGCATTTTTTTCATTACGTTGTCTCTAGAATTTTGCACAAATTACCTCAAATACCACCATGTGCAATGAAAACCAAACTGATTTGAAATCGAACGACGCTCCTTCGATTTTCAATCGTAGATCTGTTCAAATCTCAGTGACACTAGTGATGCATTTCAGTCGGCTTTATCGATAATTTTAAGAAAAAGAAAAAGATATGGGTGTTGGATGAGATTTAGTTTAGAAAGAGATAGAAGAGACAGTAGAATGAAATTTTACATAGCGAAACGTGATTACAATTATTTAATAAACAAAGAAGTTAATAAATCTTAACATTACATTTAATATATTTATTTCGATAAAAGTCAAGATAAGTGATGTTAAGTTGTACTGGCACCACTAGAACTCAATTAATAAGATGGTACTGTTAGTTTTACTTTAACTACTACACTTAGTTTCAATAATTAAATTTCTATTATCTTTGTTAATTGTTCCCATAAAAACTTGATGATGATTGATAGAAATCAATCAAGATAATTGAAATAGATAAACTAAAACCTTGATTTGGGAAACGATACACTGGTCTGTCTGCGAATTTCTCCCAAAATTACGTGGTATCAAATTTCCATTGAATGTATGCTGTAAATTATTATAACTACGACAATATTTTGTTTCAATAAAATATTGTATGTACTATATACTATATGGATGAAATACCAGCTTCTCTGTACCTTGGTACAGCCTGTAACAAGATTTATTTATCCAACTTACAAAAACCTTGAACATAGTACGTTGAGCCCAAATTATTTACCTCATAACACGATTTCGCATCGTTGTTTTGAGTAATTAAAGAACAAACGTAATCTGTTTGAAAACTAAAACCTATCTTAGAAAAACAAGTGTTATTTTTAACTAAAGAAATCAAATCACTAATAAATTATCTGAGTATAACATGTCAACTGTGAAATTTGTTTTGACGTTTCTCGCACAGTAATTGACCTGGTGAAATTAATTAGCAATATCCAAGAAATTGACAAATATGTCAATTAATTTTACGAGCGTGCTTTCACATTTCACATCCCTCATTGATTACTACAGTAACTCGAACGAGACAAAGTTGTTCGAGTTGTATCGATGGAATTCTCGACCATTTCTATTAATAATTTTATCTCTTAAATATTGTTACTGCAAAGAAGATTAGTTTTTAAGCGTTCACCAAGTTAAATCCAACGGGTAATAATAATACAAAATAAGTATAACTATACTTATTAGGAGACAAACGGCTACCAAAGGCTATGGTGTAGTGCCATAGCATTGGCATAATAGGCACGTCTTTGCTACTTCAGCTGTGGATTAAAATACATTGCTCTAATCATGAACAAACTCACCAGCTGAACGGTCTTTCGCCCATACACAGCGAAAACTATATAGTTATAAAACTATCAAGTACTATCCCACAACTATGCAGATTACACATCGAAGATTATCTATAATATATCATATAGTGATGTAGATATTAAACTACATTTTACATATATGGTCAACCCTGAGAAATCGGAAAAGTTGATTCACATTTAAATAGGAATAATAATAAAAATGGTTAAAACGAGAGGGAGTAGAACGGCACCTTGAGGTACACCAGCAAGAATCACACGAGAATATTACAGCTTACCCTCAATACAGATACTTTAGAAAAGTCCGATAAGAGAACTTTATAGAAAGTTCTTTTGAATCGTCTAAATTTTTTGTCCCTACCACCCAATCAGGACGTATTTTTTAGCTGATAAGAAGAATGGGTGCAAGAAATTTATTAGCTTTATTAAAAGTAATAACAACATTTATAATAAATTATGTCGTTATCATACAACGTACACATGTGCTTACAATTTATACGGGAAAACTTCAATCTTCAAATCAACACCAAACATTGGCATCATTTAAATAATCCTTAACTTTGTAATAGCCCTTACCTTGAACTTATGAAGACGCTATTCAGCTACACTATGTGGAATCTTGTTATAAAAATTTATATCTTTGCCCATAAACGAACTCCGAAACTACCCCACCAAATACCAATAGACAATATAGCATGGCCAAAAGAAATTAATATTAGTAAAAGCATTGCTAAAATCAAATATTATTGAGGCTGTAACTTATTGTTTTTCATTCCACACCAAAGGTCAACTTTAAATACTGTATTACATCCTAGGCGGATTCCTGATTGATAAGGACTAAGTTATTTATTTCTATCAAAATCAAAATTATCATTATTAATTTACAGACACTTATTAACGTCATAATAAATATAGGACACAAAAGCCTCGCATGTGCATACAGGTAAGGAGAATAATTGACTGTACTGTTTGTAAAGCCTTTTTTTTTAAAAGAATAAGAAATAAATGTTGAAGTTATATTTATTATTTTTACTTTTCAGTCTTAATTTATAATAAAAAAATTATGATTCTAATTTAAGATCAATAACAACAGTTATTAGATGGTGAATAAACAGCTGTTTGAAGATAGGTGATAGGAATAGGTTTCAAATATTAAGATTTTTTTAATCCTGTTTAATTAACTTCGGCAGAGAACTTAATGCTGAGCATACCATCTCACTTCACCAAATTTTATAATAAGGCCTACACGGTACAAGCAGTTTTATTGTGTAATGCGTTACCTTTAAATATAAGACAAGCACAAAGCCTTCCCATTTTCAAAAGCCTTGTTAAAAAACATTATTTGTCACTATGATTTTGTATTTTATTGGTATATGTATGTAAGTATGTTTGTATATATATATGTATGTATGTGTGTAAGTGTATATATGTATTATAGTATGTATTGTTATATTTATATTAAGTATGTCATTAAGTTATACATCGCCATCTTCCCACGAAATAATTGATTTAAATTCCTGTCCATCCTAAGGGTACCTGGAAGAGATCACTCTTTGTGATAAGGTCGCCCTTTGTACAGTTAGTTTTAAGGATTCATTATCTGTAAATTTTTTTTTCACTATGGTCGATGTACAACAAAGTTATAAATAAATAAATAACTTCCGGTGGCTTTAACAATTAAAAGCATCAACATCAGATTCAATAATTTTTTGGAGGTTATTTAAAAAAAGAGATTACAAGGACTAGGAAATTACTTCCATGTTATTGTTAGATCCGAAATCAAAACTCCTCCGCTCTTTTTATTACCTATAGCTTCTTGGCAAAAAGAGGCTCCAACACGAAAGTGTATGGACCAGAACCCCTAATGCCCATTCCACAGGCCTGGCTGCGCAAGAGAACAGAGGAACTACACCTAAAAGAATGGACAACTAAGGAGGGGTGCAAGCGAACGAAGGAAGCAGTCCCGGTACCTTCCAAGAAGCTTGCCCGTTCCCTTATCAAACTAAAGAGAGACAAGATCCGAAAGGTCATAGCCACCATAACCGGACATTGCCTTTTAAACAAACACCTGTACACAATAGGTATAACAGACAGCCCCCTGTGCAGAGGGTGCATGGAGGCTGAGGAAACGCCACAACATGTTCTTATGGAATGTGCAAGTGTGGCCGACCAACGGGAGAAACTTCTCCATTCCCCGGCGTCCCTGCCAGAAGCATGCAGCAGCCCACAGAGGCTACTAGCGTTCTGGGAGGAACTGGGATGGATGGAGTAGGAAGGAGGCAGGAGCCTTCTATCATACGCACAATGGCCCAATCGTGAGGCTAAGTGCGGTGGAGCCCAGCCAAACTAACTAACTAACTACCTATAGCTTCATGTAGACATTAAAAGCGTATGTAAAACTATATAAAATAGTTGTCAAGCTAACGATATTCTAAAGAAAATAACAAAAATAAATTTTTATTTCAGGATAAATGGTTAGGTAAAACAATCAAATAAAAGCTGCATGTAGGCTTTGCATCCCAAACAATGGTCATTAAATAAATGGAGCCGGTTCTCGGTGCATCTGTCGTTGTTTAATTTTCAAATGTCACGCTCTATTGACATTACTCCGACAAATGTCTGTAGTAGTTCAAGCACGTGAACACGTTTTTACTTCAAAAATGTCTCTGTGTAGGTCACGGAAACCATATGAATTATATACACCTGGTAATCGAATTTTAGTTGATATATTTTTGGTAGAACAACGATCAAAAATAAAATCAATTGACTTAAATGTCACATGTCGTCCATTTATACCAATTAATAAAATCTACATTTACATAAGTCGGTTTCATCTAACACAAACGTCAAATAATTTGGATATCACTAATTTAGTGGTATAATAAGTACTCGTATTTCTACATAACCATGAATTACTTTTACACTAAAATGCTATTTTTCGCAATTTCGCAATTAATATTATGCGCTTCATTAAATCTATTTACATTATATTAACTTTTTTCAAAGGTTCTACATTATCCAAACGTTCAATCCAGTCTAAATTATCTTCATCGATAAATAATATAGCTTAATCACTCACAATAATCTGTGTCAAAGTCAATGCTATCTACCTAATATTGTATTCAAATTTCAAACTTTTTACGCCCATAAATCAACTTATCAGTCGAATCAGTGCCAAAATCGAGTATCGGCAACATCAAAATTGAAATCTCATCGGTCATATGAGTATCGAGAAAGTGAAAGGAGGTAGGGTCCGCGTGCGTCAAAAAAGCTCGATCGTCGCGGGAGCTTCGGAGTCGTAGGACGATCGTCGATGTATTCGCACGTCAACTTGCTCGGCTACAGATTCTTAAAAATGGGACGTCTTAACTTTTGCGCATTTTCGGTGAGTACAGACAGTATTGTATATTTCTTTTTGCTTACAGAAGGTTTTTATTTTTTCTCGTAATACCAAATTTTTAAATTGGATAAATACTATATTTACAAATCAATTAGATACGACAAAGTTTTTGAGTACAGAAATAGTAAATCTTAAAAACAAACAACGAAATATAACAACAAAAGAAAATATTATTTTTCACTCTATGTGATTCTATTAAATTAAGTATATATAATACAATTTAATTTACGTACATACAAATACAATTAAAATAAAGCATCCCGTAAAATTAAAGCATATCCAAGTATTTTCAAAGGTAGCCAAAGAATTAATAAAATAATATCAACACCTAATTAATAAAAAATATCCAAAACTATACAAAAATTGTACGAATTCATACCTTAACGTTTTTTTAATCATTACATTCGTTGAATAATACTGGGAATATGGACTTTCTTTTTATAATACTATTATTTTTTTACAGTTTAAATCGTATAATGAAATTTATAACTATATATAAATTATAATTTCCTTGCCTTACAAATCGTATGATTTATAAGGCAAGGAATAAAAAGGTATTAAACATTTCCATCTTTGGTCATTGAACAAAAAACTTTGTGATGTTGAAACATAACATTTTTAATCGGATTCTCTACGGTTATTGTTTAATTTGATATGGATATTTTAATACATTTATTTTACTTGAAAGAAAAGTGTAAATTACAAACCATGTTTATCAAACTAATTAAATCAAATAAACTTTTGCGATAAAATGCGATTTGTGGACGTATAATCCTTACTTATATTATAAATCGGAAAGTGAGTTTGTTTGTTTGTTTGTTCCGCTTTCACGCCGTAACTATTGCTTTGAAATTTTGCAGACGTAAAGATAAAAGTCCGGATTAAATACGAGTAATAGGCTATCTCGGAAAAACGGATAGTCCCACGGGAAGCGCGATAAAACCTTCGCGCCATAAACCGACTTCCGCGCATATGTAGCCGTGGGCAAAAGCTATGACCCTTAACCCTCTATAGACCCAATCCCGAAATCCACGCGGGCGAAGCCGCGGGCAGAAAGCTAGTAAATGTAATAAAATAATTTCTTATTACATCAGCCACCTGACAATAAAAGTACTGCGAAAATCGGTCAGCCATTTCAGAGATTAGTCGGAATAAACAGACAGACAAACAGACGACACTCCACTTTTATTTATAGGTATAGAGGTCATATCTTATTATATACTCGTATGCAGTTAAAAATTTATTAGATGGCTCTGTTCATAATATAATGCAGCTTGTGTAAGCTTAAATACTAAACCACGTCCACGATAATGGATCTCGACGAACACTGATAGTACCTACGAGTATTTACTTACACTATGCTTCTTCTAATATAAATACATAAAATCCCAACTAATATTATAAATGCGAAAGTAACTTTGTCTGTCTGTCTGTCTGTTACGCTTTCCCGCTTAGCCTCGCACCCAATTTTGATGAAATTTGGTACAGACAATCTTTAGACCTTGAGACAGAACATAGGCTACTATTTATTTCGAAAAAAAGGGATGAAGGGGTTTTTTTTTATATATATATGTCTACTCCACGGACTCGTAGTCCGTGCCTTTTTTAAACTGTCCTCGTTTGGATCTACTACGTACTGTACGTACAGCGTCATATTATCTTATAATACTATTCCGTGACTTAACATTAACGTGAGTTGCGCAGCACTTACTTATCTAACAATAGTACTTTCTTATCTAATAACTATCCTAATATATACCTACATACAACCATTTAACAATACACTTAATTTCAATACTTTATACAATAAAATTAATTAATCTAATAATAATAAGCTAGGGATGAAGGGGTTGAAATAGAGGTTCAAAGTTTGTATGGAATATCTTAATTTTAAACGATAAAACCATGAAACTTTATATTTAAGCACTTGATTGAGAACTCATTAAACATTTGTTCTAGCATTTTTGAAATTTCGATCAGCTAGGGGGTGAAATAAGGGTTGAAACTTAGTATGCAAGTTCGTCAAATATCACGTCATAAGAAACAAAAAATCGTTTGTTCTAGCATTTTTGAAATTTTTACCAGTGTGGGGGTGAAATAGGGGTTGTATTGAAGATAAGACCATGAATCTTGGTACCTTAGACATAAGGGACCAGGATTGACAATAACTAATTTCACGCGGGCAAAGCCGCGGGCGGAAGTTAGTTATTTATAAAAGTACCTATGAAGTAAAAAAAATATTATAAATGTTTGTTATAATTATAACATTTTATATGTTGTAGGATGTAGGTATTCAATATCAGGTAAGTAGGGGTCTACCCAAAACTGAAAAACATGGAAAAGGGTCTACGACACAAAAATTTTGGGAACATTTAGTCTAGAGAAATTTGTGTCTCTGGGAGAGCTTACTCGAGAAGAATAGACAACTTTGAAGGTTTATTTTTTATCTACTCTTTTTAATTCTCATTTCGATTATTATGATATAATACTATAAATGTATTTCAATATCAAAATTAATATAGTATTTAAAACACACTTATGTTGTCATTACAAGAGTTGATAAATTTCAGGTCTCTGAAATGTGTGTTTATACACACTTCCTCTATTCTTTCCGTATTTAAAGCCTGAACGTTGGAACCTCAAATTTATTTCTGTTCCAATTGTGAATTTGATCTATATGAAATGTATGTAGTTGTAAGAATGCTGTATGTATGAAACGCTTTGGTAATGATTTATGAACGGTTGATTGAGATATTTATGAAGCCGATACAGGAATCTCGTGGCTTGATAAAAAATCTAGAAAAGTAAAACCGCAAATCTTGTTCACTTCATCCGTAATAAAAATTGCATAAATAATTAATGTTTCTAAATCCAGGCATATTTCCGTCACTTTCCAGTTATCGACTTATTTTTAGTTACAAAACCTCTGGATTATAACATGTCCTTTAAAATAAATATATAAAGTTTTGGACACGCTGTTTCCGATTTCCATGTACATTAATTAACTTAACTTCCTTACCTTTTAATGTCTCACGAAATTATTAATGAATGAAATAGATCATACAGAAAATACGGGATGGAAAGAGATAATATTAGTATATCTATATTAATATTTTTAAAGAAGTAAAGTTTGCGTGTTTGTATATTTGTTAAATTGCAAGGGGTAATCTCGGGAACTACTGAACCGATTTTAAAAATTCTTTCGCCAATAGAAAGCCACATTATTGCTAAATGTCATAGGTTATGTAAAAAAAAAAGGCTTTTACGTGGTAGTCCGTTTTACAAAATGAATTGGAGAAAAAACAGTCGAATGAAAGCGTTTCTTACGAACGCTGCCTTAACTATGAAAGATATATATTTGAGTTCTAAAGAAAAGATGTGGAGCTTGAAAATGCCTACAAAAAGTCAACGACAGCATATGTCTACCTTTTATATTTAAGTTACTAAAAGTAGTTTTTTTAATATTACAGTTAGAAATTAAAACATAACATTGTGTACTAAAAAAGGGTTATTAATATATACCCAACGAAATGGGCACGGGTCAATTAGTCTTTTGTATAATCTTGACAATCAATTTTATATCAACAAATTAACTCGTGTTGTACGAACGACGACTGAGATATTTATGAGTCATATATGAATGGGACAGTTCGAGGAAGGAAGGAGAATCGAGGAAGCTAGGGTAAGTTTGGAACGTAGCAAATGAAAAACTGGGATCTATGTCTACACAGTTTTGTACTATAAACCTTGATAAATTTTATCTTTAAGATTCAAATTGAAATGTAGATTCAGATGACACAAAAAGATGTTTGTACAAAATTGTGCTTATCTACTAAATGTTGCCCTAGAAGTAGAAAGTAACCCGCATTGTGTTTTGATAGCATCTAATTTCTAAGAAGAGTTATCTCGATGACCTTCCTTGGTACCTCCTGTCGTGTTCAACCCATACAGTTTATTTCTGACATGTTTTTGCATGGCATATGCATTTATGTATATTCTTAAAGTAAACAGATCTCATTAAAAGATATAATAAAATAGTTAAAAGTCGCTTTCTCTGTCCCTATAACTCTATGTATGCTTAAAACTTTAAAACTACGCAACGGATTTTGATGTGGTTCCAGCCACTAATAATCTTGTGATATGTACATATAAGTACAAGTATGTACACGCAAAGCGAAACAGTATATAGATACGTCATCTTTAGTAAAGCATCGTTGGTTATTTAACTTATTTATTTAGTTATAAATTATTTTGGAGTATATTTAACATGTTTAGAAACAGACAGCCATTTAAAGATCGTCACAGATAGTCATAACTTAAAAAGTCATAAATACTATATGTTATTTACTTATAGATCATGCTAGAATAATAACAATACTTAGCTACAAACCAGCAAAGAACAAGACACTAAAGAAACGCTTAATCGACGCCTCGCTATTATTAGAGACATTAAAATTAAACAGTATATAAAATATAAGAATATAATATAATATTAATTATGTAAATAAAACTGAATGAAATGATAAAATTATTCAAATCAAATCATAAATTTATTCTTCAATATAATTTTCTCAATCACTGTTACACTTCAAAGATGCTACACCATTGGTGCACGAGTTTTTCACGGGATTGTACTGCAAAGAACCAGCAAGGGCTATTTTTTTTTTCTCCCTATATTTTTACAGAGCTGTTAATTAGAAACTGGCCTCAGATAAATAGTCTGAGTTATCTAATAGTATAATTACTCATTGGAGTGTAGTCTGTCTATCTATCTATTTATTGACGGGACTTATATAAAGCTGAAGAGATTTCTTCATTGTGAAGTATTCGCATTAATTACATCAAAAATCTACTATGCTATCGCTACAATCTATCCCAATCCACTTATCAAAAAAATTACGTCTCAACAAAAATCCGCCGTCCGAGAACATCCTAACTCCCTCCGACCCAATTACATGCAAAGAGTCCCTCCCACTGCCAAAACGTTTTCCCTCAAAATCAAAATCACAACTTCGACATGGCGATCATAAACACTATACATAACATTGGACCAGTCGAAACCCGATCAATTTGCGTCTACTTCGATTCAGCCCAGAATTGAAGGAACCAGAAGAGCAGAACCTTCAATTCTCGTGGCTTCTCAAAATAGGCAAGTTGTATGTATCGTCCATCTAATAAAGAATCAACTCAACATACGCTTTTGTTATTTGATTTCTTAATGTGTATAAGCGTACATATGTTTGTTTCATTATTAATATTGTAAAACAAACATAATAAATAACGATTTATAACAGCGGATGAAAAATTAATAATAATAAAGTTTATTTCTCGCCAATAAATACAGAAGATGTGTACAACTTATAAATAAGAGTAACGTTGAATGGTTTGATGACAATAAACAAGCTCTTTAATTATGCAAATAACTCGACTGCACTAATGAGCTTGACTACCTGCACTATTGAGAAACCGAAAAAGACAACGAACGCATTTCGGAACACAGATCACCTTGTTAAGCACGTGACAAACTGAATTCGACTTTATTTTCTGAGGCTATAAGTCTATGATTAAATACAAGTTTAAGTCTCCAATATAAGTAGGTATCTGGTACAGAGTACAATGCATGTTTTAATGGTGTACTTACTTATTAGCGGCTGTAGAACGGTCACGATGCGTTGTCCACGTACACTGACGGGTGGAATAAAACAAAACCACCAATTCGTCTACGAAACGGGACAGTGGTCCCAAAACGTTTTGAAATTTAATTAACTTTTAGCATTGTTCTCCACCAATATTATGTTTACTTGATTTTAAAACGCTGGCATATCGCATGACTAGACATTTTATATTAATTTGCATATGCCAATGCGTATAACTCTTCATTACACACATGTTTTTTTTTATAGTTTAGATTATACTCAGTTGGAAGCTCATGATTAATAAAATATTTGCACTTATTATCTTTAAGCGATGTTTTGAAAATATTTACAGCAATTTATATATAACATAAAAAGCAGAAACATATGCAAAACAACGACGAACTCGATTACATTGCTTGAGCTACAACACTGTGTAACCCAAAATTGAAAATTTTTGAGAAGTTAATAATAGCAGAATTGTGTGTTTTTTTTTACAAATATTTAATAATTGTCCAAATAAATTTATTCGTGTTACAAATTTATAAATAGGCTAGCATGTTACAAACTTTGACAGTTATTTTTTGCCACCTGAAAACCTTACCATTTTAAGTAACACAGTGTTTTTAAGCGACAATAAGTAGTAAGTATACAAAAAGCTTTTTTTAAGCTTTTAATTAACCGTACTGTCCATTGTGATAACCAACCAGATTTATTGATTTTTGCAATGTAAACGTAATCTAATTAATTATTGAAATTATATTTGTTGATTTTTGATTTATTTGTGATGTAATTTAACTTTATTTATTTTTTGGCAAGAAATAAAAAGGCTTTTAATTTTATACTGTCCATTGTCACCAACAACTGGTTCAAGTTTTGCAGTTTACGCAAAAACTGTCTGAAGTAATATTATTGTAAAGTTTTATTTATTAAAAACCACTCAGGAGTTTTTACGTGAATGAGTAACAAATATCCTTACAAACTTTCCCGTTTAAAATATCAATAGGAATATACCTGCCTCAGAAACATTTGCAAATGTAATAAAAATCTAAAAAAAATAATAATGAGATAATTGCAGTTATTGCCCTTTTATTGTGTGACCAATTGAATTGTCAAGAGTAATATTTTGATTGTATGATGGATTAGAGGTGGATGGGCACTCTTTTTTTTTTAAGTCAGGGCAGCAAACGAGCAAACGGATCACCTGATGGCAAGGGATAACCGCTGCCCATGGACACCCGCAACACCAGAGGAGTCACAGATGCGTTGCCGGCCTTTTAAAAGGGAATAAGGAGGGAAGGGGGGGTTGGGCTTCCGGTACCCTCACTCATTCAGCGAAACACAGCGCAAGCGCTATTTTACGCCGGTTTTCTGTGAGGCCGTGGTATCACTCCGGTCGAGCCGGCCCAATTCGTGCCGAAGCATGGCTCTCCCACGGTAAAAATAGTCATTGAACAGTTGACAGTACAGTACTCATTGTATCTCATAGTCCGGGAGGTAGCGCTATAGTTGAGTAAGTAATTTTCAAGTCATTTTCAATTAAAACTATTTTTGTTTTATATATATAACATGAGATCTAGGTAACGTAATAACTAAATTTATAAATAATTCTAGAAACATATGAAAATAATTATTTATAGAAAATGTTTAAATGCAGCGGAACTGTGTACAATTTTTTGGTTTTGTTTTTGTCGATGGCACGAATCGTGTCAAATTGAAAGTAAGTTGTTAACTTAAATTGGCGAAGTAAAAGGCACTACTTAAGTTGAAATCTTCGTTGTAAATTCACGTCCTCAGAACTTATTTGTGGGTCGAAAACGCGATCACGACAACGGGAGCATACAGGCTACAATTTAAAAAGACATGGTGTGAATTATTCTTTAAAATATAACTTGTGTTCTGACAAAAACAGACAAAGTCGTGGGCATCAGCTGTATTATACAGTGTGTTAGGGATCGGACTTCCGATACTTTACCAACGTGTTGTATGTTAAGTTTTATCGACAAAAATCTATACAAATGGGGGTCGCATCCCTCACCCCTATGAATGAGAGCTATTTTAAAATATTATTTCTCGTATTTTCAGGAGTTTATTAAATCTTGCTGTTTTACGATTTTATTTGGTCTACATACACAAAAGTGGCCTTATTTCAAAGTTAATGAGCTGTGCTAGCATTTAACAATAAATTTGTTAAGAAATTCTTTACAATAATAAACAAAATCCTTTGATTTAGGTTTAGCCGGAAAACTGGGTAAAATTATCTATTTTTTTTTAGTTATTGGGCACTACCTAAAATTCCGGGCCCTTGACATATCATTTTTTTTTGTTTTAATTTATTGGCAATGAGGCAAACAGGCATATGAATGTATATACGCTACACATACCAAATACATATTTTTAAAATTTTTGTCTGTCTGTCTGTTTGTTCCGGCTAATCTCTGGAACGGCTGAACCGATTTGGACGGGACTTTCACTGGCAGATAGCTTATGTAATAAGGAGTAACTTAGGGTACTAAAAACTATTTTTTTTTATTACATTCCACGCGCACGAAGTCGCGGGCACAGCTAGTCGATAATATTATTGTCAACTATATAAAACTATATATACTTTATAAACATAGCTGCCTTGTCAATACATGGCGGATGTTCTAAATGCCAAGCTTTAAAGCTCCATTGTTCTAACTTCCTGCTTGAGTAAATGTCAAAACGATTAGTGACTCCTCAAAGCATGTTTTAATGTCAACATTCAATTCGTCTAGAAAGCATCACTTTTAAGGATTTAATGAGGAAATCAATAGTGAATCGTAATTTATATTATGTACGATAATTAAGAAGCAAAGCTTTATCAAAGTTCGTTAGAGAAATTTCTGGAAACAACCTCAATATTCCTTCAAATATTCACATGTGTTTGCTAAAAAGCGAATGCAAAAACAAGTTTAAAATCCAATGTCAAGTTTAACATGAATACGAACAGAAAAGAAAACAAAAGTGAGTCATCATATTAGGGTTGTCGATGTTTGTAAAAAATAAAACGTAAACTGATAACAACTTAGACAATTGATAATGTTTAGTTAAATACTTAAATGAGAGATTTATTTATTAACAGTCAATATCGAGAGGTATATTTTGATCAATTGTATTGATTGACTAGCTGTAGCCGCGAATTTGTCCGCGTGGCATTAACAAAAATGTTAATTAGTTTGTTTAGTTTTTTTTTTTTTTTGTTATTGCATTTTTAATCAAATTATCCTTTTTCTGAAAATGAAAAATTTCTTTATATACGATACTTAGTGTACGATTTTCTTGTTACAACAACAACACTACCAGCATTCCCTCGTGAGCTACTTGGATATTGCAACATTATTTATATAAAATAAAAGTAGCCTAAGTTACTCCTCATTACATCACTTACAAATAAAAGTCAAAATTGGTCCACTCATTTCAGAGATTAGCCGGAACAAATAGACAGACAACACTTTAATTTCATTTATGCATATGTCGACGTATTTATACGACGTCACCTCCGGGTGGCCGGGGGGTTTGAATATTTACCATTAGGTAGGCAATCTGTTTATTTATCAACATTCAACATAAAAAAGGTCTAACTCGCAAAATGTTAACGTGGTTAAACTAGTTAGTCTAACTGGTTAGACACAAGTACGCTATCCCAGTTAAGGTGGGTTTGAGTCTCGAATCTTCATGACCTAAAATGATTGTAGTGATAGAATCTTGTTATGAATAACATAAATTATAAAATTTACTTGAAGAAGAATAAACAGTTTCTTTCACTTCAACATATAAACACAACGTGATTGTAATAAGTCACTAGCAAATTAAAAAAAAAACATATATATATATATATATATATATATATATATATATATATATATATATATATATATATATATAATATATATATATATATATATATATATATATATATATATATATATTCATTTGGCTTGATAAAAAATTGAAAAAAAAATTGACAACCCTGCATAAATTTTTAATATGCTGGATTTATTCATGACTAACGTAGCGATAACGAAAGCTTAAATCAATATTTATTCAATTTGTACAAGTCACTTTGTCACTTTCTATTTCTATTTCTACTATTTGTGTTTCTTGTTAGACAAAATCTGCTAGCTCTTTTTGATTCCTATTCATTTGCTTAAATTATTATTCATCAAAGAATTATACCCCGTTAATGAAATTGCGTTACAATACATGCGATGGAAGGTCACGCCCTTCATTTATTCCTCCATCTGGTCCTCGTCATTGATGGGGCAGAAACAGCGCTTGGGACTTGTAACCCAGCTAATGTTGGTGTACAGTTTCAAAGATGCCATGTCATTAATAATTTCATTTCTATTTCTAGATGATAATAACACAATACATTTCTAGAACGAATATAATAAATACGATAACCGATATATAATGTTAAAAGAAGAACAAAAGCTGTATATTTTAAATTTATCTATTTTGTTTCTTTAATTTCAGATCCTGGTTGCTGTGTTCATAATTGGTGTCTCAACAGCACCTTCACATAATGAGTAAGTATTTTCACAACGTCAATTTAATGTATAATATGTCCGTAATAGTTATTGCATAATGATTAATAAATATTAAGACAAAAAAACACTCATTGTCATTTTCAAATCCTCGCTATGTAAAAAAATCATTAAAACTTGTAGTCTTGTATATTACACAAAATAGTCGAACGACAAAAACTGTTGAAACTATTAATCTAATGAGTTATACTGGGTCTTCATATTAACCTTATTTCATTGTTATATATCGCAAACCATTAATTCCGTATTTTGAATTCAATGCACACACTCTATAGCACCAACTAACATGGACATTTGTGGCTTGGTTATCGACACTAGAGTTTTTCGAGTGTGCACCCGCCATTCTGAGGTCTATGGTTCAGGTATGATGTATTCTATTTATATAGTATCAAGCTTCCTTACACCGCTTCGTTATTACTTTTCACGCTATATTCTTAATTTGCTTATATATTTTTAAGTGACACAGCAGTAAACTAGACGTTACATCTTTTTGTTTCAGTGCAATAAAATCTCAGTCACGTGAAAATGAAAATACTGAAGCGATTGAAATCAATGAGAAAGAAGATAGATCACTTACTTACGAAGAAGAACCAGGTTCAGAAATGGAAAATATGAGTGCACGAGAAATTGTTGAGAAAATCAAAGCTGTTAATGATGGGCTGAAAACACCTAAAAAGCGCCAGCCAGTCAAACTAAACTATCCACCTCAAGCACAGGGAGGATATATTCTCGATAAGGACATACTGGATAAAATTCAAGAGATCATTGCAGCGGGGAAACTAAATCCATTGTCTCTTACACATAAATATCAAGAAAACAATTATTTGAACAATGAGGAACGAACTTCAAGAGATATCCGATATCTTTATTCAAAATTTCCCATCAACTTTCCAGCAACTAACACAATTGAAGATTTACAAAAAAAATCAAATAGAGATGAATATTATCCTGATCAAGTAAGCATGGCGCCGTTACCTTATATCACAAATATGCCTGTTATGGTGGTACCACTGTCAAACAACATTCAAAAGTATAATCCCGATGTAAGTGAGATGTATCAAACAAGACAACGGCCATCTCTTCCTTTCAATATACCTTGGCCTTTAGCGCCTTTCTTTCCCATCTTGATCAAAGATCCACTATTAAACTTTTTGGGAGGTGGTAGTTGGAATACCCTTTTCGACGTCGGTCAAAGTGCAGATGTTTGCAATAAACATGTTAAATCTGTTGAGAAAACCAAAAAAGAAGAAGAGTCCACTAACAATACCATCAAGATAATTAATTTCGATGACTTGATAGTTTCAAATTCGCAAAGGCAAGATAGAGCCCTGAAAAAAACAAATAATATGGTTAATACAAAATCACTAGAAAATGATCTTGAAAACATAAATAAAGTTAAGAAAATATTTTCAACTAAGGTGACGACAAAGAAACCAGTGAAACAAACTTACACCGAATCCGAACACACAAAGAATGAAAATTCTAATGAAGATGAAGGGGACTTGCGTTTTCCTTTTGGAGATTTCACTTGGTTCGGAAATAAGAAGCCAGTAGCTCCGAGTCCTGGATTTTTTATAAACAAATTGAAAGTCAAAAGAGGCGGTGTGGCCATAGCAGGCCCTGGAGGAGTCGCGACAGCTGGCAGAGGCGGTACGGCTATAGTTGGCCCTGGAGGACTGGCATACACTCAACCTGGGGGCCTTGCTGTGGCCGGTCCATCTGCAAGAGTGATCGCACTGTCATCGGACACTGATCTGTCAAGTCTCGTCTCGCGTCTTCAAGCTGAATCTGAAAACAGTTCCGTACCACGTTCCGTATCACAATTGCTAGAAGCTGTACCTGAAGGAAAAGTTATAGCTACCGGTCCTATAATATATTACCATCCTTCTGAACAAACATGACTGTTCTAAGCCTTTATTCTTCTTTTTCCTTTGACACTCTTTACATCTATTAACTATTTTATTTCTTCCTTAATAGATACTACCGAGGAGGATGGAGCTCCCAATATGATGATTACGGAAGACACAACTCTGGGTTCAGCAGAAGATCCGACGAATATCAGTCAAACGGAGCAAGTTATATGAAAGGACCTTGGATGAACAAAGACTCCTTCCTGTTGTACTTGAAACCTACCGCTCATGCAATCAGTAGTCCTCGAGGAGTCGCCGTGGCCAATCCGATCTCGAATGTGATAGTGTCTCGCAATGACTACGGATCAGTGATCCATAATCCAGTGGCGTCTGCTGTTGTCGGACCAGGCGGGATAGCACATGCTCAATCTGAACTATATTTGTATGAATATTATGATTAAATTCAATATATGCTACGAAAATGATTCATATACTAAAAAAAGAAAACGAACGTATTTCTTTATATTTATTTTGCTTAATTGTATATTTTATAGATTACTCATTCATTACACTAAGACTGCATTAGACGATTTTATTGTTAAATATAAGTAGGATTAGGTATAATTTACAGAAAGGCTGAACTTAAAGCTATTTATATGTCATACTTAAAATTCTTTACTGTTGTATTTAATAATTTTATATTTATTCATAAAATTGTTTTATGTTCGGAAAGTATGTTCGACTAGAACCTTGAAACTATTTTCCGAATTCTTGCCGAATTTATTTCGCTGTTTGTATAAATATATTATTACAAATACATAAATATGTTAATAACCACTTGTTTGATTAAATCCCTTAAATAAATGGCTATATATGAATGAACTTTCTTGATTTTTCAAAACAAATTTCATTGATAATAATGACTCATAAAAATCTGTTCAACAAATACCTACTATTGGAAAACATACGAAAAGAAACGTTGATTCTTATAGTATAATATAATGAAAAACAAATGTAAAACATCGTCGATAACTAAGTATTCGGACGCAACGAACGAAGAAGCGAGTCTACGAATATAAAATTGAAATAGGAGGCTTCATAGAATAATTGTTATCCCTGAATAATTAATGATTTAGTAACAATCTATATGAGATCCAGTAAATGTAGTAATAATTTCAAGTTTGAATGTAATAGTTACACAAATAAAGCATCTTATGACTATAATAATCGTACAATATAAATTAAGCGGTGCAAAGATTAATATAAAAAGTATTTGAGGAATAAGCATTTCATGACCCATTAGTGGGAGAGTTTGTAGCACTATTGGCAAATCATACGTCCTGGCATTCTAATCGCGAGGTAAAACTGCCATATAGCAAGAACTGTACTCAAATGCGAAAAAATTCAAAGAAGTTAATAACCCTGTACTAGATCAGTGTGGCTGCCTGTCTGCCCTAGCTGCCTAGCCTAGCCTGCCCTAGCTCGCTTAGGGCAGGCTTGAACTCTTATGTGAGGATATAATCTTTATTTACAAGTAAATATAACTATTTAAATTACATGACTTGCAAAACAAACAAAATCTCCTTATATTTTTCCAGGGCATCAGTACAGTATCTACCTTTTTATGGAGGCGCTAAAGGTCAATATTTAGAAATTAAAAAGGACAACGCAGGATCTGTAACTAGTGAAAAGATTGTCCCAGAAGATAAAATAAGCAGTGAGAACATAATTAAGAATAGCAATGAAAATCTCTTGTCCAAAGTGTTACAAGCTAACTTGATAAGTCTCAGAAGTGTTTCCTCTAGTCTTTTGAAATTACATAATGTTGGAAGAAGAGTTGGTTACTTGGGAAACACAGAGAAAGCAAGGTTCAAGGAACAGTTAGCGTCACTTGAGGAAACAGCATCGAACACAATCAAAATCATAGATGATATTGGTTCCGATATCGATATGTTATTCAAAAATAATGCTACACAAAGGAAATATGAATATGAAGACGATTATGTAAGTATCTGATGCTTTTTTTATAATTAATGAGTTGATCATTAAACAGATAATCAGTTGGTAGGGTTTTGTAAGATACTGTGAATGTTTTTTTTTTCTTCTGGAAGCTAAATATCGTTTTGTTTTCAATATAACAGTGATAACAACAGAAAGACTCAGTTAAAATCGTTTGAGCAGCCATCTTAAACATTACCACCAGTAAAATCAAAGCAGTGCTTACATTGCTATGTCCCAATTTTTACTTTTAAAATATGTACAGCAGAATCTAAAAAGTACATATATCATTTATATAATTTATATTAATTAGTGAATTGTGACTGTATTAATGAGCATTAACGAAATGAGAAACCTGAAAAATTTGCACAAGTGCGGTGCGACTGGTGCAAGATAATGGCCAGATGATTACGAGATTCCAATGAGACTCCTATTCATTTCAACAATCTATTGACAAGCTTGACAGCTTTGATTACCTACCTTAACATGCCATTCCTTTGATATTGCAATACTCATGAGTAGTTCTTTGAATAGCTTTTTTCGGAAAGGAGCATCTTAACCGTTTTAATGCTAAGCAATTTTTGTAAAAATCTATTGGAAAATGCTATGAATAATTTGATTACCCTAAAGGAAAAAATTATGGTGACAAATAAAACACTCTAATTTAAACAAATATTAATCAATTTTAATAAATCTTTTTGGGTTATACAGAAAAAAGAGCGTCGCAATTTTCGATACAATCGCCGCAGCGCAAAATTGCTGCTTAGCTCTCTAGCGGTTAAACTGCCATATCGCTAAGGTCAGAATGAAAATATCACATAATGATACATGTGGTTGTGTTGATGTATGACTCCAAATATAATTAACATAAAACAATAATCAGAAGGACTACAGGAATTTGGCACAGATAACAAGTGTTCACATTAAAGCACAGCACAGTATAGACGTACACACAATAGATATTAATACAATTACATATGACAAAAAGAATAATTCGTTAACAATTTATCGTAATGAAATGTGGAGCGCCGAGACATACGAGCTGCGCGCAGTGCAGGAGACCTATTTTTGAATTACGAATGCGATTTCGAAATCACCGCTGACTAAATAGTCAGCGGTGACTTTGAGGTCACGGATTCCTAAACACCCAATTTTTGAAATTCGATCGCAGAGCTGCCAACATAGATAAAGTACACACATAAATATAAGAGTTCGGTTCCACGCAGAATGTAGCCGCTGCCGATTATTGTCGGCTTAACCATTATGGTTATTATATATATAATATATGCTACATTCATATATATATGTATGTATATATTATAGGTATATAAAGGTTTATATATATATATAGGTATATATATGTATATATGAATGTAATCGCTGCCGCTTATTGCCGGCTTAACCATTGCGGTTATTATATAAACATATATATACATACATATAATATATGCTACATTCATTATTAATATGAATGAAAAATATATAGACTGAAAAATCAAACAAAACACAGATAACATTTCCACAAGTATGACTTGATTACGAGTGGGTGAGGGCACTCGTAATGAAATCACATCCGTGACTAAGGTAGTCACATCAGTGATATTAAAAAATAACAATTATTGAGAATCGGTGATTATTAGTCACATCGGTGATTTCGAAGTCGCATTCGTAATTCAAAAATAGGTCTCCTGATCTCGACTGACTAGGTTGAAACGAGCGGGCTGCGCGCACGCATTGTGTTACGAAACCAGAGAGGGGCGATCGCACTAATAAATCGCAAGCGAAACGCAACCGAACCGTTAGGCTTAACCAATCCGAACGCCACAATATCACGTCATCTGTTCGATGACGTGATATTCTAGCTTTCGGATTGGTTGAGTGGAACGATTTGGTTTCGTTTCAGCTGCGATTTGTTAGCGGCATCCATAAATCTGATTCCCTAACTGCGGTGTTAATAAGTAAGCGCGCTAGCATCCGGTAATTTATTCGGATAGCTATATGGATGTTTATTTAGTTTTATGTAATGTTTGTTATTGTTTGGCTTATGTTGAGATTATTATTATATAAATTACCTACAATACATTTCAGGTGGAGGATATAGGCGTCGGTATTGATGCTCCTACGGATAGTGACTCTATCGTACAACTCCAAGGAGCCACTATAGCAGAAGCGAAACCTGTTGGTATGTATGCGATGAAGAATCAAATTAATTTCATTATATCGTTTCCGTATTCCGTTCACAAGGCTTAACCCTTTTTTTTTTTTGTTCCCCTGAGGAAAATGCATTAAATTGCATACCCCGGCTGTGACGAGCCGGCGGTTATGTGGGTCTCGCCTCCCCAGAAGGGGGAGGCCTACCCACTAAAAACCTCAGGGATGGCCTTCCTCAGGCATGTAGGGAGCCCCCGGGAACATCAAGCTACTTCCGGGAACCCCCAGCCTCCCCTGCCTAGAGGGGAGCCCTCCTCGGGGGAGGCTACACCACCTCCCCTGGTCTCCTCCACCGACGACGCCCCCCGGCCACGGAAGGGGCGTGGTCCATCCCGGATCGCCGTAGCAGTCGCGACTTCCTCGCGCCCGCCGGCGACCCGCGGCGGCGCCGCAGCTGTGTTACCGAGCCCGGCGCCGCCTTCTTCGAGCGGGATCGGCCATCTCCCGACCCCGCTCGGCGGCCTCCTTCTGGAGCATCACTGCTTCACAGAAGGAGGCCACAGCCCTCCAACCTCCCTCGTCCGCCAGCATTGCCGCAATCAATGCCGGCGGAGACAGATCTTGCCCGATCTCTGCGAGCAAGACTCGGCGCTCGGAGGCCCACGCGGCCAGCGTGTGCTGGGCCGAATCAATATCGTATGCGCAGTGGTGGCAATGTGTCGATCCCTCCCGTCCTATTCGACATAGATACTCACCGAAGCAGCCGTGCCCGGTGAGTATCTGAGTCAATCGGTAGGTGACCTCCTCCTTCCCGTGGAGCCAACCTTCGAGGTGCGGGAGTACGGCACCGACGGCCCGCTGGCGCGCGCAGATCCGTAATTCGAGATGCGTACGCCAGGCCGCCACAATCCGTCGGTGCCACTCCCGCTTAGGTACTTCGTGCGCGGGTTCCAGGGCGCTCCCCCCATCGCCCCCCCAGTCGACATGTACGCGGCGACGCATACGTCGCCGCGTACATGTCGGCCAGGATGTCTAATGGGGGGGAGCGTCCCAGAACCGTCGCCGCCTCGAACGAGATTGTACAGTAGCCTAGCACGATCCGTATGGCCATTATCCGCTGCAGGCTCCGTAGCAGAGCTCTGCAGCGGGGGGACCTCGCGCAGTCTTGCGACCACACGGGAGCCCCGGATCACACAACGCCCTCGTACAGGCGGCGAACTCCATCCCTCGGTCCCCCGAGATTGGGTAGCAGACGATGCAATGCGCCCGCCACCCTTTTGGCTCGGGGGACCAACCGCACGAAATGCTCCTCGAAGCTCAAGCGGCGGTCCAGGGTGAGGCCCAGGTACTTCATGTACGGCCCCAACGGGACCACCACGTCACCCAACAAGGCTTAATCCTGTGATCACGGTATTTTTCGACGGTCCCTACGTATAAGAGGATAAGTCTAAAACTAAGGTTTACAGAAGAGTGAAATGAAAGTTCAAATCGCTCTAGAAATAAAAATATTTTCAGTTTTGAATACATTGTTTGCGTAATGTGTTATTATAGTTTATTTTTTTAAAATGTTTTTAAAGATATTTCATTTATATACATTATCTATAAAAAAACAGACAAATGACCGTTTTTACACCGTTATTGAAATAAAGCCACATCAGACAAATCTTAGATAACCGTTTGTCCGTAGGAAGAAATAATGCAATTTTTTATAATAAAATGCTAGTATTACTTTTATAAAAAGGAAAATATAATTATTTCTTTACAATGGTACCTTAAACATCTCTAGATCTTTAAGCAATACTATAAAAAATAAATTAATGAAAACCGTGAATGACTTTAAGTTTGACAACACCACGTTTGCACCGAGTGGCGCGCATTTTAAAACGTAGTACAAAATGACAAGCATACATATCCGCGTCTACAGCACCAATTCCGTAAAATTATAATACTTGCTCTCATATACGGTTTGTGTATGTAGTAAAATACATACAATTTAAAAAAAAAACATGTATTGATATGAGCGTATGGACAATCTAAAGCCATATGTGTAATGAACATTTTCGACATGACCTTTTATACGTAGGAACCGTCGTTTTGTTCCGTACTGTCGTACAAATTATGCTAAAAATCCGGCGTTCTTGTAATTTTTATAAAAACCTTAAAAAAGATATAAATATTCTGTGAGTCTTGGTGTATTAAAAAATAAAATCTCAAGCGACTATTTCTAAAAAACAGATAAGTTTTGTTTTCTGTCTTTATGTGGGTAGTTATAGTTTTTATTATAAAAATGTTTCCGTCACATATTTGCACAATTTGAAATAAAACAAATTATAGCACTTTAGATTTTAAGTTTGGATATATTTGTCAACGACATTTGAATTTATTAGACTGTTTGTTCCCTGAATAAATAAATAAATAATGTATGAATGTATGGGTAAGCGATTCAAGCAGAGATTTTGCGCTACGGCGATTTGTATCGAAAAGTTGCGACGCACTGAGACTGTTTTATTTGACACCATACTTTTTTCCTTTAGAGTAATCAAAATATGCATAGCATTTTCCAATACATTTTTACAAAAATTGCTTAGCACTCAAACTAAGTTAAGGTTAAGTATAAGGCATTGAATAAAATGACCCAACCTATTTAAGCTTCTTATGAAAAATCATTTAAAGATAAGTTTTTTATTATTGTGTTAAGAATATATCTCCGTCTCAAGAATATATTGGATATCTTCTTTTCTTATTGTTACATTACAATACATCTGCAGCGTTAGAAGAAATTAGTATGAACTTCAAAGTTTATTAGTATGAACTTCAAAGTTTATCAATTCCAGGTCTCGCTATCATTGGTGAAAACGGTTTAGCTGCTTCTCGACCCCAGGCCACAGCCATAGCATCTTCTGGTGTAGCTTTAGCAAGACCAATAGCCACAGCAGTCGCTGGAGTGGATCCGACCAAGCTCGGTCTCCACTATCAAGTAGACCATACGAAGCTTTAAGCTCCTCAATTTTACAGTTTTACAAGCAACCACTAAATCATAAAAAATACCATAAACTATTTATAACCATTTTAATGATGACTGATTTTGCAATGGCTGCTTTCATTGGAGCTTTTTGGTATGTGCATTGAATTTACGAAGAGTCAGACTAATATGTGTTCACTGGGTTGTAAACAGTTATACTCGATTTCCTCATAAACAGATCTTTAGCTTATTCAAGTGTGAATGTTTAAATGGCAAGTTTATTTATTTGATTTGTTTATTTTACTGAGTTTAACTTTATCAAATTTAGTCTTCCCTATGACAACTCTATAATAAAAAAATACTTTATTATTCTCCCACACAGATTAATGCTAACTGTTAATAATAGAGTACTATTAATTTATTAATGCAAAAGACTAGGACAGAGGTTCCCAAACTTTTTTGTGTCGTAGAACCCATTGCCATGTTTTTCGGCTTTGGGTAGACCTCCTACTTACCTGTTATTGAATGCCTACATCCTACAATTTTATAAACATTTATAATATTTTTTTTTAACTTAATAGATACTTTTGCCCGCGTGGATTTCGGGATTAGGTTTATAGAGGGTTAAGGGTCATAGCTTTAGCCCACGGCTACATATGCGCGGAAGTCGGTTTATGGCGCGAAGGTTTTATCGCGCTTCCCGTGGGACTATCCGTTTTCCGAGATAAAAAATACCGCAAAACCTTGCTCAAGAATCACTCTATCTATTGATGAAAACCGCATGAAAATCTGTACAGTAGTTTTTGAGCGAAACCTTTATTGCGCATCCTGTGGGATCTGTCGATTTTTCCGGGATAAAAACTACCCTATTATTTAATCCGGACTTTTATCTTTACGTCTGCAAAATTTCAAAGCAATCGGTTCAGTAGTTACGGCGTCAAAGCGGAACAAACAGACAAACTCACTTTCAGATTTATAATTAAATAAATTAGTAAGGACTAGTAAGGATTTTGTCTTTATATTAGATGATAGTATAATGTAACCCCCAAATTTTTGTTTCGCTGACGTAAACCCCTTGCAGGTTGTCATAGACCCCTAGGGGTCGATATAGAGCACTTTGGGAATCACTGGACTAGGAGATCAGCAGGCCTATCATGTAACACAAATATTAAGTGAAGTTAGTTTCATCGTTAGACATTTAATATACATTGCTGGTTTAAAATAAATTTTTGCCATTTTCTCAACATCATGCTCGATGTAGTTGTACAGTCTCATACTGTACATATCATCTTGCTTACATGCTGAGCAATATTTTACTGTGCAATGTTACCTTTTAAGTACTGAGCAATATTTTACTATGTCATATAATTTTAGCTGCGTTTGCAACCTTGAGTTGTAATGCTTAACATTATTAATATTCTTTTTGTGTAATAAGTAAGTGTAGTGTGCGATTAACAGCCACAGAGGAAGCATTAGCCAATTAACTTTACTCTTTACTTTTATAACTTTTATTATTATTATTATTCGACAATATACGTCAGTTTAACTTATGGTAATCTTTCTCTGCACACCGACCAAACTCAACCCCATCACAACATACTCAAGTGTACACCGTACATTTTATGGTCCTTCGAGCCGGATATGAACCAGCGACCTATGGATGTAATACACTCAGTTATGTTGCGTTTTTTTACTCATTATAAATGAGATTATGCTATTTAGTGGTTTGACTTTTATATTGTAAATGGTTATGAATATTTGAGAATTGTAATTTTATGTGAGCCTTATTTATGTACGTAATGTGATATTCTGTCTTTTGAAGACAAAAATATGTAAGCGTAGGTAATTTATTTTAACAATTCATTATTTTAATAAAATTTTGTATTAACACACATTGTTTTTAATTCTGTTTTAGCTTCTAAGGTTAATACTTAGTCACTGAATGCTGAGCGCAAAGCACACGCTTAAGTCTTAAGTTTAGTCGATAAATAAATAAATAAATATTTGTTACACTTACACCAATTAGCCTAGCCCAAACTAAGCTCTATAAGGCTTGTGCTATGGGATCTAGGATAACGGATATACATGATTACATGTATTATACATATATAAATATTTTTTATTGAAATATATATCAACAACCATGACCAAGGTACAAATGCTGGCATTCATCACACAAACATCTGCCCCCACCGGGACTCGAACCCGGGACCTCAGAGATGGCGACACCTTGAAACCGGTGTACTATCCACGATTTATACTACATACATTAAACTTTAATTGTTCACGATCTCCATAGAGACGTAGACATTCCGACCATTCAGCAACACCTGAAAGCATGCTCGGAGCGCTTCTTCAAAGCTGCATCCGCCCACCCTAATTCGCTCGTCAAAAACGCGTCCGATTACGATGTTTCCGACCGCATCCGCCATCCCAAACACGTACTAACAGACCCGCCAGACACAATCTCCACTAAGCTTAACAGGCTACTTGAGGCGGCTTCTGCGTCGCCGAACTCCACGAGCACGTAAGTAGCAACCACACACCAACAACTGTGTAGTTAGCTTAGCTTAGTAGTTAAGTGCATCAGCGCACACATTATACCATTCGGACCACTCTGGCAACCGATCCCATTTAAGAGCGTACGCACTCTCCTGAGGCTACGCTGTGCACCGCCCCCGTTCTGGAGGGCGGGAGCGTTAGTTCAAGCCGATAGGGTCCCAGGCCTTCCGCCCGACCAAAGGCTGTAGGTAGTGTTTAGTTGGTAGGCTGGCAGGAACTTTAATTCTTTCCTAAACTAGGTAATACATTTTTGGACAAACATTAATATTATTAATGTGTTTAAATACATACAATACAATAAATAGATACATAGGAAATATAATATTACATAATATATACGCAACCAATTCATAAACAATATTTTAAAGCATTTGCCCCGATTCTCAAATAGTATGTCTGAGTAGTAACATACAAACCTACACACACATACATAAACAAACACATACATTTCACACACACAATCGCATCCACATCCTTATATCACGATCTTTTCTGAATGATTAGTAGATTTCGTTTTGTCTAAATTGGAGTAACTCCTTATTAATGTATTTTGTTATAAATAGAGATCGTATAATCGGATGCATATTTATCTAAAGTTAATTTTTGGCTCACAAATTATGGAAGCGGCTTTTTAAAATACATTTTGTTAAATAAAAATCCCGGGAAAATACGGGACTGCAAATTTGACGTAGTGATATTGTTTGAAAATTACTAAATTAGCACGTGGTATTTATTTTCAAAAGACCGAGACTCCGGGTTCATTTATACAACTATGCATACGTATTTGCATGAAGTTTAGTTTCAGTTCCCCGTGCGATTTACATATGAATGTACGATTTATTACATGAAGAGTGTTATACGAAAGTAGTACTCTATATACCTACTCACAAATCACACGGGGAACTGAAACTAACCTTCATGTAACGTCGTTTTTAAGCTCATATTACCGACTAGTTTTGCATTACCAAAATGTTCTACAGTACCGGAATTCCGGGATTTTTATTTATGGAAATAAAAAGACAGTTCCATACTTTGTCAAAAACTAAATTAGGTAAATAAATAAACATCCGGCTATCCAATTCCGCAATCCCGGCATTTTTATTTAACAAAACAATAAAAAGCCGTTTCCATTCTTTGTCTTAAATTTACTTTAGGTAAATATGCATCCGATTATCCGATCTCTAGTTATAACAATTAACTGCGTTACCTACGGATGTTAATGTGACAGACTTTGTAATTGGCTGTATATGTTTTAGTTAAATGTTATAATCAAATTTATTTATAAATAAGTATACAATTTAAACTTATATTAACATAATATAAACATACAAATATATAGTTCCATTCTGGCTTCTCTTTTTGTTAAGTAACAGAAGTAAATTGATATAATAAATATTATTTAATGCTACTTTATTTACTGTGAATAGACAATGAATTGAAATTTTTATCTAAATAATATATTTATGCAGTTTACCATTCGCTGCACAAAGCACTTCTATCTTCACACTGCATATAAGGGAAAAACGTGATTTGAAACTATTAACTTATTCATCGACTTGTTTACTTGTTTCTCTACAGATGATGCTTGATGATTTTATGACATTGTTATAAGATCGTAATTTGGTGTGATAAAATTATTATAATGCGTTTTTTTTTTCCTCACGGGAGTAGGCAGTGAATCCTCATAGGGGGCGCGCCACCACAGTGGTCGCTATGACAACCCCCTGGTGCTTGGACGACCTTGCACCGGATACCACCCGCGCCCGGTCTACGGCGGGTGGTTATGTTGGACTCTGACAGAAGGCCAGCCTACCAACTAAACACTGCCTAATGCCTTTGGCCGGGCAGAAAGCCTGGGGCCCTATCGGCTTTATCGGAGCGCTCGCCCTCTCAGGGGAGGGGGCGAGGCAGATAATGCGTCTCTTCGTAGTGTACTCTTATGGGTGGTGCGAAAGAGAACGTTTAAAAAACAACACTCCCCCGAAATCTTGTACGCATCTAAGTCTTACGCTTATTTCTAATTCTATATATGTACATCACGTTTTTTTATATGTTTGTGTAACTATATACGATCTTTTATCTATGTATGCACGTTTTATCCCGCCGGATATTTTCCCTGATAAATACAATCTGGGCCTTTTCAAGAGTGAATAGGCACTATCTGGACAGGCATGGACCATCTTCGGCCTCATCGTCACTTACCATCAGGTGAGATCGAAGCCAAATGCCTGTCCATAATACATAAAAAAATATATAAGTATCTAGGACTACATTTAAGCTAAAGACTTTAAAAATATATTATATATTATTTCAAATTCAAAATCGAAATAATACTTAAAAATAATATAATAAAAATCTTTTGATTTTTTTTCCTACCACCCATTCAGGAAGTATTTTTTTGTTGATAAGAAGAATGGGCACAAGAAACTTATCAGTTATATTATAAAAGTACTAACAACATTTACAATAAATTATATCATTATTACACAACTTACATATTATAATTTATTACAATTTATACGGTTTTAGTGGTTGCATATTTGAGCCTTTTGGGGTGGAAACTCTGGGGCCCTGGGGGAAAGTGCCCACAGAGTTTTTTAGTTTCAGCTATAGATTGACCAAGGCTACATGTGACCGGAAAGCTGGATCATATCTGGCGCAGCGAATCAGCATCGCCATACAACGTGGCAATGCTGCTAGTCTTATGGGGACGTTGCCTGACGGCATCGATTTATTTCAAATATTTTATTTATAGTTTAGCTTTTAATTTCACTAAATAATTATTAGAGATAATATTTAAAATTTAATGTACATTAATTAGACTTTAGTAGTAATATAGTATATGAAACAATTTATACGGGAAAACAAATATTTACACTTTAGAATGTAATATCCTCAAATCAACACCAAGCATTGGCATCATTTAAATAATCATTGACTTTTTAATAGCGCTTTCTCATTGGCGTCGTTTTAACATGTACCTTGAACTTATAAAAAGGCAACTACAGCTACACTATGTGGAATCTTCTTATAAAAAATCATACATATTTATTTGGCGCGGTATATACGTAAACTATTTCCTCAAAAAATAACAATTAATAGAATAACAGCGAGAGAATAAATAGCTCACCTGCTCTCTTTCGTACAATAAATCACATTATACCTACTTCACGAACATTGCTCCACCCATTGTTCTCACAAAGATTATATGACTCAAACTTTAAGCAGGGATTTCCTTATTGACTAATGACGATCAATTTAACTTTGTACACATTAAACTTATTTAGATAATTCTCCCGAGGTTCATGTTATCGTACACTATTTAAGAATTAGTTCACATTTACACACTTACAATAGACGTCTGCGTCAAAAATAATGTCCCGTATTCTATCCATCGTTATAATAAATAATAACTTTTTTATTTGTTGAGTAACATTGACCCATTGTGTTAGTAACAATTTTAACTTATCCTACAAGTTAGTAATTATTGATTTAAATTTTTTTGAATAGAATTATTATATTAATTAATTATGTTACATAAGAAAAATAAATTTGTTGTGAATCATTTCCGCACCACACCGGCAGATGTGGTGCAGCAATGATTCACGTACAGGCAGTCCAGCCGACTGGCAATCATTTTACTTATAGGATACTGTTAGTGCTGCCCCTATCTCTTCGCACCATGGAAGTGCATCTCTTCCGCATAGTGGTATAAAAGCAGTCGACCCTCGCTTCCGCAAACATTCCTGATGCACTACAAAAACGGGGCAATCCTAGCAGCATCCTAAAAGCGTTGGGCATTGTAAGATACACCACTATATTTGGCCCACAGGCTGCATGTGTAAAAATTTGTGCAAAAGGCTCTGAAAAGAGTGATTTTGACATTCCTTGAGCAACATTTAAACCTGCGAACCAACATGTTAGCCCTCACTGACAATGCCCTGCGCTCTCTTTCAATATCGTTACTGTCTTTGAGATCAGATGATAATATATGTCCCAGATATTTAAATATATGCACCCTTTGCAATGGACAGTTGTTTAAAAATATTGGGGGAACCCCATCATATTTCTTGCAGCGAGATTCAAAGATCATGACTTGGCTCTTTTGCCTATCTATCAAATAAATAAAAAAAAGCCGAAAATAAATACATCAAAATAAATGTTTTTTTTATTATATTCGAGTTGATTACATGAAAGGTAAAATTGGTTTGCGATTTATAACGTATAAAAAAAAACTAATTATTAGATCTCGTTCAAACCAATTTTCGGTGGAAGTTTGCGTGGTAATGTACGTCATATATTATTTTTACATTTATTATTCCCTTATTTGGATGAATCTCCAGTGCAAACTAAAACTAAAACTAGTAAAAAATTATATTAGAAACCTCAATAGCATTTTTGAAGGTTTGATGAAAAAAATATTTGAGTTTTAGTTCTAACCACGGAATAGAGAAAATTTCTGTTCCATGGTTCTAAGTATGGGGAGCCCCAAAAATTCATTGTTTTCTATCTACTATATAAAAATTAGCCGGGTTTTCCTTCCTGACGCTATAACTCCAGAACGCACGAACCGATTTCCACGGTTTTGCATTCGTTGGAAAGATCTCGGGCTCCGTGAGGTTTATAGCAAAGAAAATTCAGGAAAAAATCAACAGCGGAAAAGCGGGAAAATCTTTTTTTTTATCATACAGCGAGACAACATGACATTTGAGTCATTTGACAGGACAACGTCTGTCGGGTCAGCTACTTTTTGTATGAAAAATTTTATACGGTTCATCGCATACATCTACTTAACAAGTTACGGAAAAAAGTGGCTGTGACATACGGACAGACATGCTGAATTCATAAGGGTTTCGTTTTTTGCCATTCAGCTACGAAACCTTAAAAAGGATTTAACTATTTCGCAAAACCACTGTTTAACTGTATCCTACTACTATTATAAAGGCGAAAGTTTGTAAGTATGGATGTATGGATGTTTGTTACTCTTTCACGTAAAAACTACTGAATGGATTTGAATGAAACTTTACCACAATACAGCTTATACATCAGAATAATACATAGGCTACAATTTTTGAGGTTTCTAATGTGAGGTCGTAAAAAAACACATTTTTTGCGCTTTCATTGCAAACGCTGACTGAATCCTACAAGACAGATCAAAACAATTTACCACAGTATTGTACAACTTAAAAAGGTCTACAAAAAAGTCCGTGATGGTATATGTTTATCTCTTAGGAATAACCACAATAACCATTTTTTATTAGGGCTCTGCAGTGCTTAGTTACCGTATTTCTTACTTATTACTAGACTAGACGGGACGAACCTGAAGTCCACGCGAACGAAGTCGCGGGCAAAAGCTAGTACTTTATATAACTATTCTTATATCATAATCACAGCACACTTCCGTCCACACTAAGTTAGGGCAATTAGCGCCCTAGTCAACCACGCAATCGCACTATTTCTATTACTTAGCGATTAATAATTACTGTCTATTTAGTAACGTAGTTTTTTTTTAAGTACGTCGCCCCACACTAGGATTTTTATCCTGTGTCGTGGGTGCAGTCACAAACATAGATATCTCACATGCACAAACACGCAGACCGGCACAAATTTTTGTATGTCATACAAAATATCTGTCCCGTGCGGGAATTGAACCCGCGACACGTTGCGTAGAAGCCGAGTATTCGACCACTCGATTACGACACGCACGCACACAAATGTCTTTTTTATAATGATTTAATGCATATGTCACCGGAAAATAACAAGATCCGTAAGTTTATTAATCTACTAGGAAGTTTATAAGCTTTCGTATGATTCTAAACGGGAGATAAATTGTAATATTTTACGTCCACATTTTCGTACATTAATAAACTTACTGAACTCACTCGTAAAATAATAAGTAAGCAATAACAAAACGCTACGCGCGATCTGATTGTTGACTGTCACGTGTCACTTCTCTTCCTCGCGGCCTTAATAATAAAGGCTTTCGTGTTACACAATTTCTGACGTTTTATTTAAATAGAGCAAAATAGTGTTCATTAGTGTATTATGTAAGAGTGTTTCTGTATTTTAGCTAGTAACTGTTAAATAGTTTATTGAAACTGATAATAGCAAACTCAACTCACTACATCCGTGCCAGAGAGGAACCAGGCATTGTTGCTTCCGATTTATAGTTTGTCAAGTCTGATTGTACCAAAGTCTATGGACACAAGCATTGCCACTATGAACATTGACCAATCAGAGAGCAGTGTGTTATTTTACGTATTTCAAAGATGCGTATATTTAAAAGATTTTCCGTGATTGGTCGAACAATATAAAATTTTACGAATAATAATATAAAAGTTTATAAATTTACCGTGTGTGACGTCGGAAATTGATAATTTTACGAAAATGTGCACTTGAAATAATACAATTTATCTCCTGTTTAGAATCCTACGAAAGTTTATAAACTTCCTGCTAAATTGATAAACTTACAGATCTTATTATTTTCCGGTGACACATACAAATAATAATTACTTTCTACATGTAACGTAGAAGTCTGTAAATGAGACATGTGCTCAGACAAGCGCCCAGTTTCGTTTTTACTATTATTTTAATAATATAACGCATTAATACTGTAGGGTTTATTGAAAATAATAAAGAATTTACATTAATTATTAAGTGGGACTTTTGTTTTTGAAAACAGAAACACTAACTTTATTTAAAAAAATGTGGGTATTTTGGAAGGAATAAAAAAGAACGCTTGACCAATGCAACGGCATTCTGATTCTCGCCGCCGAACGGTGAAGTTGTGTTCAGAGTTATTAAAGTATTCAGAATATAAGTATCTGTCAACCTGTATTCCTGAGTTTTATTATAATACATACAATATATAATAATAGCTCAAATAAAGATAAGATGATAAACTTAAAAAATAGATGCAACATTTATAAGCCATTGCAGAACTGCGTTTTAATATTATTTTGTTAAGTTGTACTTTAGGTAATAAATAATTTTAGGTAATAATATATTATCTACTGTCGCGGTGTTCGGTAGAGCGTGGTGGGCAAGGTTCTTTAGTCAACAATAATCAAACGACGGTTTGCTGCTTGAGGTTGCTGGTTTATTTAAAAATGGTAAATAAAAGGTACAACAAAGAAGAGCTTATAATTGTTATATTAAATTAATTCTTCAATATTGGCAACATGGAATACATTTTTGTAGAATTTATATATCTGACTGTTTTAGTACGGCGGCGAAACGTAGTGTGTCAGCCTTTTTTTTTTGTTCCCCTGAGGAAAATGCATTAAATTGCATACCCCGGCTGTGGCGATCCAGTGGCTATGTGGGGCTCTTATCCCCAGAAGGGGGAGGTCTACCCACTAAAAACTTCAGGGATGACCTTTTTCAAGCATGTAGAGAGCCCCCGGAAACGCCAAGCGACTTCCGAGAACCCCCAGCCTTTGCTCCCCTGCCGATACAGGGGAGCCCTCCTCGGGGAGGCTATAATACGTCCCCTGATCTCCTCCACAGATGTGTCAGCCTAGCTTATTTGCGTTAGCAGATAGACATATTTTGAATTTTGATTGACAAACCAAAATCATAAACGAAAGAAATAAAACCGGCCAGGATTCCCAATATCAAAGAGAATGAGTACTAACCATAGGCAACATAAAAGCATGTAACAGCTGCACTGTTACACTACTAATAACTTTCTATATAGAAAACATATATCTGACTATCAGAAGGAAAGGCGAATAAATAAGAACACGAGTTATATTAACTGGAACACTAATGTAATGCGAATGTTTTATACCGAAACTACAAGATACAAATAACTATTTTTAGGAATCAGAAGAGAAATTCCTTAAAAAAAAATAATTTGGCAACAACATAATTTTACAGAGGAACAAAATCAGCCTAACGCCTACTTTACGAATTACGCAACGTTACGCAACGCAACACGTAATAACGTTACGACCGGTCTACCCGCTCCGAATGCCGATGATAAGTAAGTCGCTAGCCAACCGCAGCGACTTTTATAGGCAACGGCCGGCAACCTTACGCAACGTGTGGGGGGTATCCGCTTATACGGCCTCTCCTGACATAGTGTCGTCCTCGACACGAGCCTCGGGGTTGTCACCACTTTGTATGCTGCCATCTGCTTCAACTCCACCATCCTCGTCTGTAGTCATTCATTCATTCTTATACCTGTATCATCATATTCAAGCTACGTCCACTCGTACGTTCAATACATACAAAACTGTATGTCTGCCGGACATAAAGTCCAATACATACAAAACTGTATGTCTGCCGGACATAAAGTCCAATACATACAAAACTGTATGTCTGCCGGACACAAAGTCCAATACATACAAAACTGTATGTCTGCCGGACAACAAGTCCAATACATACAAAACTGTATGTCTGCCGGACACAAAGTCCAATACATACAAAACTGTATGTCTGCCGGACATAAAGTCCAATACATACAAAACTGTATGTCTGCCGGACACAAAGTCCAATACATACAAAACTGTATGTCTGCCGGACACAAAGTCCAATACATACAAAACTGTATGTCTGCCGGACACAAAGTCCAATACATACAAAACTGTATGTCTGCCGGACACAAAGTCCAATACATACAAAACTGTATGTCTGCCGGACACAAAGTCCAATACATACAAAACTGTATGTCTGCCGGACACAAAGTCCAATACATACAAAACTGTATGTCTGCCGGACACAAAGTCCAATACATACAAAACTGTATGTCTGCCGGACATAAAGTCCAATACATACAAAACTGTATGTCTTCACACTGAACGCCACGGCCGCATCGCGATCTGATGACGTCCCTGACGCATTACATTCGTCCGTATTTGCATCTCTCAACATTTTGAGGTTCAGCTGAGTCAATCAAAGGTCTAACCTTCTCCTGACTCGGCCTAACCTGACCTTCACTTATATTGCTAAGATCGACGCAAGACGGTCCATGATCGAATTCAATGTGGAATGAATAGCCAAATCCGGGGTATGTGACCTGCTTGAAGACCGCGATCTGTTCAAGCGACGATGATGGCGATCACGATTAGGCGTTTTTTCTGACGGTGTGAAATTTTCATTACGCGTCCTACTATATGACCGACGTCGCGATCGGCGGTTCCTAGTGGACACTTCGTGACGGCTACGTGAACGGTGCCGCGACTTATCACGGGAACGACTTCGCGACCTACGGTCACTCCGACTGGATCCGCCAGCCATTATCACAAACACGAACACTAAAGTACGCAGAAGACTTTGTTCCTCGTAATTGTGGGCTAAGAGTTGCTTATCCCACTTCTGATTTTAGGAATCAGAAGAGAAATTCCTTAAAAAAAATAATTTGGCAACAAAATAATTTTACAGAGGAACAAAATCAGCCTAACGCCTACTTTACGAATTACGCGACGTTACGCAACGCAACACGTAATAACGTTACGACCGGTCTACCCGCTCCGAATGCCCGATGATAAGTAAGTCGCTAGCTTTTTTTTTTTTTTTTTTTTTTTTCCCACGTGGGACGGTAGTGAATCCTCATAGGGGCGCGCCACCACAGTGGTCGCTATTGACAACCCCCTGGTGCTCGGACGACCTCGCACCGGATACCACCCGCAACCGGTCTACGGCGGATGGTTATGTTGGACTCCAGCAGAAGGCCAGCCTACCAACTAAACACTACCTACAGCTTTGGTCGGGCGGATGGCCTGGGACCCTATCGGCTTGAACTAACGCTCCCGCCCTCCAGAACGGGGCGGTGCACAGCGTAGCCTCGGGAGAGTGCGTACGCTCTTAAATGGGATCGGTTGCCAGAGTGGTCCGAATGGTATAAATGTGTGCGCTGATGCACTTTTCAACTAAGCTAAGCTAACTACACAGTTGTTGGTGTGTGGTTGCTACTTACGTGCTCGTGGAGTTTGGCGACGCAGAAGCCGCCTCAAGTAGCTAGCCAACCGCAGCGACTTTTATAGGCAACGGCCGGCAACCTTACGCAACGTGTGTGGGGGGTATCCGCTTATACTATTTATTCCAAGTACAAAAGAAAGGAACTACTCAAGTAAATTACACAGAGTAAATTCATTGTGTCCCTAAAAATTTCGATTTGAAAGCTTTTGTATTCCTGAGAAAAGGGTCTTGGCAGATGGACAACGAATTGTACAGTTTTGGTACAGACTACGGAACTATACAATAACGTATCGAGAGCATCTTTCATACATAGCTTAGCTGGGCTATTTCAGATAGACTCATGATTGTGCGTCCTATACTTGGACTTCTGTCTTAGTCCTTATTATCCCAGATCTTCCCAGAGTGCCAGAAGCCTCTTCAAGCTTTTGTTTGCTTCTGATAGGATGTGATTATGTTTATACTATGACTCCAAATCAGTGTTTCCCAACCCCCACTTTAATATTCTAAAATTTTTATGCCCGCATAGATAAATTTTACCCTTTAAAAATTGTTTTGTTCCTTAAGAAATATAAATGATAAGTTTTATGAAATCGCTATGAAATTGTTATCAAAACATTGTAAGTAAAAAATTCAAACATATAATGAAAAAAAAAAAAAAACTCAATAAACTAAAGAGCGTAAAACTAACTCAGAGCGTCGGTGGCGCTGTGGTCTCGGCACTGGAGACCTATTTTTGAATGACGAATGCGACTTCGAAATCACCGATTGTGACTAATAATCATCGATTTTTCAATAATTCTTATTTTCGAATATCCACTGATGTGACTACCTTAGTCACAGGTGTGATTTCATTACGAGGAGTGCGTCACCCACTCGTAATCAAGTCATAATACATATATGAATATATATATATATTATATATATATATATATATATATATATATATATATATATATATATATATATATAATATATATATATATATATATATATATATATAATACCATAGTGGTTACGCCGGCAATAACCGGCAGCCACTACATTCTGCGTGGAGCCGAACTCTTACATTTATGTGTGTACTTTATCTATGTTGGCAGCTCTGCGATCGACTTTCAAAAATTGGACGTTTAGGAATCCGTGACCTCAAAGTCACGCTGACTAGTTAGTCAGCGGTGATTTCGAAATCGCATTCGTAATTCAAAAATAGGTCTCCTGGTTTGTGCGCGCATAGAATCGGGAGGCCCGCGATCTAATCCCCACCGCGTACCAATGTGTTTTTCGTTCCGAATTTCATATGTACATTTATCCGACGCTCCTACGGTGAAGGAAAACATCGTGAGAAAACCTGCGCGTACATCTACGAAGCGATTCAAACGTGTACGTAGTCAACCAACCCGCACTGGCCAGCGTGGTTGACTAATCGCCCTAACGTAGTTAGGGTAGGCTCGAGCCCCTCGGTGGGGACGTATATGAGCTGTGATGAAACTAAAATTCAAAATAATATTAATATAGATATTTCAATATTCATTTGTTCTTTTTTGTTAAATTTGTCACTGATATTTAGCATTGCATTTAAATAACCCAATGCGAAAGGGTTAAAGTCGTGTCGAGTCCATTTTTTGATTGCCCCCTTAATTATCAAATTGCCCCCATGTGGAGCGTGCGCCTCACGTTGGGAAACACTGCTCCAAATACAATTCACCGCAATAAGTGAGTGCGCCGTAGCATCCGATAATTTATTCGGATAGCTTTAGCTAAATGTTTATTTTTGTTGTATATAATGTATATTTTATGTATTTGCGAAGATATAAAATTTTTGAACATTTAATTTATTTTCAGTTTTATGCAATGTGTGTTCTTGTTTGTTTTATGCTGATATTATTATTATATAAGTTACCTACAGGGATACTGGGATATGGATACCTACAGGGATAACACTTTGTTCTGCCCATTCGGTGAGGCATCCAGTTTCGCGAACATTGTCTTAAGCGGCGAAACTCTCCGGTTTGTTCCGATTTCCGGTACCTTGGTCATTATTCAAAAACGATGGCGATATTGACGTGCTGTAAGGAATAGAATAACTGCGGGATGGATGAAATGGCGACAGGTCGCTGGAGTTGTATGCGACCAAGACTGCCCCTTAAGCTTAAGGGGAAAGTTTATAAAGCAGTCGTTAGACCTGTCCTTATGTATGGATCTGAATGTTGGGCAACGAAAGCGAAGGACGAAAGGAAACTGCACGCTTCAGAGATGCGAATGTTGCGATGGATGTATGGGGTTACAAGAATGGACAAGATCAAGAATGAGTATATAAGAGGAAGTTTGAAAGTAGCGCCAGTGACTGAGAAGATAAGAGCAGTAGGTTAGCATGGTTTGGGCATGTAATGAGGAGGGATGAAAGCCATATACAAGAAGAATGATAGATATGAATATAGATGGACCTAGGATGAGAGGTAGACCAAGAAAGCGATGGATTGAATGTGTGAATTCTGATATGAGAGTAAAGGAAGTCGATGTTGAGCTGACGAGTGACAGAGAGAGAATGGAAGAGGAAAACATGTTGTGCCGACCCTACTTAAGGTGGAAAAGGGCAGGAAGAAGAAGAAGACCTACAGGGATACTGGGGACTGGAGAAGTTTTGCTCGTTATTCGACCACGCTTCTACACTCCATGAGAACGTTAATTCCTTACACATATATCAAAAGTAATTACATCATCATAAAAAATATATCATAAATGCGTATTGACTTCTGGGATCATGTTATTGATCCTGATTAGGTATACCACGTGTTTGTTTGCTTGAATGAATCATAAAACCGACCGATATGCGCAATTGCATCTGCGTATTATCCATTTCTCAGTAAATACGAATAATTATGCGCGTATTTATAACACAATATACAATGATTCGCGTATTAAAAAGCAAATAAAGTAATTTTTTTACACCACGGTAGTGGCAAACAGGCATACGGCCCGCCTGGTCGCTGGCGAGCGCGACGAAGCTCGCGCCAGTGGAGAGACCCGGGAGGGACCTCACCCCCGGATGGCCGAGGGGTGACGTCGTAGGAGGTTAAAGGTGGGGAGGCTGCAAGATCGCCTAGCGCACCCAGAGGAGCGAAGGCTGGGGGTCCTCAGATGCGACACTCGATCCTGAGGGCACCCTACAACGCCTGACGACGTCCATCGCTGAGGGTTTTAGTGGGTAATGGATGGTGGATAATCCTCCTTCTGGGGAGGAGAGCCTCACATAACCGCCGGCTCGCCACAGCCGGGGTATTCAATTTAATGCATTTTCCTCAGGGGAAAAAAGGGGGTCTACCCAAAACCGAAAAAAATGACAAAGGGTCTACGACACAAAATAGTTTGGGAACCTCTGACTTAGACGATGATGATACTGTCAAAATTGGAATATCTGCCCAAAATATTAAGCTCCGCCCTAAATATTATCTATACTAATATTATAAAGAGGAAAGATTTGTTTGTTTGTTTGTTTGTAATGAATAGGCCCCGAAACTACTGGACCGATTTCAAAAATTCTTTCACCTTTGGAAAGCTACATTATCCCCGAGTAACATAGGCTATTTTTTATCCCGGAAAAATCGACAGATCCCACGGGATGCGCAATAAAGGCTTCGCTCAAAAACTACTGCACAGATTTTCATGCGGTTTTCATCAATAAATAGAGTGATTCTTGAGCAAGGTTTTGTGGTATTTTTTATCTCGGAAAAACGGATAGTCCCACGGGAAGCGCGATAAAACCTTCGCGCCATAAACCGACTTCCGCGCATATGTAGCCGTGGGCAAAAGCTATGACCCTTAACCCTCTATAGACCCAATCCCGAAATCCACGCAGGCGAAGCCGCGGGCAGAAAGCTAGTGCGTAAATAAAACCAAGATAATACCTAATAATAACAACACATTCACAAACTAACAGTAACTATGAAAAACCACAGAATATTATTCGGAATCCTTGTGAGTAACCGTTTATTTATTAATACAATACCGACAATATTCCACCTCAATTCCCAAGGCAGTAAAGACTAGTTTAGTTATTTATGCAACGTCGGCTTTCTTGAACATGTCATGGCCGAAACAAACAGTGACAAGTTCAAGGAAAGCAAGCGCACGGCGTATTCACCTGCATCGCGAGATTCTGCGAATTACTACGATTAATAAAACTGGTATTGTAATTTTAGCTGGCCGGTTGTATAAATTTTTAGGGCGTTGCCCTACCTTGTATAAGGTAATTACAAACTTGTGTTGTCAACAATATCAAACACCATATTGAAATTACGGTTTATTTATTTTCATCCCACCACCTCGGAAAGTGTAATTTTGCGCTTCGAAATCTGGCTGGAAAATTCTATTTTATTCGCTTGAGCGGCAAAGTAGATTTAAATTTAGAACATCACATATGATGAGTACTCAATATAATTGTAAATTCAAAACGTCATTAAACCTATTTAATGTAACCTCTATGGTGCCAAATTTATGATTAGAACTTTTTAAATTGTGAAAAAATTTAAATTTGGAACCTTCTTGGTTTCTTTGTTTTATTTGCGTGCTTCGCGCCATTCTAGTTTTTCACGTTTTATTGCTTAATATAATTTGTCATTATAAATTGTTTTCTTTTTCATTTTGTCATTTCCTCGCTGAGGTGGGATGAAAAGTTACGTATTGCACTCGAGTGGAAAGATTTTTCACCTTGTGCTCGTTTGTTTCCCTCGCTGACGCTCAGGATTCTAATTTATTTTTTTTTTTTTTTTTTTATTTATTGAACAAATAGGTTTACATTTATAAAAATATATATAAAACTCGCCAAACATTATGTTTATGGGCGAGATGCGCTCTTTTCTTTATCCATAAATATAACCTACTTACTATAATCTAACCACATTACGCGCGACCCGAGTGCAGCCGGGGCATGCATAAGATATAACTCAATATACGTAAACTACAGTAAAGCAAAATACTTACTTTAAAGCATAGCTTATTTATTAAATGTTTTTTTATTATAAAAGTTAATTCAGTACGAGTAAATTTTTAAAATGCAATTTAAACTGGTACGTTAATCTCATCTCATCTCCCGACCGCACCGCCGTCGCGCCGACACTGTGATATACCTAATAAATAATAATTGACAATCAATATAATTTACACAATAGATGTTTATATACTAGCGTACGCTAGTCTATAATATATCTATGATTTACACAGACTTGATCTAACCTACATTATCGAGCAAAACAGATCGTAGCTTTGATTTTAGCACCGCTTTAGTAAATTTCGGACATTTTCTTAATAGTTCGAACTTATTATAAATTTTAGGTACCAAGTATTTTGGCAGTCTTTGACCATAATAATTTTTCACACCTGGTTGTATCAACTTTTTTTCTCTTACACTTTTTGTATTATATTTATTTATTACCATATTTTTAAATTCTCCACTGAAATAATATTCTAACCCTATTAAATATTTGACTTTATAATCTATTGGTAAAATATTACAAGTAAATAAGTGTTATATTAAGTGTTAAAGTTGAATCACTCGCTGCGCTCGTGATTCAACTTTAGAATCCTTCGCTTGCTCGTCATCCAAATCGAGCACGCGCGGTTAAAAAGGAACTTTCCACTCTTGTATAATAAATAACTATTAAAGCAATGGAATACAAGCGTGACTTTTATAACTTGCACTCTTCCCGACTGATTGGCTGGATACTGTCGCTGACCAAGTCATATCTAATCATTACACCTTTTAAAATCAAATGTGCAACTGTGTTCCGCCACGTGGCTCTCTGTGCTGCCATCTGCATGTGAAAAGAGACGATAGTCAAATCCGCAATCTATCATCATGGTATAACATCAAGCATGAAAAGTAGAATTGCATATTTACATTACAATGACAATTTATTATTATAATTAAGTTTTTAACACTTACGAGTATTTATTTATTTATTTATAGATCACCAACATAATAAACATTTACACCAACGAATAATAATCATGTTAAATGCTCTAGCCTAATGCTATTATAATTATAGGTGATGACAGCATTTATTTTTTCTAAGAGTAACTCCCAAATATAAAAAAAAAAACTAAGAAAAAAATTAAAAAATTAAAATGAAAACAAAGACAGAAATAGACAAGCACAAATAACTTAAAACTAACTAGTACCTAATGAGTACCTGTCTTATTTAAAATAAATACAAATAACCTATACAAAAACTATAAAAGAGACTTTTTAAATTGGCGGATGCCATCCGCGAACAAATCCAATTCAGTAGACTTTGACAAACTGTTAAATTCTCTCATAAGCCGATTTAATGGTGCATTTTGACCGAGATTGGTTCTACTGAATCTGGTCGCCAGTATGTTGAAGCGAGATTTGCGTGGAAGCCTTGACGGTGCCGACAAGGAAAGGCCTTCTAACAATTCTGGAGCTTCGAGGATGCCATTCGCCAATTTTAACAGAAATAGCATGTCGTGCACACGTCTTCGATTTGATAGAGAACTCATTTTGAAGTGAACCAGTCTATCTTCATATTTTATTAAGGATTTACCCAGATTGCAAGAATATACGAGATGCCACAAGAACCGCCTTTGAACACTCTCAAGCCTTTTCTTATAAATGTCATAGAAAGGATTCCACACAACGCTGCAGTACTCTAAACCGCTGCGTACAATTGAGTCAAATAATAGAATTTTCGTTTTAGGCGATTTAAAGTCCTTACAGTATAATCAAACTTATCCCCCCCGAAAGCTTAAGCAGAGGTATAAAAGCCCTTCGACATTTTTATAAAGTCCCCGTGTAACCAGAAAAATCGATAGATACCTAAATGTAAGTGTATCGATAGATATATATTAAATAAATATTTCTTACACTCACACCAAGTAGCGTAGTCCAAAGTAAGGTCTGTGTTATGGGATCTAGGTTAACGGATATACATACATACATATATTATACATATGTAAAGAAAACCTACACGCCCTGTTCTCGTATTTCTTTATTATTTGTATATTTACCTCTTTTATTAATATTATGTTGGTCTGTGGCATATGATGTATTAAGGAATAAAAAATCATAAAAAGAATTCACCCATAACAATTATAACAAAAATACGACATTATTTATTTTACTTAGAGATTAAAAAAATATATTTTTATAGATAGAAACCCTCAATCGAGGCTTGTCTCTAAAATGTTGTTTCTGTCGTTTTACAAGTAAGATAAGCATTTATATATCAAATATGTATGTTTGTAACATTGTAAATATTATGAGAATGAACTTTCGTTTTACAGAGAAACACAGTCTTTGATTTAAGTTTACCGTTCGAACGTACAGGCTACAAAACTAGAGTTCGTTTGTGGGCAAATGTATACATTTTTATAACAAGATTCCATATAGTGTAGCCGAATCGCCTTTTCATAAGTTCAAGGTACATGTTAAAAAGACGCTAATGAGTAAGGGCTATTACAAAGTCAATGATTATTTAAATGATGCCAATGCTTGGTGTTGATTTGAAGATATTACATTCTAAATTGTATATATTAGTTTTCCCGTATAAATTGTAAACACATATGTACACTGTATGATAACGACATAATTTATTGTAAATGTTGTTATTGCTTTTGATAAAGCTGATAAGTTTCTTGCGCCCGTTCTTCTTATCAGCTAAAAAATACGTCCTGAATGGGTGGTAGGGGAAAAAAATTTGACGATTCAAAAGAGCTTTCTATAAAGTCATATTTGAATAAAGTTAATTTTGATTATTTTTAAATATGTATGTTTATAATAAGAGAGGATGAGGTTTTTAGTGGGTAGGCCTTCCCCTTCTGGGAAGGAGAGCCCCACATAACCGCCGGCTCTCCGCAGCCGGGGTATGCAATTTAATGTATTTTCCTCAAAGGAACAAAAAAGTTCTTTATAACAAATTTACAAACAAAAGTACACAGATATTCATGTTTTACGTAACATATGTAGTTACAAAGAAGAACACATGACTATACATTTCTTCGGAAATTATTAGGAGAGCTTATTCAGGAAGAAAAAGCAAAAATATTTAAATATTGAAAAAAAAGTGATTTACTATATGCCGATATAGATACATAAACATAATACTTATTTAAAAGAAGTAACGGGTATGTATTCCCAAATACACATTGACAAAAAGATAAACAATTTTTATGTAAGTTATGTTAATAACTGAAAAGTTTGTGTGAGTTTGTGTATTTGGGATCTATGTTTACAAGAGATACAAGAAAAAAAGTATTTGCAAAGTTTTCTTTACTATATTTACTTTATTTATATAATATATTGTTAGAAAATACCGTACCACGCCGTAAGTCCCTAGAGAGGATAAAAAACGCAATTAAACTTCTCAGCGTTGAATCATACAATCTTTATATGTACGGACACATTACAGCTTAGCAGCGCGAACAACCTAACGGACTAAAGACACATCGCAAAATATGAAGAATTTGTTTTACTTCCTTTGTTTTTTTCATTTGTTCCTCTGGAGAGGAGAAGGAGAGGCTGAGAATCCTCATGGATACCACCTCAACCACGGGCCACGGCGATTATGTCGGACTGCTGACAAATCGAGACGGCTTTTTTTTTTTTTTTTTTTTTTTTTTTTATAGGATAGGGCAGCAAACGAGCAAACGGATCACCTGATGGTAAGTGATAACCGTTGCCCATGGACACCCGCAACACCAGAGGAGTCACAGATGCGTTGCCGGCCTTTTAAAAGGAAATAAGGGGGAAGGAGGGGTTGGGCCTCCGGTACCCTCACTCACTCGGCGAAACACAGCGCAAAACGCTATTTTACGCCGGTTTTCTGTGAGGCCGTGGTATCACTCCGGTCGAGCCGGCCCAATTCGTGCCGAAGCATGGCTCTCCCACGGTAAAAACCGCTGCTCGGCTCGGCTCGACCCGAAAGACCTTTTTTTTTTTTTTTTCCCTGAGGAAACCGACTAAACTCTGCCTGAGCCATTAGTCTTAATAACGCTATGGCTTGACGCGATAAGGAAGACCGCACCTCAGGAGAGGCGCAGTGAGCGCTGCCCTATAAATAATAAATAAATAAATATTTGTTACACTTACACCAATTAGCCTAGCCCAAACTAAGCTCTATAAGGCTTGTGCAATGGATCTAGGGTAACGGATAGACATACATATATTACACATATATAAATAATTTTTATTGAAATATATATCAACAACCATGACTAAGGTACAAATGCTCGCATTCATCACACAAACATCTGCCCCACCGGGATTCGAACCCGGACATCAGAGATGGCGACACCTTGAAACCGGTGTATTATCCACTCGACTATGGAGGTCGTCAAATCACCTATAAAAGAGAGCATGTGTGCTAGAAGAGACACGGTACACCCAAACGGCTCAGGCCTATATTAAAGGAACCTACTCGCTAAGCAAAAGGCTAGAAAGGGATGGCAAGGGATGCGACGGCTCAGACTCCGCCGCTTGCAGGTCTTAAAGATCCTGCATTGATTAATAAGGGGGTTCGCTAAGGACGTGTCGCGGTCTGCGAAGTCTTTGCCGATTTTCATTGAACATGTTTGCTGAAGGCGATATTGAACTAAATATGAAGAATAATTGAATTCTTCGTAAATAAACATATTTCGGGGCATTAAAGTTCTTTCGTATAAAGAATCTTAGAAGAATTACATACTAGGCGCCTACTTAGATAAAGTAGCAATGTTACAGGTTATTGGTTTTATCTGTTAATATCTTGCGGCAGTCTTATCTTGTCTTGCCTAGTATTAGATATGTATAATTATACGCGTAGATAATCAGTTATTTAATATATAGCTAATCTGTAAAAGTGTTCTCAATCAGTGTTTGGTTGTGGCTCGAAAGTGCTAGTAGCCAAGCCATAAAATCAGTATCTAGTTTTTATAGGAAGTTACTCATAATGTTTCAATTAAACTGATATTTGTAATATCGTACTTTATAATGTATTTACATAAAATAAAATACTAATCACAATTTAAGATAATATAAATAATTATGTCCTATATCTGTAAATGTTTTAGAAACTAGAAAGTATTAAACTGACTATCACTTGAGAGTAACCGAGGTGTAATGATAAATGCAGGCGACCATGTGGGCATTCCGTTGTTTGGTGCCTCTTGTGATAACCTAAATATATATAAGTGACGAATTATAAGTGTGGATAATTCCAAATAAAAGTAATTATAGTACACCGTGTTTTAATAGCTTAAACCTAGTTATTACTAGTGAAGCTAATATAAAAAAAAGCTTGTAAAAACTCAAATCTCCGCTTGAGTACAGTTAGAAAGGGATGGTGATATTAAACCCACATAGCTATTCCTTTCTAACCGTTCTCAAACAATAATTTGAATTTAAATTACATTTTAGAAGACGGAACTTTATAGTGTTCGATATGACTGTCTGGCCAGTGACTGTTTCCTTCTACAGAACTATTACAGTAACTAAACTGCAATGAGTACGAATCGTGCGAAAAAGAAGTTGGCTTCGTTCTTCAACAGTCTATTCGTTACGTGATGAAGATCGAAGAACAGTTACAGTTACGGCATACTAACAATTATTTACCACTAACCTTGGAAAAAGTTCAATAGAAATACTTCGTAGTAGGATTCACCACGCAGACGTTTTGCTTTACCTACACCGTCGTGAAAACATTCGACTATTTGGGGAAATCCGACGTAGAATTACTCGGAGACCTACTGAAGCCGCCCCAAAATAAACAAAACAACTTACCGGAAAAAGTTTTACACCGAAGAAGATGTGACTTTTCAAAAGACCGTCTAAGAGAGCCCTAACAACTAGTGGGCAAATTGCTTCTCTTCGTACTCTTGAAAACAAAGAGTACTCTTCTACTTCGTACTCTTGTAAACGTAAAATCCAACTTAAGGATTACCGCAAGAAGCTTAGTCATAGTATTACCTAGTTGTATGTATTTTACTATAAGTAATTTTATTCTATTAAATGTCAAAATTGAAATTTCATTTTATTTATGAACTAGCTTCCGCCCGCGGCTTCTCCCGCGTGAAATTAATTTTTGTCAATCCTGGTCCCTTATGTCTAAGGTACCAAGATTCATGGTCTTATCTTCAATTCAACCCCTACTTCACTCCCACACTGGTAAAAATTTCAAAATGCTAGAACAAACGATTTTTTGTTTCTTATGACGTGATATTTAACGAACTTGCATACTAACTTTCAACCCTTATTTCACCCCCTAGGTGGTCGAAATTTCAAAAATGCTAGAACAAATGTTTAATGATTTCTCAATCAAGTGCTTAAATATAAAGTTTCATGGTTTTATATATCTTTTAAAATTAAGAAATCCCATACAAACTTTCAACCCTTTCATCCCTTTGTTTCGAAATAAAAAGTAGCCTATGTTTTATCTCAGGGTCTAAAGGTTGTTTGTACCAAATGTCATCAAAATCGGTTGCGAGGTTTAAGCGGGAAAGCGTAACAGACAGACAGAGGTACTTTCGCATTTATAATATTAGTTGGGATGAATAATTTTTTAACCTAATTCGAATAAAGAAGGAAGTGAGTGTCGAAATGGCGAGTCATAGAGAGTGGCAGAGGAAGACATGTTGCGTCGACCCCAAATAAAGTTGGGAATATGGCAAGAAAAAGAAGATTCGTATAAAACTTACTCAATATAAGCTTTTTTTCGTACACATATTCGTACACTATAGATCCTACTCGTATTTTCCTCATGTCTTTGTAATGAATTGGGCTTAAAAATTTATACAAAGTCAATTCAATGACGCTGTGTGAAATTTTACAAATGGATATACATTTCAAAAAAGAGCAGCTAGTTTTATGGAGCTTGAACATTGAAACGGCACGCTTATTTCCCGGTTTGACATATTTTAATGGCATTAAAAATATCCTTAGAATTTTCAGAAAAGTAATAAAGATTTAATAAAACTACCATTAAAAGCATATCCTGGGAATTTTGTTCGTCTGGTACAATCCAAACCTAAGTTATAAGTAGAGATCGGATAATCGGATGCATATTTACCTAAAGTTAATTTTTGGCTCACAAATTATGGAAGCGGCTTTTTAAAATACATTTTGTTAAATAAACATCCCGGGAAGATACGGGACTGCAAATTTTAACGTAGTGATATTGTTTGAAAATTACTAAATTAGCACGTGGTATTTATTTTCAAAAGACCGAGACTTCGGTTTCATTTATACAACTATGCATACGTATTTACATGAAGTTTCGTTTCAGTTCCCCGTGCGATTTTTGAATGTACGATTTATTACATGAAGAGTGTTATACGAAAGTAGTGAGCTAGTTTGACTAAAACAATAATCAATTAAATAATTGAATAAAAAAACAGATATGGTGAAAAATTTTATTTAACAAAACAATAAAAAGCCGTTTCCATACTTTGTCTTAAACTAACTTTAGGTAAATATGCATCCGATTATCCGATCTCTAGTTATAAGCGTTCAAAAAAACGACCATGCACTTCGGATATAGGTACCTTTGCATTTCGCTTGGCTTGCTTTGATGAGGGCACTGTCAAACTCTCCTAATTTTTCTTCTACATGAACAAAAAAATTGGTCAAAACAATAAAGAACTTTATTGAATCTGTAATTGCGTCCTGTTTTCCATACACCACTCGAACGCCAAATAAATACAGCATTTTTGTACTACGTAAAATATTATTAATTAATCAACACTCGAGGGTCTCTATTGTTCGCTTAACACGCTGGCTGAATGCCAGTAGCTCTTGTGATCGAATGATTTTTTATGTAAAATTATGTAAAATTTATGGCGTTTCTCTAATAACAATGACGAAAACCGCGGTGGTCTAACATTATCTTGTCATCATAATAATGTTTATAAAATTACTAGCGGACCCAAAAAGATTTGTAACGTGGCAGTCTTTTGTTCCTACTTATTTTATAGATAAGGATTACCGAATCTTCTTTGCTATAAACCTCACGGAGCCCGAGACCTTTCCAACGAGTGCAAAACCGTGGAAATCGGTTCGTTCGTTCTGGAGTTATAGCGTCAGGAAGGAAACCGCGACTTATTTTTTATATAGACTATCGCCCGATTTCAGTCGAATACATAACATACAACATATTTTAACCAGAGATATATTTTACCGTGGTAATATATATAATTACAAAGATAGACGGATAGATAGATATTTTATTTGGTCTATAGACACACAACAATTATTGAGTCATAATTAGTGCTCGGAATAGGTAGTTAAATTTTGTGTACTTGCGATTTTGTGACATCAATAGTATGGTTATGCCTTTTTTTTCCCCCTGAGGAAAATGCATTAAATTGCATACCCCGGCTGTGGCGGGCCGGCGGTTATGTGGGGCTCTCCTCCCCAGAAGGGGGAGGCCTACCCACTAAAAACCTCAGGGATGGCCTTCCTCAGGCATGTAGGGAGCCCCCGGGAACATCAAGCCACTTCCAGGAACCCCCAGCCTTCGCTCCCCCGCCGATACAGGGGAGCCCTCCTCGGGGTAGGCTCGTTACCTCCCCGGTCTCCTCCACCGACGACGCCCCCGGCCACGGAAGGGGCGTGGTCCATCCCGGGTCGCCGTAGCGGTCGCGACTCCTTCGCGCCCGCCGACGACCCGCGGCGGCGCCGCAGCTGTGCTACCGAGCCCGGCGCCGCCTTCTTCGAGCGGGATCGGCCATTTCCCGACCCCGCTCGGCGGCCTCCTTCTGGAGCATCACTGCTTCACAGAAGGAGGCCACAGCCCTCCAACCTCCCTCGTCCGCCATTGCCGCAATCAATGCCGGCGGAGACAGATCTCGCCCGATCTCTGCGACTAAGACTCGGCGCTCGGAGGCCCACGCGGGACACTCCGCCAGCGTGTGCTGGGCCGAGTCGAGGTAGGATGCGCAGTGGTGGCAATGTGTCGATCCCTCCCGTCCTATTCGACACAGATACTCACCGAAGCAGCTGTGCCCGGTGAGTGTCTTAGTCAATCGGTAGGTGACCTCCTCCTTCCCGTGGAGCCAAGCTTCGAGGTGCGGGAGTACGGCGTCGACACGCCGCGACGCATACGTCGCCGCGTACATGTCGGCCAGAGTATGGTTATGCCTAGGAACATACTATTTTCAGAGATTGTAAAAAATATTATATTGAACTTTCAAAATAGTATTTCATCTTTTACCTTATTGTTGTATTAATAAGTTGTAAACATAAAATTTTACAATAAAAGCGTAAAGAAACGAATAGCAAATAAAAACATAAAATTTTAGGTTTATCCATGTTACGCTTACATTGACTTTCTTTCTGCAAGTACATAAATTAAAAGTAGGTACCTATTCCGAGCACTAGTGATAATCACAAAAAGAAAAGAAAGAAAAACACATTTAGGGTACGAACAGGGTAACAGCCCTATACTCCATACAGAATAATTGAGGTTCATGTGTGCTGCAGTAGCACAAAAAGGCTCCATAGCTCATCGCTAATATTTGCACAAGAGCAAAAATCGCTGATTTTCAGTTACAGCCCTGGGGCCGTCACTTCGATAATCAGTTGCCGCGCTTTATAGACACACACACATACATATTTTAATTTAGGATATAATGTGCGACTGCTTATCTAAGTAATACAATGACACACTAAATCAACTCGTATTACCGTTTAAATATGCAATTAATATATGAGTTCACCTGCGTGTGAAAACCACCTCAAACTGTTACGAAAGCACACTTTCCATTGAACTTCGTGAGTATTTTAATTTTCACATTTTTTTAGATTAGTTTCGTGTGAGATTTTTATCATACAGCCAGTTACTTGTACATACAGTGTGCGTGATCGAACATTTGATCGAACGTATTGATGAACACTGCCAAGATTTCGTATTTCGAAAAATATCATATTCCGAATTCAAAACACTTTTACGCCCTAGGGCTGGAATTATTTTATTATTTTGGTCCCTGTACTGTACTTAATAGTGTTGTAGATGTCAAGTAGATGAATCTATATTTTTTGGATTATCATTAAATAAGAACTTTTTTCCTGTAACATAGCATAACACTTTATTGCACACCAAAAACAAGAACATAGACAAAAAATACAACAAAAGAAAAATGTATAACGGGCGACTTTATCGTTAAATAGCAATCTTTTCCAGGCAACCTTGGACCAAAGAACTAAAAGAAGATTTTGGGGATGGGTGCAGTAATTGGACTTGTCATAAATAAGTTATGACTACATATTTTAAGTTAAGAAAATTATGTATTTAATGATAAGTACAAAAACTAACTACCAATTAAAAGAAAAATAATCTATTCCGAACCCTTAAAACTCTTAGGTTGAAATCCAATATATGTACATTCTACTAATTATATTATTGACGTGCAGCAAATATATAACTGTCAAGTTGATATGTTGGAATAACGGAACCCAATTTCGGATTAACAAGGATAAAGAAAATACAACCTAGATAAAAATAAAAAGAAGGAATTATTTACAACTAGCTTTCTGCCCGCGGCTTCGCCTGCGTGGATTTCGGGACTGGGTCTATAGAGGGTTAAGGGTCATAGCTTTTGCCCACGGCTACATATGCGCGGAAGTCGGTTTATGGCGCGAAGGTTTCATCGCGCTTCCCATGGGACTACCCGTTTTTCCGAGATAAAAAATACAGCAAAACCTTGCTCAAGAATCACTCTATCTATTAATGAAAACCGCATGAAAATCTGTGCAGTAGTTTTTGAGCGAAGCCTTTATGTGCAATAATAATCCCGTGGGATCTGTCGATTTTTCCGAGATAAAAAGTAGCCTATGTTACTCGGGGATAATATAGCATTCCAAAGGTGAAAGAATTTTTAAAATCGGTTTAGTAGTTTCGGAGCCTATTCATTACAAACAAACAAACAAACAAATCTTTCCTCTTTATAATACATATTAGTATAGATAAAGCTACAAGTTAACTTAAATGATTAAACAATAAATTCTTAAAACAATAATAACTGCAATGAAAAATATCGGCATCAATACCTGCGTCTGCGCAACCCCTGACGAGCTCACCATACTGGCGATACAATCTATGAGTTGTTTAAGAAAACTCGCAGTAAGAATAATTCAAATTTACGGGCGGTAAGTATTAAAACTTAATTGGGATAAAAGATATGGTGAAACAATTTGGGAGTGTATGATTTTATTTAGAAGTCTTAAATGTTGCTGAGTTCTACCACAGCTAAGTGCAACCAAACTAAAACATTAACAGGAAGTGAACACGGACTTGATTCTTAAAGGATAAGCGTTCGCTCTCCTAATACTCTCTGGGAGAGAGTTCCATAACCCGACGGCGTAAACCGAAAAAGTTTAAGTTGAGAGCGATAGTTAGAAACATGGTCAAGTTTACGCAGATTGATAATGAACCTGGTGTCTATTTACTATTCACTTGGTAATGGTACGTTAACTACATGATAACTGTCTTATATAACCTGTACAGTTAATAAAAAAAATCGGGTGGGGCTGTGCCGGGGCACACGGCCGTTGGTTTTAACGTGAAACGTCTATGTTAGGAAATCGCTTTAAATAAAAACAAGATTGACGGTGTTTTAAGAATTTTAATAAAAAACTCAATGTCACAACAGCGAGGTGACTATATAAGTGAAATGTTCACACCATATTTTTGTTTCTAAGACTAATAGTTTTTTAATTATTAAGGTACGATGATATAGAGTGTCATTGATTTGCCTTTATATAAATTTAAAATCCATATCAAAAATACACTCATGAGTAAGGGTTATTATAAAGTAAGTGACTATCTAAATGATCACAGTATTGGGAATAGGGACACTCTTCATAGAGCCATGTTTGGTAACAACATTATTTATAATATTGTATTATTTTATATGTGTATGTAAACATACATACGACTGTAATCGTATTAGGTATGATTGTATCTTATACTATATTGTATTTTTATATTATATTATTATAATTATTAACATTGAAAAGAGGAGAAAAAAAATAGACCTTCAGAGTTTCTTGCCTGTTCTTCTCGAGAAGGCTCTCCCAATTTCCGAACAGGTGTCGAGTCAATATATTTTTTCTTTTTTTTTTCCTTATTCGTACGTACGGACAATTTTTTGTTTTTTTTTTTTATTACTTAAGCTTTTTTTTGTTTTTTTTTTGACGTCAATAAGTGCCTGTAAAGGTCTATGTTGAATAAATATTATTTTGATTTTGATTTTGATTTGATTTTGATTTTGAAACCTTTTCGTTACAGTCAGCTTTTAAATCTGGTACCCGTATGTTTCGGCGTGATTTTAAAGACGTTTCACGTCAAAATTAACATTCGTTCTGAACATTCTGAAAGAAAAAGCACGGAGGCTACTGCAAACTGCCGATGCTGCAAACTACTTAGTTAGTAACTAAGTAGAGTTACATTGTTCCTCTATATAATTATTGCCTCTGCAAAAAGTAGAGTACATTCATACAGCACAGGCCTCCGCTTACAATCGCCTTGTGTCATATAAGCGCAGGCGCGGGAGTAACGACGCATTTCCTCGAAGGAACCTGTGCGCGCGCGTCGTTACAACATGACTAGTAAATTCGTAAGTAGATTTTTTTACTATTTCGTAATAGTGCAGGACCGGAGTAATTGTCATTTTATCCATTGATAAATAATTGTAATTTTATTTCATATATGTAGTAATTATGTTATGGTACAAAATATGTGTGATTTCGAATAAAAGTGATTTTAATGTGTGAATAATATTCCGTTAATGTATACAATAAATGCAGGCCTTTATTAATAAAAGAGAACTAAACTGTTATGTTCTTTTTTCAGTTCTGATGTAATCTAATAAACACAAAACATTATATTTATAAAAATTACCATCTTGCCTTCATTTGTTGTTATAATAATAAATATTGGTGTTTAATGAAAATTAAGTTATATTTAGTAACTGGGTTTTTCGGAAGTCTACATAGTTAAACCTCACCCCATCTTCGACCTTATCGGCGCAGTGAGTTGAGATGAGGTTAAATGGTTGGATGCCAGCACAACTTTTGCTGCTTTTTATTTTTTTACTGTCAGTACGCTTCAAAAAAAAATTAAATAGGCTAAGTGTTTGTTTATTAATAGATTTGAAATGGTGTAATAGCTAGCTAGATAAACCGGATTTTTTTTCAATGGAAGATTTCTTTTTTAGTTTTTAAACACGATGTAACGTTTTTAAATTATTATCAAAAAGTAATATATATTAAATTGTAGCTGTATTAAATAATTATATATTTTTGCGGGTCATTATTAATATTTTATAGTTAATAAATTTATGTGATTCAAATCAAACTTGTGAGTTTAATATATATTTTAGGAATGTATTTTATTACCGTTGTTAGGATCAACACGAATATAATAACTAAATTTTGATATATATATATAATATATATATATATATTTTTCACCTATATCACAAAAAAATGTCATAAAGTTAATCAAAACCAACTTTGGATCATACATAATTATGTAAATAGAATCGGTTATATATATTTTATAATTATATTTATTAGCTCTTCAACCGATATCTTTACAAATAGAAATGTTTAAGATTTTCTATTAATTTTTTAGTCTATTTAATTTAATAACCAGTAAAACAAACTTTTATGCACATGTCAATAAATTGATATTATACTAACTATTAACATAAATTAGATGACAATAAAAACAAATTTACTTTTATTATAACAAAAAATATTTAGGTAACGGAGAAAGGAAAGTATTATCTAATAATAGGCTTTTACCAATGAAATTACCGTTATATTACATGACTTATGATACGAGTTATTTTATGTTGTATAACATTTTGACTATGTCTCAAGTTTTGATTACAATAGCCTAGAGAATTCGTTTATTTAAATGGAAAATAAAATCTTGAATGTTACATCAATTTATCGTTTCACAATGTTATTCTTTACTGTGTATAACTTTCTAAAAACTTTTTAAAATTTTATATTACCGTTTTATTTAATTTAATGTCTGTTGAGGTGCGTGTAAATGATTTTTTCTCGGTTTATAAATAAAAGAAACGATAGAGTGGAAAAGACAAACCTAAAAATCACAATGCAAACTGCAAGCCAGGCTTCATCATAAACTTGAGGCTGCTTTACGTAAAAGAAGATGTACATATTGAGGTGTCGCTGACTGTACAAAAATCTGACGGAAAATGGCTGCAATTTTCAAGGTTCTTTTTCAATAATCAAGTACAAATTGTAATATTCAAGTAATGCTAAAATAAAATTCAAACAAATAGTTCCTATAAATTGTTTTAATAAAAAAAAACGTCATAATAATTAGATATTTTAGATTAGTACGAATTAAGAAAAAGGCTATTTCAAACATGAATGTTATATCCCAAATTTATCCCAAACATCAACTCAAAACTAATGAAGTCTTAACATATTTTCCACGTATATGTTCCGTTCCGTTGTTAGAAAATCCAAGAAAAACTCTGATTTCGACCTTGTCTATTACCATCAGATTAGATGAAGTTTAAGTTACTTTTTAATAAAATAGAGGCTATTATAAAATGTTATATTTAATCATAATAAGAATCTGACCGCCCCGAACATTGGGCACATCAAATATATTATATTTAATGCGGTAACGTTTCTTTTCAATTAAAATTTAATGTCATTTCAATTCAGTATAGATTTTTCTTCATAATATGACGACTTGTAGCAGCCATATTGATTTTTCACTAATGTAATGTCTTAACAACGTAAGATTAGGAAGATTCACGGGCTTATGAACCATCAAAATCACCCCTCGTGTTCTCTGGAGTGCTGCATACATAGACTGGAAAGAAAGAAATATCTTCCCTTTGCTACGCGTATTCCGGTCTACGCCACTTGATATAAAAAAATAATATCGGAATAGATTCGTACACGTTATGTATACCAAAACAATCTAATATAACAATATAACACAATTATCTAATCTAAATATAATACACACACATATTAAAAACATGCATAGCACTTCCATAATGGCTTCTTATTAAATATTATATATTTCTTCCTCTTTTATCTATTTAAAATATAAATACAACAAGTTAAAATATTTTAGACAATATTTAGATTCAATTGTTGTGTGACTGATTGAACTTAAAATAAATTACCAACTAGTGATAATTTAAATCTGTGTAAAAATATATAATCTTATACATGTCAAATGTATAAAGTGTAGGTATTTAAAAACAGTAATATATAAGTAATAATGTTGTTATGTCTTTATAACACTCCTATATAAGACATGCGCGGGAGTATACAACGCGCTATGACCATTTAAGTGAATATGACAGTGCTATTGTGCCAACTGGGCTTATCTCTATCTGCATAATGAGAAATGCAGCTATAGACTATACATAGGACTATATATTAGATCTATATATCTATATGTTAAAACTTTGATGATAAAGGGAACTCTGCAAGGCTAGTCTTCGGTCACCTGCCTTCTAAGTAGTAAGTCTCCTAATTCATTTAAAAATAGCAAGTGACTCGGTCACTTAATGAGTCAAGGCAGACCAATTAGTATGGACGGTTAGTGTTGAGAAGTGTGTCAGTGGAGCAAATGAGACCGCCGGCATTTTTGACTCCTCTCTGGCTCCCCTGAAACACATTGGGACCCTCTGGTGTCGCAACTCACTAACAGTTCAACGAGCTGTCTTTAGGGAGACTGACTGCACTGATGAGGCATTTATATGCCTATAAATATCCCGAAAACAAACGACGGGATCGTCACCTCCTTACGCACAGCTATCACGTTATATTATTATTATAGCTTAAATCACGCGTCTTTAAAAGACACGGTCCTTTATAAGGCGTGCGCGGGGACACAGATCCAACGCGTAGAGGCCATTTAAGCGAAATTTAATGAAAGTGTGCGTGGAGTGTACCAACTGGGTCTAATCTCAATCTGCACCATGAAAAATGCAGCGAAAGACTATAAACAGTTAGATGCATAGAAACTATTGCCAACTGGTCACGTTTGTGGACTATTGCATTTTGATTTTGATGGTAATGAGAACCGGGCTATTGAAGAGACAATTATAATTATTTATTCATTTAATTAAACACATACTACAGGTTACAATCAACATGACACAACATATACAAACAATTAATATTCAGATCCAGACCCAACCCAAAATGTAAAAATGTAGTTCCCAATGGGGTAGGCAGAGACCACCTCTCTCCACTTGCTACGATCCTGGCCACTTCTCTTGCTTTTATGTCACTGACTGTCATGTGAGACGAAAATTTCCTCAATGAAAAAATGTTAATAATTATGAGCTTTTATATATATATACAAAAAATACAAAATATTGCATATGAACATAAATACTATTGCAAAAACATATCCATACTATTGGGAAAGTGGGAAAGTGTGTCTGTTTGTCCGTCTTTCACGGCAAAACGGAGCGACGAATTGACGTAATTTTACGTTTTACGTGGAGATAGTTGATGGGATGAAGAGTAACATAGGCTACTTTTTATCCCGGAAAAATCGACAGAACCCACGAGAACGCAATAAAGGCTTCGCTCAAAAACTACTGCACAGATTTTCACGCGGTTTTCATCAATAGACAGAGTGATTCTTGAGCAAGGTTTTGCGGTATTTTTTATCTCGGAAAAACAGATAGTCCCACGGGAAGCGCGATAAAACTTTCGCGCCATAAACCGACTTCCGCGCATATGTAGCCGTGGGCAAAAGCTATGACCCTTAACCCTCTATAGACCCAATCCCGAAATCCACGCGGCCGAAGCCGCGAGCAGAAAGCTAGTATTTAATAAAACAACGTACGGCCGCTCTAAAACTGTTGAGGGTAGAATAAAAAATGTCGACCTCCTTGTGAATGTTATTAAATTGCCTGCATATTCTAGAAATAGGATTGAAGATAAAAGAATTCTTACTATAAGCCTGCAAACAAAGTAAGTTGGGATTTCGAGATATATACATACCTCGTATTAAAATTTTGGTCAATAAAACTGGTGAGTTAAAAAAGAGTTGAGAATCCTCATGGATACCACCGCAACGACAAGTAGAGATGCGTTGATTATCTCCTGGTGAATCGAGGCGGCTCGACCCAGCAGACCTACCGACTAAACTCAGCCTAGCCTTGGCCATAAAGGCCCTACAGCTTGAATGGAGAGTGAATTATCTTGTACATCTTGTACAAGTGTCTTAAAACACTATGCCTACGCTGAGTCTCCAAAGAAAGGAGTCCAAATCTTCCGAGTCTATCCTCATAATATGACAAAGAACGCCCATAACCAATCACCCTCAAAACCATCCCTGGACACGCTCAATACGAGTAATATGCACTGAATAAAAAGGAGACCAAATTGCATTTATATAGTTATAAAGTTCCTATGCTATTGAAGTGGTCTGATGAAGTCACTGACTGTCATGTGAGAAGAAGATTTCCCCAATGAAAAAATGTTAATAATTATGAGCTTTTAAAAATATTTTGCGGTAAGTCCCAATACAGTCTCCCTACGCGTACGTACTCCATTCAATATTCAAAATCCATTTCATCCTTCCATTGGCTTTTCGAAATAGTTAGGTCTTAAGGACAAAATGTATGGAGAGTTGAATATTCGCTTATATTACGGGGTGTGCTCCGAGGAATTGTTTGGATTAATTCCTGCTGCTAGTTTCCGTCACCGATCTACGCGACACAACATTCATCCTCATCACCTAGACGTTTGGCAGTCCACCACAGTACGTTTTTCTAGGAATTTTCTGAAATGCACTACTAAACTGTGGAATGAATTGTCGCCTACAGTATTTCCGAACCGATATGATATCGAAACCTTCAAAAAAATAGCATATACCCATTTAAAAAGCTGGCAACGCATCTGTGACTCCTCTGGTGTTGTGGGTGTCTATGGGCAGCAGTTATCGCTTACCATCAGGTGATCCGTTTGCTCGTTTGCTGCCCTATCCCATAAAAAAAACATTAGCTAATTTAAAACCACTATAACATGTAAATTTACTTACTATAAATTGTAAGCAACAACTACTCACATTGCGCGATGTAAATAATACATAACGATGCGTTCACGGCGCATTTCCTGCCATGCGCACAGGTTTTTCGAAATGCGCCATTATTGAAACGCAACGACTTGTTTCCAAATTCTATACATTTCAGTAAGATAAAATAACATTCTATTCAATGAGTTAGAAAAAGAACTAGCGTGTCAAAAATTCGACCATTTGGTATACTTTTTTTATTAATATTCCTTAGAGTTACACCAATTAACTTATCCCGAAATATTCTCTCTCGTTCCATCCCATAGATTCTGTATAATCTGTTTCAATCACATATAACTATTGCTGCAGCAAAACAGCAATGCTATGTTCAGAGGTGAAATGTAAGATAAATTAGGTACTGTGAATTTATATCTTATGTCACATGTTGGACATTTGTAACGTTTGTCACATTTTGTGGAAATTGCAAATTTGGTACCAATCTCACAAGAACCACGTGTACTATAGGCGAATATAACTATTTGCTGTTAATTGGGCAGCCTGTTTATTTGTCAATCCAATGCTGTTTATATATGTCTTAACGCAGTTCAAATACAACCTTGGTGGTTATTAGATAGAACAGGATATGAAAATGAAAATTTCATCAATTAACCGTGATTACTCGTGCTATGAAAATTGTGTTCCTTTAGTTTCAAATTCAAAATTTAATTCATACAAATTTTTAATTAAATCTAAACTGTACATAGAAATAGTCTGGCTAATGTCGCTGAGCTTTGCACTACACTTTAGATAAGAAAGCTTGCAAAAAGTGTCATACAATTTTCAAACTTTGTAGCATACTGGTTAAAGTACATTCTTGAAACGCCCAACTTGCCACCATGTCATAAGAGGCAATAAATATTGCAAAAACAAAGAAATATAGAACCAATTACGCTGTGGCAACGTAAGTGAATCAAAATGACATTTCGCATAACTGCATCTACTGAACACATAAGTTGTCAGATCTGCACGCTGCAAACTGGTGACATAAGCCCATTATTAGCCCAGTTCGTCCATTTCTACATGTCACAGCTATTTACCCACGCGGCATGTTAGTGTAGTTAGTTGCGAAAGGTGCGACAAAGACATTTTCTGTAATAACTGACTTGAGGGATGCGCGCCGTTGCGTCTGCGCTACCTTCGAAATTATTTCATTTCATTTGGATTTTGAAGAACAACGGAACAGATTATTCAACATGTTTTAACCAATTCAGAATTCTCTAAGACCCAATTGTACACAGAATAGGCTTGTATCCACTATGAACAAATCTGATGCATTAGGTTGCATAACTATTAAGATGATCATTTAATTATGAAAAAACAAAGTTTTATAAAATAATAACTTTTGATTATTTATATTTTTATAAAATAAAATTGCACAAAATAAGCCATAAGTCACGTGACAGCAAACACCAATTAAAAAGTGTTACGTCACGCCGTGCGAAACGTCAAAGTCAAAATGTCATTCCCAAGTGTCTTGTGGAAGTGCGAAAAAAGTGCGAAAAAGAATGGGCATCATTCCTTCTCGCGAGTGTTAGCCACTTTTTACGTATCTGCTGATTGTTTGGCACGTATATAAATATTTTTTTTTGGTGTTTTTATACTTGTGCTTGTACACTGGGGCACTATGCAGTACTTGTAATACGATGAATCCATTTTTCATTAAAATAACTTCACAATACCGAATATTCCGATACTAAAACAGCTGTGTTTTGCACGGCGTGACGTCATTCAAGACGCCATGACAGTCATGAGCGTTTTTGATGACTAATGTCAAATATTTAATTAAATGCAAAATTATTCTTATAAATAAGCATTTTTTTTTCAAAAATAATAATTATTTTGTATAGAATAGGCATCAAGGTATATTAGTATCTAACTACTGAAATTTAGGCAACAAGCCTATTGCATTGATCAATATTTAATTGGATAGGTCAAAGGCTTCGCCAGCCCCAAGGATCTCTACATCTTTCTATTCTACATTTCTAGAATCCAATGTCTTCTTGCAATGTACACCAAGATAAATAGACATGATTTTATGTTTGTAATTAGGTTACATGCAGGTTTGTAATTAAAAATTTTGTAACCTGTCACAAGACTTATATATAAAGGTTCCCGAAATAAAGATAAGATCCCTTGAATTAAAGACGAGAAATAAAAATGAATACAGGCTGCACTGACAAAAACTCGACGCTACTTTATGGAGAAATGCTTGATTTTTACAAAACAGTTCCACAAAGTATTTACGGCTTGCCTTTTCAGATTGAAATCAATTGTCAAAACCTTAAAATATACATGATAAGTGTATATAATAAGCAAGTATTTATAATTAAATCAGCCATGCACATGCAATTTGTATGGATAACCTGTGTTTAACTAAAATGATTCGATTTTAAGATCGATAAACATTCCTGTCCTGTAATCAAAGGCGCGTCACATTGCAGCTGTTAGAAAAACATTGAACATAAGTTCCAATGCATTATCCCTGCTTGCGAATGCGATGAACTTTTAGAAAATCGCATTAGATTTACAAATTGCAACCTTTTGATGTGTGCCATTCATGCGTTTTTTACGTGTGTTCTAAATATGGCGTGTGGACAGTCTTGTATGGTAATACTGAGATAATTTTAATACAAAATATTCTTTATTCGTAAGCATCATCTTTATATAAAGTAAGCATTGCCGAGATTTCCACACTAGGCTGTACTGTAGACAATTTGCATATTATCAAGTAATTATTTTTTCTATTTGTTTGTTTTGTTTTGCCACTTACGTTAAACAATTATTTTATTTACATTTACAATAAATAAAATTCGACATATTAATAAAATGTCAAAAATATATAACAATTAAAAATAAGAATAACTAAATATTTATATTAAATTGGACGTTTGTGTGTGGATGTGTGCGTGTTTTTAAATTAAGAAAAAGAGAATCTTATACTTCTATATCTAGAAGAAGTACTTATTTTGTGTTTATTTTACCGTCTATTATTATTATGAATAAGTTATTAATATATTTTTTAAACATATAAATATAAATGATCCAAATCAACAAACATTCCAACATGGGTCAGATAAGTATTTGACATGACAATTTTAATTATGATCAATAGAATGATAACGAACATTCTATTAATTAACTATAATATTTTTATAATATAAAATTATCTAGGTTCTCTTTAAATATATGACAAAAAAAAACAATCCAATTCTATGTACAACAGATTTATTACAACTCAGGTTTTCTAAGGCTCTTATAGGATTTTCTATGGTACACGGTTATACAAAAAAAATACAACATTTCCAAGCACCAATGTTGGACTTAGACTGATACACTTCAAAAAAAAATCAATAAAATCACTGAAAAAAAGATGAACGCTATCTGCAGCTTCTCCTACAGAACAGGCTATTATATAATTATGGTAACTGGTAAACAATAGTAACCGCAGGATTTCGGGGTTAATCCCCTGGATGTCCCGGGGGATCGACGCCCCCCCCAGCATAACGGGAGGGTGAGAGGAGCTGCGGGCGAGCCAATGACGCCGACGAGGTCGTGGAAGTGTACGTAAGTGTCCCATGACCTTGTCAGTGATGCTGCTTTCCTGGTGGCGTGTCTTCCTCCTCGTCTGATGAGGGGGAGGATGCGTCGACGATTTGATGCGCTCCTGCCAAGGCGTCCCTGAGGGCATTGTCTGGTTTTTAGTCGGTAGGCCGCGCGCTTGGCTGGCACTCGGCCCCCAAGCGCGCGGAGTGAATTTCTAATAAAGGAAATTCAAATTCAAATTCAAATTCAAAATCATTTATTCAGTCTGGGCTGTTACAAGCGCTTGTGAATGTCGAAAAGCTACGCCATCGGTTCGCAAAATCTACGGCGGGAGACCTTGTACTGAGAAGAACCGGCAAGAAACTCAGCAAGGGCTGTTTTTTTTCCCTGTAAAATAGATACAGAGTCGTCAATTTGGAAAATGACTTCAATATTGATAATTCATGAAGTCACTTTCCATACATAGTATAATTAATAAAAAAATATTTTGAAACATGCCTATATTAGGAATGCCATGTCATACAGTTTTTAAAAGAATATATTAAAGTTAAATTAAAATTATAATAAATACGAGTAGTAGTACCAGTATAGCAAAGAGCAGACTCATCTCCGCTGGCAGCACCTGTTCACGAGCATGACGCATGAACCAGCCATCGCTTCGCTCAACCATGTTTTAGGAACGTAACGACCCGCCTCACACGACACTGCCGAAGAGATTTTAATGAGAGTATGACTACCCTTAAGCCACAGAAGGATACAAATTACCAAAAACAGGTACCCGTGTAAATTAGCACAACTAAAAAAAAAAAATCAACCGCAGGACACGCGCATACAATCATTTAAAAACTAGCAAAATATATTATACAAGTAACAAAAGTTATTATAATAGGTACAGTTAAATATACATATTATTATGTTACACAGTTACCTAAGAATTTATTAACGATTTGTTTATTTCAACGAGCGAGGGTTTTTAGTCCCAGACACTTCGATCATCCAAGTAATCCTGGACTCGATAATATCCTTTGCTCATCAAAGTTTTTTTTACTCGAGTTTTAAGTTTATTAAAAGGTAGATTAACAATACTGTGTGGTAACTTGTTATAAAAAGTTATACATTCCCCAAGAATGAGTTTTGTGTTTTACGTAATCTAAAATTTGGAACAGCAAGCTTATTTTTATTTCTTGTATTTAATTTCTTTGTAGACTACACCCGGCTATACCCAGTCACCCAACTAAACTCTGTCTATGCGGCACGATCAAGAGAAACCATTAGTCTCATTACAACTGTCAGTGTCAAAATGACGATTAACGTAAACAAAACGCGTATGACAAATAAATGTTAAATTGTGATATTCATTAATATGACCAAAAGAAGAAAAAAAAATGTGTCTAACGGTACTTCCGATCAGTGAAAAAAGTGTTACAATGCAAAAAAAATGTTTAAAAACAATCTAGAAATAAAAACCGCAGAAGTTGCTGAGTTCTGGCGGCAATGGATTTATCGATATCAAGATCCTTAGGGATTTATCCAGAGATGACAAGAGTCTTTGCAATTATGATAATATAAAAAGCTAGTAACAATCGACAATTTAACTAATTATATACTTAACTTCGACTATAATCAATATTACGAGATGATTACGATAGATTTCGCGTGTATGTCGTAACTTGCTCGCTTATTTGTTACTAGACACACGTTTATGTATTTTAAAACACAATTACCTAATGCAATGGTAGGTAGGTTCTGTACTTCCGCATAATTATTTGTGCGTTTCACAAATAATACCTTTTAGCGAGGCGTAAATAGCTATGTGGTGCAGCGGCCAAGCATGGAGGTTCCATTGCCTCAAGTTGTTATGTTAAGGCTTGTTCAGGCGTTGGTGAATTTAGTCATAATATATAGTAATATAATATTCTTTTAGCATTATATATGTATGTTTTTGTGTACGAGTTTTAGGTAGTAAGTTTATACTAACATCACTTTGATTTTAATCTGTGTCAGGGTCAATATATAGTTTGTGTCGATGACCTCCGTAATTTAGTACACTGGTTTCAAGGTGTCGCCGTCTCTGAGGTCCCGGGTTCGAAGCTCGGTGGGGGCAGGTGTTTGTGTGATGAATATGAGCATTTATACCTTAGTCGTGGTTGTTAATATACATGTATTTCTATGAAAAATATTTATATATGTATGTCTATCCGTTATCCTATATATTATTTTTTTATTTGAATATTTATTTCTATTTTATTTATTTATAAGAATTCCTTAGCACATTAAACGCGTTATTTTTATTAAATTTTTATTTTGCAACAAATAAATAAATATATTTGACTATTTACCTTAAGCAGATGTCCAGCTATTACACGTAATAGGGTTTTAATTTTAGTTTAAAATAATATAATAAGAATTGTTTAATATTTCTTTAAAACATCAAATTTGATAAACTTTTATGAACACGTCTATTGATATTAATTTAGAAAATTATTTTCTCAACGATTTTTTTATAATTAAATAACATAACGTTACTTGTGTAATTTTATTATTGTTTAGGACTTATGAGTTTCGGACCGCGGAAAAGGAAATTTAAAAAAGTAATAAAAAAAAAGATTTTTGACATTACGGTTTCGGTACTTGACTGTCACTTCGGATTTTTTCACGGCATTTTTATTGAGTTATATTTACGGCGTATAAATAATTGATCATTTACATTTACGGAATCTATCAGTGTATCAGTGAATTTAAATATACCATTGGACTAGTGTTTGCATATTGTGTTACCACGGGACAGGATTGGGGTAGTGGTCGGCCACGCGTTCTCCTGTTTTTTACACTACAAGTATTGTAATTTATGATATATATTTATAACCACATACGGTAGGGCACATTAGTACACACAAAACACACAATCAAGCCAAGCCAGAACTACGGACCGGTAAGCAATATTATTATATAGTTAAATAATATAACCAATAACGGGCGTTCGGGAAAACGCAACATTTTTTGGTAGCAGAGCGTGGTTTACTTTTCGGTTACGGACCTGTTATTTTGTAAATTCTTTGTTTTGTATTTACTTTAATTATTAAAATGTCGGACGGTTACAACGAAATTCGTCGCATTTTGCAATGGTTGGTAAGCGCATTTTCTCTGGTGAGTAGACCAGACAGGGTTGAGGCCTTGAAAGAGCGGGCTTCAAATGCGAACAGATACATGGCGGATCTGGATCAAGCTTTACAAATGTGTTATGATAGGGCTGACATGAATCCAGACAATGAAACTTTGCAGGCAAGGTTGATTCAAGCTCAGGCAGACTACAAGCAATGCTTAGAATATTATGACAGCATTATTCAGGCGGTAAGGACACTGGATCTGGCCAGTAGTCCCACGGTTAAGGGTCAGTCAAGTAGTAATGCCTCAATTTATACTAGATTGCCGGATTTAAATTTGCCCAAGTATTCTGGTGGGTATGAAACTTGGATGTCATTTATTAACATTTTTGATTCTTTGGTACATTGTCGGATGGATATATCACTCTCACAAAAATTAAGTTATCTGTTGAGTTGTCTATCGGGAGACGCTCACCAGGTTATTTCACATTTAACCATAACAGATAACAATTATGAGACTGCAAGGGCGCTATTGATGGGCAGATATCAAAATATTAGGTTAATTGCGGATGCCCATGTGGCAAAGATATTAAATTTCCTTATTTAAGGAATATCATGTTTATAAGGGATGATTTTTTAAATCCATTAAAGGTGGCCTATAATTGTTTGGAGAAATTAAATTTACCAGTAACGGAGTGGTCATTCTTGTTGCTCCATATTGTATTGAATAAGTTACCCTCTGATTTAAAATTAAGATTTGAACAAAAATATGGAAGCGGAGATGAGGCAAGCCCGTTGCCTAAATTTATTGACCTTTTGACCTTCTTGGAGGAAGAAGCACGGATTGTTGACAATGTAGGCTCACCTCCTGCAACGGCTACCTCAGGGCCATCTGGGAGGCCTGTGTCCAGTCAGGGAAGACCTGTATTCAGTCAGGGTAGGATTAGGCCACCCACTCGGGGGACTAGGGTAGGTATGGCTACATCGGACCATACTATTAATAATAGGTTGCAATCCAAGCGGGTTGGTTGCACCTTTTGTGGCATCATAGGCCATTTCATATCTAAATGCCAACATTTTATAAATTGTTCCCCTCAACAGCGGAGGTGTTTTGTGCAAAATCACAAGTTGTGTTATTTTTGTTTAAGGGATCATCTTGTTAATAGTTGTGCAGTGGCACGGCCATGTATTCATTGTAACGGCAAACATCACGGGATGTTATGCCTGAATAGGAATGGTGGAGTTAGGCCTGCAGCGGGACGGATTGGTTCTCCTTCAGGAGGGGGTCAAAGCGGACAAGTACGGACTTCACCTCCTCATTCTGGACGAGCGTCGCCTCGACGGGTGGACGTGCGCGCGACACCTCCATATACGGGTGGGGGTGGCTTTAGGCCTACTTCACAGGCATCTCCACATACGGGTGGGGGAGGCACCGGGCCTATGGTACAAGCACCCTATGCAGCGGGCATAGGGCATATTCAAGCGGACGAATCCCGTGACGTCACTGCGGAACAGTATGCGTCTGCGGCTTCGTATGCAGCGAGAGGCGAGGGGTTTCTCACCACCACTCGCGGAACGGCCGCGATTGAGGAACACGCCGCCATCTTTCGGTCATCCGGTTGGTTACCGGACACCGGATGCCAGTTGGCACCTGACTCGGGCACCATTGGGGCGCTCGAGACCCCCTACATATAACCCTCTGGCGCTGTCGGCAGCCCAGGTTTTTAATCGGGTGAATGCTTTCATTTCATAGTGACGTTCAAGAATAGGTAGTCGCCGCCGCCTCGCCAAATGCAACCTTTTTAAATACTATTTTATTGCCTACCGTTGCGGTAAGGATTTGTGATATTAACGGTTTTTATGTTAGAGCACGGGCTCTAGCGGACACGGGTTCGCAAGGTTGCATGATAACAGTTAATTTGGCGAGACGGTTAGGCCTATACATATTTAATAATAATATTTCGGTTCGTGGCATAGGTGATGTGCTCGTGTCACATGTTTATGGTCAATGTACCTTTAACATTGTTGGAGAATCGGTCTCTCAACCTGTTATTACAGTTACAGCACTAGTGTTGCATGATATTTTAGGAGAACATCCACAGGTGGAATTACCTTCGGAAATTTTGAACTCGGCTTCTCACCTGTCTTTGGCTGACAGAAAATTTTTAAATATTGGAAAAATTGATTTGTTGCTTGGTACTGATGTGCTTGGTCAATTATTGTGCACCGGACGCACTATAAATTTAAATAATAATGGCTTGGTTGCTATACCATCGCACTACGGATATATGATTATGGGCCCAGCATATGATACGGTTTCTGATACGGTTTTTACGGGCGTTTCTCTTTCGGATTTAGTACAGTCCACGTCTCTTAGAAGGACTACCAGCGGATCACGTTCAAGATCCATTGTTATTTGAGAATCCGGACTCTCCTCGTTCAACATCGGTTTTAGGTGTTCAGTATTTACCGGTTCCTGACATCTTTTCCTTTCGGGTTTTAACAATAACGGAAAAGATATGGACTAAGCGGCTAGTCCTGTCTACGGTTGCTCGTATCTATGATCCTAACGGGTGGATCGCTCCTATAATATTTTGGGCTAAATGTTTTCTACAACGGTTATGGTTGGCTGAGCTTAAGTGGGATGAGACCCTACCTACTGAACTCTTAACGGACTGGCTCGCATTTATTGATCAGTTACCCACTATCGGAAGGGTTGTTATACCTCGTAAAATACTTCCACCGGGGAAGTATCATGCGTCACTTCACGGTTTCTGTGACGCCTCGGAATCGGGTTTCGCGGCAGTCGTATATCTTCGGACGATACAGCCAGATGGTTCAGTAGCGTTACATCTAATCACGGTGAAGAGCAAGGTGGCTCCTATACGCAACCGCCAAACCATACCCAAATTGGAGCTCTCGGGAGCTGCGTTACTTACTCGGTTATTGAATCATGTTTGTGATACACTCGGGAAGCACATTAACATAGGCAACGTTTATGCGTGGACTGACAGCCAAATTGTTTTGGCGTGGCTCCAGACCTCGGTACATAGGCTGGAAACATTTGTTGCGAATCGGGTTTCGCAAATTCAAAACTCGTCCGTGAATCTGAATTGGCGGCACGTTCCCGGCGAGTTGAACCCCGCCGACGTGGCCTCTCGCGGCTGTTATGCCTCCTCGTTGGTGAGTCATAACCTTTGGTGGGGACCTGCTTGGTTGACGGCACCGGAGTCGTCATGGCCCCCTACGGTTTTAATCGGATCGGATCCGCTGCCCTGTGTGCGTGTCATGGCTGTGGAGAAAGAAATCGTCACAAACCCTCTTTTACTGCGGTTTAGCTCTCTTAATAAATTACTGGCCGTTACGGGATGGATGCGTCGGTTTATAACGAATACTCGCAAACCGGTTGTAAGAAATACATCTTTGTTTCTGACGGCAGGCGAACGGCGTGCTGCTCTCATGTTTTGGGTACGACAGGTACAATCGGAACGGTTTTCTGATGAGCTTAAATCGTTACGGACGACGGGTCGGTTAAAGGGTGCCGTACAGAAACTTAACTTATTCATTGATGGCGAGGGATTACTTCGTGTTGGCGGACGGCTGCGCAACTCGAAGCTGCCGTATTCGGCTAGGCATCCCCTTTTGCTGCCCAAGGACGGACCCTTGACGCAGTTGATAGTAAGTGATCGGCACATTACTAACTCGCATGCAGGTTGTACGGCACTGCTTGCTATTCTTCAGCGGGAATTTTGGATACTATCGGCGCGACGGTGCGTCCGATCGGTTATATTTAAGTGTATACCTTGCTATAGGTTAAAGGCTAACACCATGCAGCCTATGATGGGTGACCTACCTAGCGATCGGGTTAGTGTCACCAGACCTTTTCACGGTGTCGGTACGGATTTCGCTGGTCCTTTTATTGTCAGGGCTTCTCACTTGCGGACCTCTAAGACTTACAAAGTTTATTTATGTGTATTTGTTTGTCTGTCAACGAAGGCAGTACATTTAGAAATAGTATCTTCGCTTAGTACGGAAGCGTTTATCGCGGCGTTCGGACGTTTTGTTTCACGGAGGGGGTTACCGAGTTTGGTACGGTCGGACTGCGGCACAAATTATCAGGGTGCTGACAGATATCTTAAGGAGGTCCATGATTTTTTAACGAAACATAGTACGGACTTGGGACAAGCAATGGCTACTCAGGGCATTACGTGGAAGTTTGATCCTCCTGGATGTCCTCATTGGGAGGCATCTTTGAGGCTGTCGTGAAGGTGGCTAAGACACATTTGAGACGTGTTATTGGGGAAACGGTTCTTACGTTCGAGGAACTTACTACGGTCTTTTACAGAGTGGAAGCAACTTTAAATTCACGGCCTTTATGCCCACTCTCTTCGGATCCCAACGATATGGAGGTTTTGACACCGGGTCATTTCCTCATCGGCCAGCCCCTTGCAGCTCTCCCTGAGTATCCCTTTGAGAATGTACCACTGAGTCGACTTTCTCGCTTTCAAATGCTGCAACAGATGTCACAAAATTTTAATAAACGGTTTTATTCGGAGTATTTGCACATGTTGCAGCAGCGGCTGAAATGGACAGATAAAACGGCTCCTGCACGGGTAGGGGATCTTGTCCTGATTAAGGATTCAAATCTTTCTCCTCTACGTTGGCGTAGAGGACGCATTTTGAAGCTTTATCCAGGCTCTGACGGTGTACCTCGGTTCGCAGAGGTCTCGATCGGCGACTCTGTGATGCGCCGTGTCGGTGGCAACCCTGTCCCGTCTACCGGTAGACTAGCGAGATGAGGGTTGCTCATCTCGGGGTGGGGGATTGTTTAGGACTTATGAGTTTCGGACCGCGGAAAAGGAAATTAAAAAAGTAAAAAAAAAAAGATATTTTGACATTACGGTTTCGGCACTTGACTGTCACTTCGGATTTTTTCACGGCATTTTTATTGAGTTATATTTACGGCGTAAAATAATTGATCATTTACATTTACGGAATCTATCAGTGTATCAGTGAATTTAAATATACCATTGGACTAGTGTTTGCATATTGTGTTACCACGGGACAGGATTGGGGTAGTGGTCGGCCACGCGTTCTCCTGTTTTTTACACTACAAGTATTGTAATTTATGATATATATTTATAACCACATACGGTAGGGCACATTAGTACACACAAAACACACAATCAAGCCAAGCCAGAACTACGGACCGGTAAGCAATATTATTATATAGTTAAATAATATAACAATAACGGGCGTTCGGGAAAACGCAACAATTATATTTAATTATTAATAATTTTTTCTCCTCAAATACTACGATTCAATAATACTAGATGTTTGACTTTAACAACAATTGCATATTTTAAAATGTATTAAACAGTTTCTTTCTTTCTTACAAACTCATACTTTCTTACATACATACAACTTTATATTGCAAACATAGATTATTGTATTTATTTTTTCAGCTATTAAAAATAATTACATACGTTTTCTTAAACAGCCTATATAGAGAGGAAGACTAATTTACATTTAACTCGTTGAAAAACACACTCGCCTTATTGTACTTAATGTATTGTAATAAACTTGAGAATTATTCGTCTGGCTGATTATAGTCGCGTGTTCCTTCTCAATCATTCTGTTTTAGTTTGTACAACTTATGACGAATTTAAAATGTCATTAAATAACAATTCACTTTCACTGGAAAGGTAATATGCCTTTTACTTTTTGTCTTCGTAATAAAAAAACAAGCCATTTATTATAATAACAGATTACTTTTACCATTACATTATTTTGATGAATATTGATCCTGCTCTCTTGGTAAGTGGTTGCAACAAAATCAAAATAATCTTTATTCAAAATAGGCCCATTGAAGGGATGAAGTTAAGACAAATCCAAACGTAAGAAAACGCTAACTAAGTTGTACAAAGCTTAGATTTTAAATTTAATATGCAAGTGTACGGAACTATATTTTAATGTGTATAAAACTATAATTATGCTCATTTCCGAACCGATGCGATATCGAAATCTTCAAAAAAAGAGCATATTCCCATTTAAAAGGCCGGCAACGCATCTGTGACTCCTCTGGTGTTGCGGGCGTGTATGGGCAGCAGTTATCGCTTACCATCAGGTGATCCGTTTGCTCGTTTGCTGCCCTATTCTATAAAAAAAATGATATATTTATTCTCAGTGTGCTCAAATTATGGATCACCTATATAACAGCAAATGGCAATAAAATAAAAATGAATACCTAAAACATAATCGTTAAAATATTTTTATTTAATAATGTAATATCATAATAATAAAAAGTAATGTAATATTATATACTTATATATATATATATTTGACGACCTCCATAGTCGAGTGGATAATACACCGGTTTCAACGTGTCGCCATCTCTGAGGTCCCGGGTTCGAATCCCGGTGGGGGCAAATGTTGTGTGTGATGAATGCGAGCATTTGTACCTTAGTCATGGTTGTTGATATATATTTCAATAAAAATTATTTATATATGTATAATACATGTATATCTATCCGTTACCCTAGATCCCATTGCACAAGCCTTATAGGAGCTTAGTTTGGGCTAGGCTAATTGGTGTAAGTGTAACAAATATTTATTATATTTATTTTATTATATATAAAGCATATTGTAATCATTTATTAATACACAGTTATAACACAACTATAATAATTTTTCAGTATGGATTTGTACATAATTATTTAAATTTCAATGCAAATATAGTAATTTACAAATTTCATGATATTATTATCAATATTCAGGTTATTTCTTAAAATTTATTGTTATGTGACTCAATTATAGTAAAATTTAAAACTAAACTATAAATAAAATATAAAACAAAGTCGCTTTCGCTGTATGTCCGTATGTATGCTTAGATCTTTAAAACTACGCAACGGATTTTTGACGCGGTTTTTTTTAATAGATAGAGTGATTCTTAAGGAAGGTTTGTATGTATAATAAATGCATAATATAGTAGAGAAACACTGATAAATTTAAAGGTTTCTAATGTGATGTCGTAAATAAGCACGTTTTTTTGCGCTTATATTGCAAACGCTGGCTGAACCCTACGAGATAGACCAAAAATAATGTACTACAGTATTGTACAACTTACAAAAATCCACAAAAAAGTCCGCGATGGTATATGTCTATCTCTTAGGGATAACCCACCATAACCATTTTTTCACTGCACCCGTGCGAAGCCGGGGCGGGTCGCCTATATATATATATATATATATATATAATATATATATATATAATATATATATATATATATATATATATATATATATATATATATATATAATGATATGTTAATAATGATATGATATGTTCGATACCTATTCTAGGAATGTAATGTAAAGATAAAATATGTAACTTGTACTGTTTTATAAAATTAAGCTTGGACGATTCTATAGTTAATGTCTGGAGGTTAACAACATCAAAGAACTCAACACAAAATTAGGTGATGTCGTGTTGAAGTGTATAGCTGATGACGACTCGTTCGAGGCACGATGATGTGGGTGAAGGTGACACGCCCGCTACATACCAAACAGTAGCCTATTATTATTTAACAGGTAAATAATCTGTCGCCAATTCTTCCTTCCGGCGGCTGTCGTACTACGCGCCGGATACTGCACGTTAAATTCTGTGTAACGCAACTATTTTGACTTTTATAAATTATATATAAATTTAAAATCCATATCAAAAAGACACTCATGAGTAAAAGTTATTATAAAGTAAGTGACTATCTAAATGATCACTTTTGATATTCGATAGTTGCCATACCATATATCGAGATAAATCAATATTTTACCGACAACGGAACCGAAGTAAATTATGACATTCCTCAATGATTTCAGTTTTGAATAAATTTCATTAACATCTGTGTGCGGCCACAGACAGAGCTATGCATTTGCATTCCATAGAGCAGATAGCCGATCAACATTTTCTTATCTATTCTTAATATAGATTAAGTATTCCTATGTGAATATTCTGAATGTCAGCTACACTTATCGTCCGTGTACATAATCTGTGGGTGTGTGGATTTACACCGACAACTCATAAGTTCCTTTGACCATCTTCCAGCTCCATCGTCAGACCCTGGTTACCTTATTACACTATTAGTATAACTATCTTACTCTGGTCTTTAATTATATAAGAAAAGGACAATATAAAATTTTAGCGAAAAATATTCGATATTAATAAAATATCGATATTTTCAAACGATATATCGAAAGGTATCGATATCACGTTTCGATATTTTATATCGATAAAGCCTAAAGTAGCCTAAGTTACTCCTTATTACCACAACTACCTACCTGCCAATAAAAGTCCCGTAAGTCCAGCCATTTCAGAGATTGGCCGAACAAACAGACAGACAGACAACACTCCAATTTTATTCACATGCATAGATTATTCCACCAAATTCGTGGCGGGTTGAGCATGAAGACAAAAAATGTTTTTAAATGCATTTGCTCAAAATGTGCCCGTTTTCGTGGGTCGATCGATATATATATATCGACGGCCCCTACGTATAAAAGGTCATGTCGAAAATGTTTTTTTTTTATTACACATATGACTTTAGATTGTCCATACGCTCATATCAATACATGATTTTTTTAATTGTATGTATTTCACTACCTACACAAACCGTATATGAGAACAAGTAGGTATTATAATTTTACGGAATTGGTACCGTAGACGCGGATATGTATGCTTGTTATTTTGTACTACGTTTTAAAATGCGCGCCACTCGGTGCAAACGCGGTCTTATCAAACTTAACGTCATTCACGACCTTCATTAATTTATTTTTTATATTATTGCTTAGAGATCTAGAGATGTTTAAGGTACCATTGTAAACAATAATTATATTTTTCTTTTTATAAAAGTAATACTAGCATTTTATCATAAAAATTGCATAATTTTTCCTACGTACAAACGGTTATCTAAAATTTGTCTGATGTGGCTTTATTTCAATAACAGTGTAAAAACGGTCACCTGTCTGTTTTTTATAGAAAATTTACATAAATTAAATGTCTTTAAAAACATTTAAAAAATGTCTAACTATAATAACACATTACGCAAACAATATATTCAAATCTGAAAGTATTTTTATTTCTAGTGCGATTTGAACTTTCATTTCACTGTCCTGTAAACCTTAGTTTTAGACTTATCCTCTTATACGTAGGGACTGTCGATATGGTTCTGTGAACCTGATGACGTATAACCAGCGGCGGCCTTAGGGGGTGGCGAACTGTGCAATCGCCCAGGGCCTCGCTCTTGGGGGGCCTCGCGTAACAACCCAAGCTACATACTATTAAAAAAAAAATTAAAAATATGTATGTATCTAATCTTAATTAAAATTTTCAACTTTAATTCTTATTTATTAAGAAAATAAAATTAGTTTCATTCAATTATTCAAAACATCATTGAAAATTTCATTATATAGTATTTGAATATCGCGCCTTGAAAACACTTCTCGCATATGAGAATCGCTAGTGTCAATGGACCTTAATGTTCTGCTCCTCTCCTCTATCGCTGCTCGGGGAATCCCTTGTTGCATTTCGTTCGTCAACTCTTGGCACCTTGAAATTATTTTGTTTGCAGTATGTACGACTTACCAAATCCTTACTATACCGCACATATCTTTCAATTTTATTGAATATTTATTTGTATAGATTACATTCTTATAGTGTTCAAAGTATTAAGTAAGCTAGAAAAGTGACAACAGATTTTTGTAATGTATAAAAATTAATCTTCACTGTTTGTATGAATCAAAACAAGATTTAAGAAATGAGTTCGCGCGTTCGTGATGCCGGTAGAAAATTTGAGTCAGATAGTTCAAAAAGAAAATGAGCTATCAAAAAAAAGCAAGTAGAAGAAAATTTACTTGGATTTATATAAATATATAAAAACTGATGATCAAGAAACTTCCTTAAATCCCGATCCAGCCGAAAACATTCCTTTCACATCATTGTGGGTACCGCCGCTGCCGCCGCTGTCATTAAGTATAAACAGCGAGGGTGATGTTGAAGTAACTACATCATTGCCACTTAGGTCACTGGTGCCGCCGTCAACGCTATCCAGTCAAGATGGAGACAATAGTTGAAAAGTTAAAAATAATATATATTACTAGATTATTCTTGATTGTACTCGCGACGTTTCTCGTATTGAGCAACTTTCAATTGTTATAAGGTTTTTAAATACAAATGCAGCCGAAATAGAGAACATTTTATAGGTTTTCTAGCTACCGAAAAAACCACGGCTGAGAATTTAACTCATTATATAATCACAGAATTAAAACAGTTAGGTATATCATTGCAAAACTGCAGAGGCCAAGGATATGATAATGGTGCCAATATGCGTGGTGAAAAAAGTGGTATCCAAAAACGTATTCTTAAAATTAATCCACTTGCTTATTTTTTACCCGCTAGCTGGAATCCATCCATCCTAGGAGATGCAGCATCGTCCTGTGTCTAAGCAAAATCTTTTTTTGTTTGCTACAAAGGTTGTAGGCTCTGTTTGCCGGCTCAAGTCAGAGGTGGGCTATTTTAAAAGCTCATGTAAAATCGTTATCGCTGAAACCACTTTCTGAAACTAGATGGGAGTGCAGGGTATCCTCGGTGAAGGCCGTTAAATACGAACTAAGCAATATATGTGATGCTTTCTTGCTATATTTGTTAATTTTGTTATTCTTTCAATACAAAATATTTTAAAATTCAAATTTTATTAATTTGTATAACTTTGCATTTCTCCTGAAACATAACATTTACCTAAATCAAACAATCAGACTTACTTTCACAACACATACTTTTAACGAAGGACAAAGGGCCTCGCAAAGACTTGCCGCTCGCAGCCTCGCAATGAGTAAGGCCGCCGCTGCGTATAACATATTCTTATTCATATTCTGGTGAAAGCTAATTTTAACGTATATTTTGACATTTTCAAGAGAATCAAAATTTGGCATTAAACTATATAAGAAAACGCATGTAACGTAAAAATTCGTTAACGAATACTCATAACTCATAACAAACTTATTAGCGGAACCCTCGGTGCGGTGAGTCTAACTCTACCAAGTTCTAGTCGGCTCACTTATTACATAATATAATATTATTTACTGTAATCAAAATTCTTGCAAATAAATTACTTATTTCTATTTCTGCTTAATTGTCATCAGTAGACGCTCATATCCTTACTTATATTGCAAATGCGAAAATTACTCTGTCTGTCTGTCTGTCGCGCTCTCACGTCAATACTAGTTAATTAAACTAGTATTGACGTGAGACACTAGTTAACAAAAAATGAAAATTGAAAACAGCCTGAGAAAAACATAGGTTAGTTTTCAAAGCGTGAAACGGACGAAATGGTTGAAATAGAGAATTAAACTTCATATAAATAAATATTTGTTACACTTACACCAATTAGCCTAGCCCAAGGTAAGCTCTGTAAGGGTTGTGCTATGGGATCTACGGTAACGGATAGACATACATATATTATACATATATAAATATTTTTATACAAATATATTATAACAACCATGACTAAGGTACAAATGCTCGCATTCATCACACAAACATCTGCCTCCACCGGGATTCGAACCCGGGACCTCAGAAAGGCGACACCTTGAAACCGGTGTATTATCCACTCGACTATGGAGGTCGTCAAATATGTTATATATGAATATACGTCAATATATGAAAAATATGTTATTGAAATACTAAATTTATAATAAAAATGTTACCCTGAAAGGAGTAAAAATAATGGATGACAGTTCTTGGTTTTTTTTATCTCTTTTTTGTTTTCTGCGGACTCTTTAATCCGCACTGTTTTTTGTTTGTGTTAGTATTTTTTACATTTCCTTATATATTATTTATTCTACTAGTAACATATCATTTGTCGATCAGGAGAAAGGTATTGTTCTCCGTTTTGTGGGGACAGATGGTCTTGTCCCCCACAGTCATAGCCCCATCTATATCTATGTTCTAACTATTCCTTAAGACTAACAATGTTTACTTAATATCTATGATTAGTATTTACTTTTTGTGTGTTTAAATACTATGATTAATAGTATTCTTGTTTGAAAAGGCTCAGAAAGTACTGCACTGATTTTTATGAACATTCATATGTATATAGTTTGGAACCCAGAAAAGGACATAAGGTAATATTTACCACGTGAAATAGTAGACTGCTTTATAAGGGTGGAAAAGAAATAAATCCCTACGAGGTTATTAGAATTTACTTGATGACGACCTCCATAGTCGAGTGGATAATACACCGGTTCAAGGTGTCGCCATCTCTGAGGTCCCGGGTTTCGAATCCCGGTGGGGGCAGATGTTTGTGTGATGAATCCGAGCATTTGTACCTTAGTCATGGTTGTTGATATATATTTCAATAAAAATTATTTATATATGTATAATATATGTATGTCTACCCGTTACCCTAGATCCCATTGCACAAGCCTTTATAGAGCTTAGTTTGGGCTAGGCTAATTGGTGTAAGTGTAACAAATATTTATTTATTTATTTACTTCCCTCCTTAGGGCGGAAAGTAAAATTTTAAAAATAGAACTGAATAAGGTTACGTACATACAATCTTTGGTACAATGATAATAAAAGTATTTGGATGAATGGCCAGTAAAAGGTAATGCGATGTGTTTTAAATTTAAAAATACAGTTCTCGAATTGTACTAACGTTACAATTAATTCTAGTCATGTTAGGAGTATTTTTATTAATAAATTTTATTAGAAAAGCTATTTTTTAGTTTCCTTGCATTCGAAATGAAAAGTAGAGTGCTACACACGGGTAAAAGGAATCAAACCCTACTCGGACTATAGCAACTTCGTAGGGATTGATTCCTTTCCACCCTTATAAAGCCATCTACTATTTTTTCAATAAAATATGCGTTTCCTTTTGTAAAATCCGACATAATGCGGGAGAAGCCGCGCGTGGAAAACTAGTATTAATATTGACTATAACCTCAACAAGGTAATTTGTTATTGGCATTAAAAAAATTCTCGGCATATTGTAACGATTCACCGATGACGATTTCTGAGAAGAAATATCATACAGGTGAAAATCGCTCTGGCATACCGCAGTTAATTACGATAGTCATCGCTGCGTCGCGACGGTGCATACATTTCCAACCATTATCATAGGCAGCTTGATGACGTCGTGGTAGCTTCCATTTTTCGAATTGCATATGCAGTATGCACATTTAATACACACACAAGTAAAATGTAAAAACAGGTCTATGTTAGGGAATCGCTTTTAAAGTAAAAGATTGAAATAAAAAAAAACAAGATTGACGGTGTTTTAAGTATTTTAATAAAAAACTCAATGTCACAACAGCGAGCTGACTATATAAGTGAAATATTCACACCGCATTTTTGTTTCTAAGACTAATAGTTTTTCAATTATTTAGGTACGATGATATAGACCTTTTCGTTACGGTCCACTTTTTAAACCTGGTACCCGTATGTTTCGGCGCGATTTTAAAGACTTTTCACGTCAATAAACGCAAAGTAAAACGCGTGTGCAGACGCGCGGAGCGGATCACCTGATTGTAAGCGATAGTCAAAGTCAAAGTCAAACACTTTTATTGCTTAGAATCACACGTGATCACTCACAATCGTCATATACAAACAAAAAAAACATATTATCAGCTACTTATAACAAACAAAAGGAAAGTTATGATACAAATAACATATTGTAATACAAGTAACAAAAAAATAATAATACAGCTAAATATAATTAGGATAATTATGCCCAGGGGCTTTTATCTTCGAGGTAACAAGCAGTGTTATAGTACGCCTTTTTCATAAGTTTACATTTATGTATTTTTTAAATTTGTTAATTGACAAATCTCGTATATCTCCTGGTAGCTTATTGTAAAAACGAATGCCAGCGCAACCAAAGGATTTGCTTATTTTATGGAGCCTACTTCCGGCACAGTAAGGTCATTTTTATTTCTTAGATTTAAATTATGAATATTGTGATTTCTTTTATATGTATTTATATTCTTGTGAACATACAAAAGATTTTCATAAATATATTGCGAGGGAACAGTCAATATGTTAATATCTTTAAACTTCTCCCTTAGCCTTAGATAACCGCTGCCCATAGACGCCCGCAACAGCAGAGAAGTTGCGTTGCCGGCCTTTTAAGTGGGAATATGCTCTTTTTTTTTAAGGTTTCGATATCGCATCGGTTCGGAAATACTATTATTTACGTTTTACTTATATTGTGATAATTTGCGTTTTCATTGCAACCATATTTTATGATCTCACTGACTGGTGTCCGTACTTCGCCTGTGCAGGACATTTATGATCATATTTTAGACAATTCATACAAAACATCTTTATAATTTGTAGCCTATGTTTTATTCTGATGCACAAGCTATATTATTGTAAAGTTTCATTAAACTCCATTCAGTAGTTTTTACGTGAAACAGTAACAAACATCCACTCGTACAAACTTCCGGTTTATAACATTAGTAGGAGTATGTTACTTAAGGGTTTTTGTATAAAATTGCAGTCTATAATATTTTTTTTTTTATAGCATAAGGCAGCAAACGAGCAAACGGATCACCTGATGGTAAGCGATAACCGTTGCCCATGGACACCCGCAACACCAGAGGAGTCACAGATGCGTTGCCGGCCTTTTAAAAGGGAATAGGGGGAATAAGGGGAATAGAGGGGAATAAGGGGGTTGGCCTCCGGTACCCTCACTCACTCGGCGAAACACAGCGCAAGCGCGATTTTACGCCGGTTTTCTGTGAGGCCGTGGTATCACTCCGGTCGAGCCGGCCCAATTCGTGCCGAAGCATGTGTAGCATCGTGTCGGTAGTTGTTATTTTAAAATTAACGACATCAGATTTTTTTCTTATGTAGTTGTATAATCAAGTAAAACATTGCTGAACCTATATTCCATGCTTTAACATCATTGTATTCATGTTTACCAATAAATAAATGAATATGTAATAAAATAATAAAAATAAATTAAAAGTATTTTTTTTTAATACAAGCCTTTATTAAATGCTCTAAAACGAACAAAATACACATTTACATATAAAAGCTTGTCGCGATATTTACTTACTTATAGAATACTTTTAACCACAAGCTTTTATATGTAAAAGTTTATTTTGGTCCTTTTAGCGCATTTAATAAAAGATTGTATTTTTTTTTTACTTTTAATTTATTTTCCGACTAAAAAACCAAGCTTAGCAAACCCTTTCATTTGATACCCATTTTGTATGATTGGTCCGCCATGTTGGGAAAGTCTGCCATATTGGATTAAGAGTGACGCCTCTTTTTTATCGAGATTTTCTTTGCAAGTCCTTTCATTTGATACCCATATTGAAGGGGTGCATTAAAAATATTGACCCGCCATCTTGGTAATGCCGCCATGTTGGATTTAGAATGACGCCACACACGTAACCATGCATTGTCATCCGACTAACACGTGCATGCATCAGCTCAATCGGAGATCGGGAAGTGGGTCAAATTAAGATTCCAAGATTTTCTTACATAGTTACAAGTGAAGCTGATATAAAAGCTTGTAAGAACACTTCAGGTTGACTGGTAAAAAATATTGCCTCAGTAAATGAAATATGGTGCGCGGTACCACATAAAGACTAAACGCTCTTGATTACCCACTATTATCATAAATTAAATGAAGACGAGTGATTTAATCGATTCGTATTTTTTATCAACATTCTTATAGATCCAACAAGGATCTATGTCTTCCTTAAAAGGAATCATTAATTACGTATTGTGGTTTTTTAATGGGCTTACTTGAGAAAATTGTTATTCGAGAGATCTTATATGTCGTCGGTTTGGAAGAAGACTGTCATAACTCAAAATAAACGAGCTTTCACGGGAAGCATATAAAGATTTTATTGGATAAAATGTACTCAGATCTCGATCTCATGAAATAATTAGAAACCATATTCTTTACAGGTGGCTTCATTATTATACAGGCTTTTTTTATTATTATTGTAGACAAATTGAAGCTGTTTCATTGCAAAAACATAATACTGCATTTTTTTGGGTTATGACAGTATTCTTCAAAGCCGACGATGTGTTTAGCAATGAAATTGCCGTTTTGTATTCATTTAATGTTTTTGTTAATCATTTAATAACAGAGAAAGCAAACTTTGTGAAACATTAACATCTCAATTTAGGAGGAACATAAAAGTCGCGACTGTTTCTGTGCTCGAACTTGCCCGTAATTGATGATATATGTATTATCGAAGACTGTTCGAATGTTTTTTTTTTGTTTCTTCAGAACTTTCGACTAGGACAACCGAATTTGATGATTTTTTGTCGATGAACATAATTTGACATAGGAGACGTGTAGAAAGTATTAAAAAATCTTTGTCACAGGGAGAGATGGCGACAATGCATAAACTTTATACGGTTTCTCTTGCTGCATATCATTGTTACCTCAAACCATAATGTTATTTACAACCAACAGGTAGATATCGCATTACCGTATCGAAACTGTACCGTTTAAATCCAGGCAATTAGTGTCATTTCATTTTTTCTTATACAATCAGATTCAATCATTCGAACCACCAAAGATTTGTTTGTTTTACAATTCAATAGCTTTGGTACCAAAGTAACGTGATATCGAGTAGTCCTAATTTTCCTTTCAAAACCAGCGATGAGCTCAAGGGTGCTTCGCCCAATGCCATCATTCCATAACCTGTCATTACACCTCGGGCTGCGTGCAGAGGTGCTGGAGACGAATTTTTGAAACAATAGAAAACCAATTCGCATTCGAAATCGTGAGATTCGTATACGAATTACCGAATTCACTATTTCTGAATTTTCATTTAGTGCGTTGTGCAACGAGTGGTTCAACCCACTCGTTTTTGATTTCTACTAGTAGAATATCCAACGCTGAAGTGACGTTGACAGTGATCCGTTTCACGTGCGGGTCATCGCCGGATTTTTGTTTTTGTTGTTGTGATTTTTAATTTTTCTGCGTGAAACGGAATCTAATTTAGAATTTGTTTTTAATGACATCACTAAATTCGAGTGATCCAAAAATCTATAAAATTGTAAGCAGTAGAAAATAATTTCACGCACGATTTGTATTCGTATTCGAATTCCAAATTCACGTCTAATGATTCAAAAATACGTCTCCTGAACTGGCAAATTTTGCAATGTGTGAGTTTGGAGCGGCATTTTCCGGTCCATCGGCCGCCGGGGACCTCCGCGAAGGCCGCGGTTAGTCACACACCCACCGCTGCATCGTAATTATACTCCTTATTAACGCCTATTTGGCCACGAAGCTGAACGACACAGCTAAACCTTTTTATCGGTGTTTTATCAATTAAAATATGCTACCAAGAACAATAGGTCAGGAGGTACCTGAACGGTGTATTAAAATGCTATATAAAGCTACTCCAAATTATTTTTTTGTGACATAATGACAAACCTGGAGACCTATTTTTGAATTACGAATGCGACTTAGAAATCACCGATGTGACTAATAATCACCGATTTTCAATAATTATTATTTTTGAATATCACTGATGTGACTACCTTTGTCACGGATGTGATTTCATTACGAGTGCCCTCACCCACTCGTAATCAAGTCATACTTGTGGAAATGTTGGCAATGGCAATAACCGGCAGTGACTACATTCATATATACATATATATACCTATTTATATGTATATGTATATAAACCTTAATATATCTATAATATACATACATATATATGAATGTATATATATTATAAACTTAACCATTATGGTTTATTTATATATATATAACCATAATGATTAAGCCGGCAGCAGTACATTCTGCGTGGAACCGAACTCTTACATTTATGTGTGTACTTTATCTATGTTGGGAGCTCTGCGATCGACTTTCAAAAATTGGATGTTTAGGAATCCGTGACCTCAAAGTCACCGCTGACTATTTAGTCAGCGGTGATTTCGAAGTCGCATTCGTAATTCAAAAATAGGTCTCCTGGTACTCGTACGAGTATGTTTCGGCGCAATTTTAAAGACGTTTCACGTCAAAAATAAATAAGTAAATACTATTCATATTTTTTTATAGTTATAAAAATCTAGAAGTGGCAGTGAACTAAAATAGAGATAAATATTGATGATGGGTGATGAGAAACTATTTTAACATAACACTTAAATTTAACATACCTTTGCAGTACCTAAATCACTGTTACTTGACTTGATCAACCGACTTAAATGGCGCCACAGAAAGAAAGAGATAAATGAGTGTATTATCTGCTCTGGCATGCACATGAGTAGTTGTTTTAAAGATATTTTCCAAATCACAGGTAGTGCTGATTGCGCTGTGCCTGTCAGTGGGGGCTGCACCGCCGGCGCCCCCAGGACTCTATGCGCAGTCTGCGCCCGCGCTGCAGAGAATAAACCCGTGAGTCATCACCGTGAACTAATGATGGAAAAAACGTATCTTTGTTGAGATTGGATTTTTTTTTATGTGATAGAGGGCAAACGAGCAGACGGATCACCCGATGGTAAGCAATTACCGCCGCCCATGAACGCCCGCAACACCAGAGGAGTCACAAGCGCGTTGCCGGCCTTTTAAATGGGAGTACGCTCTTTCCTTGAAAGTTTGGATATCGTAACGGTTCGGAAACACTGCAGGCGACAATTCATTCCACAGTTTAGCTGTGCGAGGCAGAAAATTTCTAGAGAAACGCACAGTGGTGGACTGCCAAGTATTGAGATGGTGAGGATGGAAGGTTTGTCGCGTGGAACGATGTCGGAAAGTAGCAGCAGGGATCAGTCCAAACAATTCCTCCGAGCACTTTCCGTAGTAAATGCGATAGAGTATGCAGAGAGAAGCTACATCTCTACGCAATGCCAAAGGGTCAAGCCGACTTGAAGTTTCGCTCTCCGTTGAATCCGGTCTAGAGGGAGAAGCTGGTATTGGGGCGCCCCTGCCCAAAGATGAGAACAGTATTACATATGAGGCCGGACCTGTGCCATATAAAGTTGCAGACGGTGGGCCGGTGTGAAATACCGCCTCGATCTATTGAGCACACCAAGCTTCTTCGAGGCTAGTTTAGCCTTACCCTCTAAGTGACCACGGAACTGAACTACGCTCGATATGTCGACACCAAGAATCCCAATTTTGGCTGAGGCGGTTAAGGGAGTGCTCTCAAAACGAGGAGACACGACAAACGGGATCTTTGTATCCAGATCACTACAAAGATTCGAATCAATAAAGTGCTTAATTTGTATCAGTGACTCTGAACCGATTAAATCGGTTCAGAGTCACTGATACAAATATTCTAATATCTGATATATGATACAAATACACTGATGTAAATATTGATATTGATTCATTTGCATCAGTGACTCTGAGTCAATCGTGTAATCGTCGCGTATCGAATGAAACCGAGATGCAATTGAGTAACGTGATCCGAAGCGCTCCGATTCTGAACTATTTACCTATCTCAATCGTGCGAGCGCCGCGTGCCTATTGAAGCCGAGATGCAATTGAGCGAATGATTCATTTGAAGTGCTGTTAGAGATTTGAATCAGTGAATCACTTGGAGGAATCAATCACCTTATATTAGTTAGGTCAGGCTCGTGGCTCTCGTCAGCGGGAACCACGCTAACTTACCCTACAAAAATACAAATTACCCACTAAATATACTAACATACATCAAAACAAGAATTAGATGTACGAAACCAGATAATTATATAATGCATACCCATTGTAGTATTTTTCAATTGTTTCTCGTTAGTTGATAGATGTTTATTTTTAATTCCTATTGAAAATTATTCATATTAAATTCCAGATACGAATTCTACTTGGAGAACCCTGAAGTAGCGAATTATTACAGCCAGCCTCAACAAAAACAAGGTGAGTTTAATTCAATTAAAAACAATTTTTAAATTATTTTAAAATTCCTTATAAGTACTTATATTTATTGTAAAAATAATATAAAGTTAGTGAATGTAAATTTACGTTGAAAGCATCAACGGAAGTTAAAGAAACCCCTAAAAGCAATAAACATTAAAAAAAAAACAGATAAACTGTAACAGTCAAACGTAAATATTAAAATATTCAAACATTAATTGTAAATAACAGAAGTATTTCAAAATGAATTTATTACTGTTTTAATTTTTATACTTATTAAAACTTTGCATGATTGTTTGACAGTACCTACCAAAGCAACGAGGCAAATGTAGGATATAAATTAGAAGGACTTTTATTAGTAATATTAATATATTATATACGCCATAATTACTTTTTAAAGTAATTAAAAATTACAACAAATACATCGTGGAACATTAGTACTCTAACAATATTTAAGAATTAGGTATTTGATATTTAGTACGTACAACAATGGTAAATGGCGTTACCAGTTGAATACGGAAATAAGATTAACAAATTAACTTAAAACTATTACAAATTTATATAAAACTAGCTGACCCGTGCCCACTTCGTTGGGCAACATATTAATAGTCCCCGAAGCGAGTACGAACGCGAACCGATTAAACCAAGAAATCGCGCGCCGTCCGCTGCTTTGGCTTCACACTTAAAACGATGAGTTTACTTATTTTCATAAAGATTCATAACTTTTGTAATATATGACTAATAAACAAGACCTAACGATTTAAATTATTTTATTAATATTAAAAATTAAATTATCTATACTAATATTTAAAAAAATGTACTTTTTAAATTACTTAAATATAAAAGTTAGATATATAACATTTTTTAGGCATTTTCAAGCTCCACACCTTTTCTCTAAAACTCAAAAATGTATCAGCAGTCGTAAGAATCATCAGCCGTCGTAAGAAACGCTTTCATTCGACGCGTGTTTTCTCCGATTCACTTTGCAAAATGGTCTACCACGTAAAAGTATATTTATTTTTCGGTTTTTTATATAACCTATGACACTCAACAATAATATGGCTTTCTATTGGTGAAAGAACTTTTAAAATCGGTTCAGTAGATCCCGAGATTACCCTTTACAATTTAACAAATATACAAACACATAAACTTTACTTCTTTATAATATTAGTATAGATTGTTTAAATAATAAAAGTTACTATATTATAAAAAGCGTTAAGAGTGCACAAACTATTCGTAAACCTGTTAAATATTATCAATTCAAACTTATTAATATATATGACGTGTTATTTCAGCTGCAAGCAACAATGCGAACGGAGCTCCCTCCAGGCTGGAGACCCTGGAACCAGACAGCGAGGTGGAACTGATTCCAGGCGCCCAGCAGCCACAACAGCCCCCGCAGCAGGCAAGTTAAAAAAAAAAGAGCAAATTTCTAAAAAGAAACAAAAAAATTGCAATATTTTCCCATTTATTGTACATTTAACTATAAAACAATATATATTATTAATGATTTTTTTATATTATTAAGATAACTAAAGGCACAGATACAATAGTAATTACTATGGCAATAATAAGCTATCGCAAAAACCCACAATTTCATCATTATCTAAAAGCAATTGTTGTCAACAATATCAAACACCTTCCAGAAATAACGGTTTATTTATTTAAAGCAATGGAATACTAGCGTGACCTTTATGACTTGCACTCTTCCCGACTGACTGGATACTGTCGCTGACCAAGACATATCAAATTTTTACACATTTTAAAATCGAATGTGCAACTGTATTCCGCCACGTGGCTCACCGTGCTGCCATCTATTGGATAATGTCTCAAATAGAAAAGAGACAGTAGTCAAATCCGCAATCTATCATCATGGTATAACCTCAAGCATGAGAAGTAGAATTGTATATTTACATTACAATGACTGCTTATAATAATTAAGGTTTTAACACAATTAATTATTATAATAAAATAATGTCAAAACAGAATGCAATAATAAAAAAAAGTGTTCAAGTTGTTTCTCTAAAATGAAACATTTATATTAGCATTAATTTAGTATTTGTTTCGATTTCCAGAATCCAGTGGCTCCCAATCTTCCCGGTCTAATACCTGGTCAGCGAGTCTTTATTGTCCACATGCCTGTTCCAGGATATAGGTGAGAACCTGAAAGTTCTAGTATAACATTCTCTTTCTTAAAATAACTGTTAACGATTATAATTTAACGCCAAAAATCCGCCATTATGGTTTTTAGAATATATATCTAATCCTAGCCTAGCCGAAACCATTACACTCCGAGATAATAAATAAATTTATATATAGCATCCACTCCATTCTCGCTCATATACCGCGCTCGTCGGCGAGCGCGAAGACCCGGGCCGCCTACCTCAACATATACCCGGTACCGTCACGTACCGGGTAGATTCACACCCTGCACTACACGGCGATCTTGAGCGTTCGAGCCATTAGACGGCGCGCTCAAACTGCGCCGACTCCCTTTGCTTCGACCATAACGACTCCGGAACGGTCGCCGGTGTCGTTAGCAGGCAAGGCGTCGAACCTTCTGTTCGTGCGCCTTCCACAAACACACTCATTGCAAAGCTGAACATAGCCATCTGAGGCTTCAGCATAGGTCCGTCCAAAAAAAAAGCATCCACTCTTGGCAAGGTCAGGGTCTACACTAAAGTTGGTGTTACTGGGACAAGTAGTGCAACTTAGATGGACAAAAACCTAGGGAAGGGCATAGTAACTATGAATGGATTGCATAAATAAATAAATAAATATATATATATATATATACTAGCTGGCCAACAGACGTTGTCCTGTCAAATGTCTCAAATGTCAAATGTCTCAAATGTCACGTTGTCTCACGTTGTCTCAAATGTTTTTAAATAAATAATTTAGCTGAAAAACAATATCTATATGACCGTATTGTGAATCTAAACCATTCTCAAGCCCCCTGGAATACACACAAAAAATTTCATCAAAATTGGTCCAGTCGTTTAGGAGGAGTTCAGTCACATACACACGCACACAAGAAATATATATATTAAGATATATTTTATTTTATTTTATTTGGAAAACTAACAGTACTTAATAACTATTTAACATCCACTTATAATACTACGGACTATTTACGAGTTTTCGCATATAAATAACTAACCTAAAACTTGACTGCTATCTTAATGATTACTATGAACATTATTGACAATATGTCTAAACTAATCATCCGGGAACCGACTCAATCCATTGCTGCGAGACCACATGAGCAAATCTGGATGGAGCTGAGTTAAACAGATCTAAATCTTGGATATTTCCTAACTCATTCACCGAGTTCGCGGCTCTCACGAAAAATGAACCCTTCCGATAGTTGGTGTGGCTGTAAGGTACAAAGAGCGGGCATTGTAATCTAGCAGACCTACTGGGGACCTTAAGTTGTAAATATTATATTATATCCGACGTTTGAAGTCCGACATAATCATGGCACTTAGTTGCGGTGCCATCCATGAGGATTCTCAGACTCTCCTCGCAAGGGGGAAAAAGCTAGAAGTAAAATAGAGTATCAGGACACAACAAAATAGTGTGAAACAATTCTGTGATATTCAATGCTTTTTTATTCCAGGCCCGGCACCATTGGTGGGTATCAGCCGGTCTACATCGTGGCGGCTGCTCCACAAGGCAATGGCGCCTTCTCCCCGAATGCTCTCAATGGTAATAGTATATTATTGCAAAATGCGAAATAGGCAATTAGATCTAGACCTGCTAGATTGACTTTAAAGGATGAGCGAGGATTTCAATCATACGATTCAAGCAACTGCTATTTCTGCTGAGTGCTTTTCTCAAAATAATACAAGGAAATAAACAATGCTTATTAAATGGCTTTCTTCGGCAGATGTGAAAATCGATCCTGCCCTGGACCAATGTGTAATGTAATAATTCTCTTACTCACCAACTAGATTTATAAAGAAAACACAAATAATACAAAATAACAAAGTGACTGATTTAATTATCAACTTTAACAGGATAAATGTATATTTAAGTTTTTCTTTTAACAATTAAATTAAAATAACAATTAAAATAAATAACTTTATTATGTACTTAAAATAACAAATTTTAATGAGTAGACACATGGGCAGGTTGGTTCTGGTGCTGTTTGATCAATCTCGGCAAGGATATTTAACAACAATAGTTAATCAGGGTATTGAAATAAACTATTTCATTATGGTAATTCTAAAATCTAAGAAATAACATGTATTCTAATGCTAAATTCCCATCCCCCGGTGGTTAGTACTGAATACCTTCCTTGAGACTGGGTCCAGACACTCTTCTTTTAATAAATTGCAGTTATTCTCCTTAAGGTTTATATAATTTTCTTCAAGGATATTGTATTTTATATATTTTCCTTACATAAATTTGTAGGGCCGGGGATAACAACCTCCCGGTACCTTTTTGCCCTGTTACATATCATAAAAATGCTACATTATCATAGTCATGGACTCACTGTGGGTGGTCTATGCGGTTCAGAAGGAACCCATATACATTATTGTTCTTCATACAATTAAATCTGACAACTAGGTTACAAAGAAAAATATCAAACATGATCTATTGAACATTCATCAAATTATGGTACATTTACATTTTAAAAGAACAAGAATTTACATTTATTATTAAATACAAACACCAATTACCTCAAATACATGAGATTAGCAGCTGAGCAACTAATTTCAGCATGATTTTGTATGGGTGGTTAAGCCTACCCGCTCAAAACAAATATCAATAATTATTTGTGAAAATCATTACTATTGGGAATAAATTGAAATTAAAGAGATTAAAGAATTAAAGAGATAAATGCAACTATTACTGACCTTTTTATCGGGCTTTCAATATGTAAATATTTTAGTTTATTATTTTTCCTAAGTGCCGGTGGCAACTAGGTTAAGTTATGTTCCAAAAGATATGGATAATTTTATGGGAAATAAAATACTCCTGATTTTTATTTGTGATCCTGACACCACTTTCCGTAACTTTTATACGTCTTTATATCCCGAAATATGCGTGAGATTTTTACAATAGATCGATTCCCAATTCCCAGATTTCGGATCTCCAAGTCACAGATTAGTATCCCATTACAGATTGCTTACCACCGATGAGGCAAAGATTCACCCACGTGCATCCCACACTAGAATGTGTAGTATGTGATGTTCGTTATTAAATGGAACTAGGATGGTGTGGAAACTATGTCGATCCGCCACAAATAAAGGAAAGGAAGAATTGATCTTCCTAAATTTAAGTTTAATCCTAAACGATATTTTTGTAATCGGCAGTGCAAATAATTTGTTGTTAATTAGTATCCGGTATATGATCTGTGGGCAGTTATTAATCTACGACACTGTTTTTAATCTATGAATTCCGGAGTGATGTTTCAGTATTATTGATAAAGAACCTATCTTTGTAGACGACGCTTGGCTAGATTTGATTGCCTAATTTGCCCATAGATAATGGTGTTAGGATCATGATAAGCGGCCCACACTATAGAACTGTCAATGTCAAAGTAACAATTCGACGAAAACATAACCAATGCAAGATACAATTGTAAAAGTGAATTTAATCAATATGAATAAAAAAAAAGTGTCTTTAATAGTACTTAAAATCAGTGAAAAAAAAAGTGTTACAAATGTGCTGACATTATTCGGTTTTCATATGTATTTTCATATATGATAATTACCGGAGTCTCTTCCATAGGCCGGTTCTCATTACCACCAAAATCGAAATGCAATAGTCCACAAACGTTTTGACCACTAATGACAATAGTGTCTGTGCCTCTAACTGGGTATAGTCTTTAGCTGCATTTCTCATTATGCAGATGGATATTAGACTCAGTTGGTAGGCTTCACACACACTTTCATAAAATTTTGTTTAAATGGCCTTTACGTGTTGGACCTATATCCCGGCGCACCCCTTTATTAAATAGGACTTTATCGGGACTTGACGTTGGAACCACAAAGATGGCAACAGCTTGAAAACAGTAATTAACCATCTTTGGGACGGCTCTGCCCGCTATCAGTTGGCTGCCTTGGACTCAGTAGAAAGGCGAGCTAGAAAACTTATCGACGACGAAATACTTATAAACTCACGCCTCCAGAGTCTAGAACACCGTCGAAGAGTTGCTTGCCTTTCGGTTTTCTATAGGTTGCATTTCGGAGAGTGTGCATTTGGAATTAGGTACATGAATTAATTCCACCCGCTCCTTTCCACCACCAGTCAACCAGACGTAGGCGTACGAGGATAGACCATCCTTACGTGGTGGACTATCCTCGTACACGTACAAAACGGTTCCAGCTCTTTGCCGACGTCTGTGTTCCCGGAACAATATAATCTTACGGTCTTCAAGTCACGAGTGAATAGGCATTTGCTAGGTAAGCGTGTTCCATCCTAGTCCTCATCGTCACTTACCATCAGGTGAGATTGTGGACAAACGCAAACCTATTTTAAATAAAAAAAAATATAAGGTTCCAAATTGTTACTTAATTTATTTTATTAACAAGTCCCTCTTCTATTCCTCAGGATACCAGAACACGGTCCTCCTGGATCCTTCAGGGCAAGTGGTGTCACCGCTGCTGTACCCCCGCGCACCCGCGGCCGGCCCCGGATACTTGCTGGCGCCGCAGTTCCAGGCATTGAAGGCGCCTGGCAACTTGGCTTATCAGGAGCCTCACCTAGCTTACCAGTAAGTCTGCCATAAGCACTACGTGCTGACGCCGCAGTTCCAGAAGAGGTATTTTTGAATCATTAGACGTGAATTTGGAATTCGAATACGAATACAAATCGTGCGCGAAATTATTTTCTAGTGCTTACAATTTTATATTATTTTTGAATCACTCGAATTCAGTGTTGTCATTAAACAAATTCTTAATTAGATTCCGTTTCACGCAGAAAAATTAAAAATCACAACAACAAAATCAAAAAACCGGCGATGATCCACATGTGAAACGGAATATAAATTAAAAAATTGTCTGGCTCTTACTCAACTGTCAAAACATTTTATTTTTAATAAAACTTTAAAACGACCGATTGCCACAAGAAAAAAATTTAATTATTTACTTATTATTATATACCTATTTACAAGCTTTACATTAACCAGAGTAAATTTATCACTGTTAACGTCACTTCAGCGTTGGATATTCTACTAGTAGACATAAAAAACGAGTGGGTTGAACCACTCGTTGTACTACGCACGAAATGAAAGTTCAGAAATAGTGAATTCGGTAATTCGTATACGAATGTCACGATTTCGAATGCGAATTGGGTTTCTATTGTTTCGAAAATTCGTCTCCAGAAGTTGAAACGCCTGGCAGCTTGACTTACCAGGAGCCTCACCTGGCTTACCAGTACTGCTTACCTGTAATTACGTACATAACATAGTACTCACGTACATACCTTCCCGGGATTTCTAATGGAAACTCCCGTGTGGCTAACAATATTACAAATTAATAATAGTAAAAGTCTAATCCATTCCGTTAAGCGGCGAGTGCTTCGTATTTCCGCTATTGTATTCTTTTGTTCTCGCAAGCTATGTTGTGCGAACTACAAATGTGACATCCGATGTTATTGATGTAAGTTTGATAACGTCGCGCGTGTAGTAATTTGAGTTGTGTAAAGATAAATAACTTTTTATTTAATAAATCACGGGATTTTTTTCTGCTCCTTAAAATTAATCTCGGGATTTGAGGCATGTCCAATTTATTCTTTCGCTGTATGAAATGAATGTAAGTACATGATTAACTCTACCTTTTTTTTTTTGTTCCCCTGAGGAAAATGCATTAAATTGCATACCCCGGCTGTGGCGAGCCGCCGGTTATGTGGGGCTCTCCTCCCCAAAAGGGGGAGGCCTACCCACTAAAAACCTCAGGGATGGCCTTCCTCAGGCATGTAGGGAGCCCCCGGGAACACCAAGCCACCTCGGGAACCCCCAGCCTCCGCTCCCCTGCCTAGAGGAGAGCCCTCCTCGGGGGAGGCCACACCACCTCCCCCGGTCTCCTCCACCGACGACGCCCCCCGGCCACGGAAGGGGCGTGGTCCATCCCGGGTCGCCGTAGCAGTCGCGACTTCCTCGCGCCCGCCGGCGACCCATGATTAACTCTACCTAATTCCGACCTCTGATAATGAGTGAATATTTAGATCGAAACCAAACTTTCATAAAAGCACATCTGGAGTTGATAAATTGCACCAATATCGAATCATTGGATCTACATAGCTACACGTGATATATTCATTGCTCCATCCACTCCAAAAAGAAAGATTTGGATTGCCTTCATCACGTTGGCGCATAGAAAATTCAAAATCACAATCAACAACATACTCTTCAAATAGGATTTATACTATTAATTTTGCACGTCAAAGATCTCTACTTTTACTGGAAGGAACAAGCAAGAAAACCAGCAAGACCCACTTTTCTCCCGATATTTTTACAGAGTCCCCAATTTGAAGCTGACCTCAGATAAATAGTATGAACATAACTTCCTTTACAAGTTCACGTTATATACATATATAAAAGCTATAGTTCCATTATGTTATTTACTATATTTGAGAACGTAATAATTAAGTCATTAAAATTAAACCCAGGCATTGTCATCATTTAAGTGGTACTTAATCCTTAATAGTATAATAGCCTTTTTCATTAGAGTATTATTGGCAAATGATTTAAATCTGTGAAAAGGCATTTTAAATTAAAGGAAATAGGGCTAAACTTGTTGGAGAGCACTCAGTGCCCGCTTAGGGGGTTCCACAAGAGAGAAGCCTTCACACGATTTATGACGAATGCCTCTAAACTTTGTCCCTTCAGCAACAGCCGCAGAATTCCTAATATCAACATTTGTGGTTGCTAATTCCTACTGGTAGCATTACGCCGTTAACTTCGTGACAACACAAAAACAAACAACCCTGCATATTCATCATCAATAAATCCTCAACAAAGCGAAAGCGTCTGCTTTCCCAAAAACAAAACAAAACTCCTTCGTTAAACCAGTGCCTTTAAAGTCAAATCCGTATTCGACTGCAAATTAAAACTTTGATTAGTCGCTTGATATACCACAGAAGATAGCTTAAGTGTCGTGTAAGGTGTTCGAAGTTCATTTAGGAGTCTAAATCAAATCATTGCTGACACTGACAGTAAAAACGTTCCTTTCCCTCAGGCCAGCACCACTATCCTCGCAAGGACAAAGACCAGTGCAGTTAGCGCAGTTTGCTTCCCTGCAACACGGTAATGCCGCCAACTCGCCAAGATCTGCAGGCAACGGTGAATATGGGATATTTCTCCAAAATTAAGCTTTGATAACTTAGCATAGTAGTTATGTAGAAATCGCTTCTGTCTGCCTAAGCGCAGAATGCATAGTAGTTGTATGCATAGTAGATGAATAGTGCTCGATAGTTTCATAGCGGTAGAATCGCGAAAGTGCACCCCACCATGTGCCCCGCAAGGGCCCAGAGAACACCGTGGGGTTTTAGTGGGTAGGCGGGTCCTCTCAGACCGGAAAGCCCCACACACGGCCGCGACTAGCCAACGCGGTGTCACGGACAATAAGGTGCATTTCCCCTCAAAAACGGATAACGCTCGCATTCCTTACGGTAAATACGTCGACAGGTTTTATAGAAGATACGGGTTCGAATCCTGTCCAAATCAAATATTTTATTTGCTTGTTCTTACTCTACATGTTTTATGTAGGGTACATTGTTGAACAGTGAGCCAACCAGATACACTGAACTACCGTTATATTGAGAAAATTGAGACGTTGCCAATTTGCCCGATCGTGTTAAAACTTGTGTCGTGGATACCCGGGAGAGGGGAATCCCGTATTGAGCCTACCGCCGCGGGCAGAGCGTGACGTGTGACAGTGTCTTGTTTGTTTCCCGCCAAAAAAACACAGAATTCTCAAGTAAGTTGCTCAATTTTTGTAAATTATATAATTAACTATAAGAACATAAGCTGTGTAGTGTCAAATTTGTTGCAGTTTTAGTGGTTTTATGAGCATATTGCATTATATCAATTCGAATCTATAACCTGTTTTTTTTATATCATAGGTTGAATAGTGTATTTATTGAACAGTGAACCAGACTCGCATAGTACACAGTGAACCGGTTCACTGTGCACCTTACGGCATGGTTCACTGTTTCTTGAGAGTGTAGTATTAAAAATCAATAAAAGAATGGTTTTAGTATGCCAAGACTAAAAAAATACTGAAAGGAAAATAGGAAACCATAAAAAAGAAGAAATGTTATCAGCCCTACAAATGATTGAAAATGCCAAATCCATACGGTGAACGGTTAAAAATTCCCTACCCTACATTGCGCCGCTATGCAAAAAATAAAAAAAATCATGGTGATAATATTTCACTCATTCCCAAGTATGATATCAACAAAGTATTTACTGAACAACATGAACAAATATTATTAAAATATTACAAAGACTGTGCACTAATGTTCTACGGTTTGACCATCAATCAATTAAAATGCCAAGTTCGTGGGAAAGAGACCAATTGGCAGGTTTGGAATGGTTTCGTTTCTTCAAAAAAAGACATCCTGATATTTCCGTAAAGAAACCAGAAGCTGTAAGTCTCGCAAGAGCCCTCCTTTAACCGTGATACTGTAGCAAGATTTTTCAATAATTTGGAAGAACTGCTGAAACGGGAACCTAGATTCTCGCATGGAACTCGCATATTTAATCTTGACGAAACCGGCACCACCACCGTCCAGAAACCCCAGAAAGTTGTGGCTCCAGCAGGAGTTAAAGTAGATAAAGTGACCAGTGGAGAAAAGGGCACTCTTGTCACTACGTGCTGTATGGTTAGTGCTACAGGCCAAGCCCTGCCCCCTGCCATAATATTTCCGAGGAAAAAGAAACGGTTTTTGAACCAGCAGGTAAATTAATGAAGACTGTTATACATAGGTAGGTATGTATCTAGAAAGCTAATTATTTACTACCCAAAGATACTTGTGATTTATGAGCTATTAAGTAGATTATTAATAAGAACCGAAGTATAAAAATGCGTAATTTTAATTGAAGTTATAATGGTTGATATGTTCTGTTTATTTTTTGTTTTTCGCGGTTCTTTGTTGATTATTTTAAAATGTTTATAAATGGCAGCTTTAAAGTTCGATTTTTAATTCGAGTCAGTAAAATGACATTTCCAGTGTCATGTGTCACAAATCATATTATTTAATATGGTATGTATTACATATTTACAATAAAAAAACGCTTTGATACCTAATAAAATAAAGCATGACTAAATGTCTAAATCTGTTGATTGCCGAACATCACTATTGTAGTGGGTTGTAGTGGGTCACCCTTTTTTGTATCAGTGACAGTTGCACTTGTCATTTTACTGACTCGAATTAAAAATCGTAGTTTAGTGTTATTTAAGTAGATGAGTATCTACTGAGAATCAAACCTTTGAAAAATATATTGAAGAAAAGAATGGATAATGTAAATGGATAAAATAAAAGATGATTATCAAAAATTGCGTAGTTTTCTTTTTCGTTATTTTTTTTTGCATTTCTAGTGGTAGCAAAAATTGTGGTTCACTGTTAAAATATGGGTGGTTCAGTGTGAACAACCCATAGTATACAGTGAACCAAATTTCATTTTTTAAAAAAACATTATTTGTGGTTTTAGTTTGTTTCCCTGGCTTTCTGTGACTTAAACCTAAGAAACCTTATGAAATCACCTGAAAGATAACATCAAAAAGAAATTCACAGCTTTATTTAATAACGAGTTATATGACTAAGAAAAAAGGTTGGTTCACTGTTCAACAACGCACCCTATAGTTAACATAATGTATTATGTAAAAAACATTGGTATTCGCTGAAGGACAACCGTGAAATACATAATAGTATATACAACTAAATTTATAATGCTTATCAGTAGTTTGCGAAGTAGGTATATGTTATACTAGCTTTCTGCCCACGGCTTCGCCTGCGTGGATTTCGGGATTGGGTCTATAGAGGGTTAAGGGTCGTAGCTTTTGCCCACGGCTACATATGCGCGGAAGTCGGTTTATGGCGCGAAGGTTTTATCACGCTTCCCGTGGGAATATCCGTTTTTCCGAGATAAAAAATACCGCAAAACCTTGCTCAAGAATCACTCTATCTATTGGTGCAAAACCGCATGAAAATCTGTGCAGTAGTTTTTGAGCGAAGCCTTTATTGCGCATTCCGTGGGATCTATCGATTTTTCCGGGATAAAAAGTAGCCTATGTTACTCGGGGATAATGTAGCTTTCCAAAGGTGAAAGAATTTTTGAAATCGGTCTAGTAGTTTCGGAGCCTATTCATTACAAACAAACAAACAAACAAATCTTTCCTCTTTATAATATTGGTATAGATTATCAAAGAGGCCTTCATCTCTTAGCTATAGTTTCGTGACAAGAAGGCCGTAATGGCTTTAACGGGAGCTTATATCCTATAAAAATTACCTCAGAATAAAGAGGGACTAGTCGTCGTACCTATAGGTAAGCGAACAAGGTTTTGTTCCCTCTAGAGAGGAGTGGCTGAAAGTCCTCATTAATACCACCATTGTGATGATTATGTTGGACTCAAAACCGATTGAGGCGACCCGACCGAAAAGACCTACCCTGAATCTTGGCCTAAGGGTCCTACGGTTTTAATAAATACACAAGAAGGTCATTAAACTAATATATTTCATATTCCAGTGCCTTCAAACAATCTAGAACCAAAACGACTTGCCCCATCAAGAGAGAGTGACGAGGAAAAGCAGACAGAGGAACCGAGACGCAACGTACGACCGGCGCACACGCAGCCCGTAAAGCCTTGACTTCGGGAAAAAAAATCGTATTTGGAATTTATTGTCAGTATTAAATAGGTGTATTTGACATTCTGAAGTTCTTATTGGACATTGACATTTCAAGGACAAATGACAGATGACAGGTGTCAAATTATTCAACCAAAGAAATATAAAATACGATTAGCCTACAGCAAAAGCATTTCTTGAACTCAACAATAATCAAAATTTAGGTACAATAAAAAGAATTGACTTGCATGATGTTTGGATTATTAAGCAGTATTTTACATTTTTAAAGGGTTGCAATCTCAATTACCAATCTGTCAGATTAGTCAAAATTTTTTATCTATTATAGACCTCAAAGAATAAATAGATTTTATAATAGACCTATTTTTTACTGACAATGGATTACAATAACTAGCCTTTAATTATTTATAGGATTCGATTAACATGACGGTTAAGTGATCAACAAATTTATTTTTAAAGATTATTTATTATTGAGTGAAAAAAGAAACGACCACTATTAGTTAATTTGTAAGATTTTGAAGAAAATGTGGACATTGTAATTCTAATAATTCGGAATATCTGTGCCGTTCTTATAAACTATATTTTTGTACCTGATTGATAATGACGAAAAATTTGTTATCACTGATTAAATTTAAAATTAATTTAAATCTAGTTTCATTTACTTGTCTATCTATTTATACATATTTAAGCGAGTAATGAATGACAGACCTGTGACAGACTCAGACCCTAGAAAATGGAAAAATAAACATTATCAAAAAATTGCGCAGCAAAATTTGGGATTATATTAAAGAACGAGGGCCAACTTCATAGATGATATATGAAGTAAGGATAATGAATAGGCGTAGGGATCTTAGAAACCTGTTGGATGTATAACTGAATCAAAGATGTGTGAGAGGTTCCACAACGTCTTGTTTGAATTTGTACAGGCTTCAACAAAAGATGGCAGTCTTAGGCCAGTCATTAAAGCCTGAAACCCGAAAGAAATTAGTAACTCGCTAAAGTTTTGAGGGGTCATTAAGGAAGGTGAAATACCTTACCTTGTGATTTTGCAGCGCTCTGGGGTGTACGGAAAAGGTTGAAAAGGGATGAAAAGTGATTTTTGTTAATAACATTGTCAAAAAAATTTGTAACACGCTGCAAACTTAGAATTAGCTTGTTCTCATTGTTTTGTAACATGTATTAATTTTGCAGCACTTTGCAATGCATTTTTTTTACCCTTGTTATTAACAAATTTTACTATTTTTTAATAATAAACAATGTTCCGTACATTGCAAAACGCTGCAATATTAATACACGTTACAAAACAATGAGAACAACCTAATTCCAAATTTGCAGCGTATTACTAATTTTTTTGACAATGTTATTAACAAAAATCACTTTTCATCCCTTTTCAACTCTTTCCGTTCCCCCCCAGAGCGCTGCAAAATCACACGGTAAGGTATTTCACCTTCCTCAATGACCCCTCAATATTTTAGCGAGTTACTAATTTCTTTCGGGTTTCAGGCTTTGATGACTGGCCTATATATTTTATGTAGAAAACTGTTGAGCATTAGGCATTTTATAGTCATGTTATGATCTTTTTTTAGTAGTATATTTTTCCTCAATAGACTAGTTTCACTACGTGCTTTCGTTTCATTGTCCTTTCAATCATTTTCTAGTTTATACACTCACCTATTAAACTTAATACTATAAGGAGTTGCGCAACACTTTACTTACTAACATAAATAAATAATGAACTAAATTATAGGTCACTGGCTATGAAATTGCCGATTTGTACGCATATTGGTTTTGTTTCCATAAATAGTCTACGTACTAACATAATTCCACAGCCGCAATCTATACATATAATAAGACAGTAAAAATATTTTGTCTGTACATTTAGTATTTTTGACTGAAATGGATAGAGGGGCACTTAAATAGATTATTAGAAAGCAAAAAAAATTTTTTAGAATTTTTTGTCTGTCTGTCTGTATGTATGTTCACGTTTATCTCCGAAAGTACTAAACCGATTTGCTTGAAACTTCACTATTTGCTTTGTTTTAACTCAGAATAATATCTAAACTTTGTTTCATCAAAAATCGGTTCATTAAAAAAAAAGTTATCGTCATTTTAATGAACTCAAATAAATAAAACTGGAGTGTCATCTGTGAAAATTGAAGACGGTGAAATTTTAATCAAAAGTACTGTGAAAATAGTATTTGTGGAAAAGCTCTTGTTTTGTGCCATACTATACATACATACATACTAATATTATAAATGCGAAAGTAACTCTGTCTGTCTGTCTGTCTGTTCCGCTTTCACACCAAAACTACTGAACCGATTTAATGAAATTTGGTACACAGATAGTCTGGAGCCTGAGAAAGGACATAGGCTACCTTTTAAAGCAGAAAGGGTTGTAAAAGGTTGAAAGAGGGGGTGAAAGGTTGTATGGCAGTATTGTTAAAACATATCCTTCCTGTGGGAAATTCGAATATAACGCGGGCGAAGCCGCGGGCGGAAAGCTAGTTAAAATAATAAAAAACCAATAAACAAGTTCCTTAATTCCTTTCCTGGTATGGTCGCGTATTAAGAAGAGAGAACGATCATGTTACGAGGAAAATTGTGGACATAAATGGCAATGGGCGTTTAGGGATAGGAAGGCCGAAGAAAAGATGGACTGCACTGTGTGAATGATGATATGTTAAAAAAGGTTAAAGTGAGTGACGAAATAGCGAGTGATAAAGGAAAGTATTAAAAAAATGACAATTTTATTTCATTTCTCCTGAAAAGGGTTTCTTAATTGTACAGTACCCATCAGGATGATCGTTCGGTTTGTTGCGTCTGACCTTTAATCGCCATTTTTCTGTAGTTTCTCTACCTCTTGACCTGCCGTCATTCTGAAAACTAGGATGAGGCGTCAATGTACATCAATATATGTCTAATGGCGTCAACATCATCACAGCTCATATACGTCCCCACCGAGGGGCTCGAGCCTACCCTAACTACGTTAGGGCGATTAGGCCTTAGTCAACCACGCTGGCCCAGTGCGGGTTGGTTGACTACGTACACCTTTGAATCGCTTCGCAGATGTACGCAGGTTTCCTCACGATGTTTTCCTTCACCGTAGGAGCGTCGGATAAATGTACATATGAAATTCGCAACGAAAAACACATTGGTATGGCGTCAACATCCAACTACTATTATAAAGGCGAAAGTTTGTAAGTATGGATGTATGGATGTTTGTTACTCTTTCACGTAAAAACATCAGAATAACACATAGGCTACAATTTTTGAGGTTTCTAATGTGAGGTCGTAAAAAATCACATTTTTTGCGCTTACATTGCAAACGCTGACTGAATCCTACAAGATAGATCAAAACAATTTACTACAGTATTGTACAACTTAAAAAGGTCTACAAAAAAGTCCGTGATGTTATATGTTTATCTCTTAGGAATAACCCACAATAACCATTTTTTATCCTTTACTTTGTACGAGAAATAATGGCTTATTTACGAAGCGATTTTAAGCAATACAGTGTTAATCCTTATCCAATTAAGTATGTGCTTAGTTACCGTATTTCTTACTTATTACTAGACTAGACGGGACGAACCTGAAGTCCACGCGAACGAAGTCGCGGGCAAAAGCTAGTAATATATATAATTGTTCGAGTTCAGATAAAAGTAATTCCAGGACACCATATGCCGAGAAATGACCACAATTGCATAGAGGGCATAGTTAATCTCATGATCATGTCGAGTTAAATACAGAATTTAAAAACAAGAATATGGTGGATTGGAATGAAGGGTAGATACATAGAAACGTCATTTATGTAAAATCCTTATCTCTCGAATGCCAGCCACATTTATGGAATATTAGTAACAGATTCACTTAAAACAGGTATATTAAAAACTGATGAATATAAAGTTTACTATTGACTAGTTTCTTCTAGCTATAAATTTACGAAGTTACTAAAATTGAAGTCTTCTTCTTTCTATTGCCTTGTTCCCAATTTTATTTAGGGTCGGCGCAATATGTCTTCTTCTTCGATTCTCCTCTATCGTCATTTCGACACTGAGTCCCTTCTTCAACATATCAACGATAATAATCAAGCAGTCTACTAACTTCAATACCAGATTACGTCAAATCCAATTTGCAGTACGTCTTCTGACTAGAACATATACTTTGTTGATAAAATCTATGGCTTCCAGCTATTAGTCGTAACGAGGAGATGGCATAGCAACCGCCCTTCAGATATGGAGCGATAGCGCACGACAGACCGGCTCCTAACAGCCTACTTTCTAGGTACGCAGGCTCATCGCACACCTGCCCTAGATGGAGTCTATGTGTTATTATACTTTTTATGGAGTCTAGATTTAATAGATTCACTATTTTTATTGTGTCGTAATTCGTCATAATTCAATAAAACCCTGAACAAATTACCAAAGGAGGGTCTGACTTCAAAAATCTTCTCGATCGAAGTTAATCATTGAGGCTCTTCGTTGCGATATCCATGAAGATTCCCAGCTTCTCCTCTCCAGAGTGAAAAAAAGAGCTCTTCATTGTTCGTCTGTCTATCCATCTGTCACACAAAGTTATTAAGCTGATATTAATATAGTTTTAAACTTCTTGCAGCAGTGAAAACATCTATGTCGACCTAATCAAAAAATACGAACATTGTGACAACAGTAAATTATAACTCGAAATGTTTTTTAATGCTCGTACGAAGACGGGGCGGGCTGCTAGTACACTATACTGCTGGTAAAAACAAGATTGTCAGTTGCCTGACAGATGAATGGCATTTGCTGTAACCAGTACCATTAGTACCTTGGCCGTGACCCCCTGTGTTGTTACTATAAGTTTACATTCGCTTGCAAACGATATCGACAGTGTAAATTTTTATATGAAAACTGTCCAGCGCTCCTAGCGGTAATTGAATTGTTCTTTCATATTAAACTGACATGACTGCGGTGGCTTACTGTACGTCAAATACCTATCAAAAACGATAGAAAACTCATGTTACAACCACAGCAAGGAAAACCAAACCTATATGATGCTTACGTAGACTTAAAAGTTTGCACAGAACTGAGCGAATGCCAGTAGACCGAAATTTATTTTTTAAATTACTTTCGAAAAGTGAAGGTTCTTAAAAATATGGTCTCCTTTTTACATGTAGTTTTTAGTATGTTCAGCAAATCTGCAACACCCACCACAGCGTACATTGCTAATATGTGACATAAGATGAAGACGCAGAAATATATAACAGGAATGTGAGCAGACGACCCTGTTAAATTCCCTTCCAGTAATAATCGTTTGATAATACATATCCTTAGTATAATATCATTGGATATAATCGCTCGATAGCTGGAAAGTAGTGAGCGCCAACCCTAATTAAACCTAAGAAGGTAGTGACTCATTAAACATCGTAGCGGAGCTTAGATTACTCGCGTATGATTTAGATTCTGCTCGAGGGGGCGGTCCGACCTGTCGTTTAACGGCGTCCACATCGCTGGCAAATTGCTTTCACGGACCGTACTGTGGACCTTCTTGTACTTTTATAGGTATCGAATTTTATTACTAGGCTAGTTTTCAGGCAGATTTCATCTGCGCAGGATTAGTATTTCGAGTAGGTAGCTCATATTAACGTGGCCTATGTAGTAATAAAATATATAACCTAAGTATTTATATCAGGTTGACCGATAAGTTCTTGTCGTTTTTTTAAATTTTTTATAACTTTATTTTTAAACATAAAATAACAACTTCATGTTGACGTAGAGACACCATTTTTCGTCACCAGTGACGATGCGATAAAGAAATCTTTGCTTATGTCCATGAGTTGAGAGATGACGAGCAAGCAAACTGGCAGCAATGGTGGATCGTTGATTTTTATTGTTTTCGCTCAATACGTTCGGCACCCAAGCTCCGAGTTTTTGAACCTTTCCCATTGAGTGGAGATGTTCTGCTACTGTTGATTTATTGGATCCTATACGCTCTGCCAATTCTTTGGTTGTTTGACGCGCGTCTTCGTGCAGAAGTTGATCCAAACGCTCTTCATCAAACTCACTTGGTCGCCCGGAACGAGATGCGTCCTTGAGGTCGAAATTGCCACTTTTGAACTTCGCAAACCAATATCGAGCAGTTCTTTCAGCTATGGCACCCTCTCCGTATACGGCACAAATCTCTCTAGCAGCTTCCGTGGCTTTGGCACCTCGGTTAAACGCAAAAAGTAGATGGTGTCGAAAATGCTCGTTTTTGTCGACTTGACACTCCATTTAAATGCTCTAAAAATTAACAAAAACTAATCGAAACAAAAAAACCAAATAGACTTTCTTGTAGAGCGAAAAATTCTCTTTCGAATAACACAAAATATTATACTAAAAAATTTCATATCGATCGCTAATTTTTTAATTTAAAAAAACGGCAAGAACTTATCGGACAACCTAATATTAATATGGCGTATATCGTAAGTGTAGCCTATGTAGTAATAAAATGTATAACCTAAGTATTTATATTAACGTCGCGTATATCTTTATAAATTGTAGCCTATCTGGTATTCAAATGTATAACCTATCTCATTGCAAAGTTTCATTAACATCTATTCGTTAGTTTTTAAGTGAAAGAGTTAACATACACACATACAAACTTTTGCTTTTATAATATTAGTCGGGATGAACGGTACTAATATATGTTTAATATGTCTTTACCTTTTTTGATCGGTTTTAAACTTTTATGATACATGATTTGTGATAGTGATTTTATGTTGTATAACATTTTAGTACAATGGGAGCAGAGATTCACTTAATTAAATAAACGAAACAAATCTTGAAAGTAACGCAATTTTTTATTTTGTACTCTATTGGTTGTCATGTAATTAAAACGACTTTTTTATCGTCAACTAGCGGACCCGACAGACTTCGTCCTGTCAAAAAGATTTGTACAGTGGCAGTTTTTTGTTCCTAATTATTTTATAGATAATGTCGCATAGCCAACCAAATCGCAAAAAAAGTCTAAATGACCTACCTATTACATTTTGTGGCTATTCAATTTTGGAACGTGACATTAAATCCTCCAACGATGTATTCTGTGCTCCAACGCACGCACGCACACTGTTTTGATAGATATGATTGAATTTCAACTTTATGTAGCGTTAATAAAGCGCAAATTGACTGTTTGATGTTAAGAACACACCTTCATTGCTTAGACAACAGTGAGTGCTTGCAATATGAACTTTATATAATAACAATAAAGCTCAATTCGACTGTACGTTTTAGTTAGAAAACGTTTGCATGGGAAAATAAAAGGGCTGTTTTTAGGGTATTTCCGATAATTATTCGAATTTTCGTCATTGTAAAAACCCTCCTTGAACTTCAACGAACATTAACAAAAAAGAATTGGCCAAATTGGTCCAGGCGTTGTTGAGTTATGAGCTTACCAACACATTTTGCGATTCATTTTTATATATAAATTATGCCACTAACGATTTCATCATAACGGTGTCATCGCCATAGTTTATCGGTCAAAATGCTATGGTTTGACAGATACTCTATGACGATTGATATTTTAACTTTAGCTGATCAGTATGTTTATGATAATTTGGTGTTAGAATATAGAAACTATTAGAAATTCAATAAAAACAGCGTTTACATGTTGGGAATACGAGAAATAAAAGTTCACTTGCCATTCAAATGTTCAGGCTCTATAAAACTAACTGCTTGTTCTCGAGGAAATCTATATCCATTTATAGCTTTCATGGAGTCATTGGATTGCCTTTGTATAAATTAAAAAAACACATTACAAGTATGTAAAGGCTGTTAAAAGTATTGAAATGATCACACTATATGGAACTGGACACAGATTTATTGAGCCATGTTGCCATGTTGCTATGTGGCAACAAAATTGTATATTATACAGTATTCTTTTTATATTATATATACTGTGTGTGATTGTTTTAATTTATGTAATATTGAAGACAAAGAAGAGATATCTCAAAATTGTTTAGTAATTGAGAGAGCCTTCTCGAAAAAAACTAGTCTATTATTTTTAATCTCCTTTTTGTAAACTTCATTTACTATATCATTATAAAATATAAATACGAAAGTGATATATAGTAGTACAATAACAGTCGTATGTATGTT